>CM058236.1:76346302-76868378 GCA_030180135.1 Orychophragmus violaceus | reverse complement strand
AACCCCTTTTACTTTTCTCCTGAAGCTTGGCTTCTCACTTCAATTCCTTAAAAATAAAACTTTGATTGTTATCTTCTTCAGGAATATACGTTCAGTCGATCGTATCAAATTTGAGTTTAATCAGCTGTTCAGAACATAAAAGTAAGAAAGATCGTTTTGGGGGTTGAATATGATCCTCGTGGAACATTTCCTTTGGGTTAGAGTGCTACAAATTGTTTTGCTTTTGATATTGGACTTAATTTTGATAGTTGGCACATCATAAGTGGAATCTATCTGAGTTGTTCTTAATATTTGTTATTTGTGGTTTTATGAGCCAATACATGTATGATTTAAGTCAGATTGGTTGTATAGCTCTCTCTGAAACATGTTATTGTGTTGTTCTTATACTGAATGAGGCTTGAAGATGTCTTGGATTCCTGTGCGGATCGGATCACAAGGCCCCGCTTGTTTCTCACTGATAAGTTGCTGATTTCCCTAGGTACGCTTTCATGTTTGTTTGTTCGAAGTTAAGTTCATAGACTAGTTGTTGCTTTTGTGTTAGTCTATGTTATCATTTAGGACAACATTTATTCTGTCTGAACATGAAATACATTGAACCTAGAGAACCCATTTAGGCACCGGTTGTGCATCCCATTTCTTACTATTGGACATGATCTAAGGCTATATAGTCAATTGCTTGCAGCTGGTGGTTTTGGTCATGGTGTGGCTCATGCTGTCTTTTTTTGTTTAAGCCTCTTAACTCCGGCATTTGGTCCGGCCAAATTCTATGTCGACAGATGTTCGCATGTGCCATTTTCTCATCTCTTGTGAGTAAACTGAACGCAAGTTTTGTTTTATATAACAAACATATACTATTAGCTTTGTGACTTGTTGATTGAGTCTCAGATCGATTGATTTTGTGTAGTGGACTAGTTGTGCTAATGCTGTATTCTTACTATCATTGTCTTACAACATCATTGCTCTTGCATTTGTCACGATACACACATTCTTGATGGTCATTGCTTTTGAAGGGTATGCAAAAGGGAACAAAGTAGATCAAGTAATAGTTCCAGCCATACACCTTTCTGCTGGAATGTTGGTAAGATCTCAGATTTTTATCCTTTGATGTATATGATGATAAGCTAATGCATTTATTCTGTTCTTCTAAACTTGATCTTTTGTATTTCGTATTTCTTGGTTTAGTGTAAAATTAGCTGTTGCTTTATTCTATCTTGTTATAGATTATTTACATAACTCATAGACTTAAGAGATGGAAAGAAAGAAGTTAACGAGTCCCTGTAATGATTGTTGTTTTAACTGTGCAGCCTATAATGTTATTTGTGGAGTTATTTCTCTGTTGTTGTGACGGATCCTGGTGGTATTCCATCAGGCTTGAAGCCGGAACTAGGCATAGAGAAAATCGATGGAAACCAAGCAGCGATCAGGTGCAAGAAGATCAGGTGCAAGAGGATCATAATGTTGAGGAAAGAAAGAATGAATGAATGAAACAATATTGTGAATGTTATGAATGTTGAAGAAAGAATGAAACAATATTATGAATGTTAAGAATTTGTCGATATGTCTTTGGAAATTTATGAAATATATCTGAATCAAATATAAAATTTTAAACTATAATTAATTATAAAATATAAATATAAGATTCAAAATAAATAAATAAAAAATTAACAAGAAAACATAATCAATAAATTTTATATTTAAAAAATAGAAGTTTTCAAACATTTTATTTAGAGTTTAGGGCATTGTGATATAGGTTTAGGGTTTAGATATTGGAATATAGGGTTTAAGATTTAAACCTAAAAATAATTTTCCTATTTGTCATTTAACATAAGAAAGATCTTATTATTTTTTTTAAAAATAGAAGTTTTCAAACATTTTATCATTGGTAGGGGATTGTGGTATATGTTTAGAGTTTAGGGTATTGGAATTTAGGGTTTAAGATTCCCACTTAACACATAATTTTCTTATTTGTCATTTAACATAGAAAAATCTTAAAAATAAACATAATAGTCATTAAAATATATATATATATATATATATATATATATTCACAAAATAGAAGTTTTCAAACATTTTATTTGGAGTTAAGGCATTGTGGTAGGGTTTAGGATATTAGAATTTAGGGTTTAAGATTCACACTTAGGCATTAAAAAATCTTATTTTCTAAATATATTATTTTCAAATATTAACTTAAAATCTTAAACATAACCTTTAAAATCTCATATCATAAACCTTCCAATCCATAAACCCTAAACCCTAAAATATCAAAACCCTAAATTATAAATCAAATTATATACTATACCATATTGTTTTCCAAATCTAATATTTTCAACTTTAACCTCAAAATCAAAATATAACATGTCAAGAAAATTAAAATTTAATCATTATTAATACTAAATCTTCAATCCCTAGTTAAAAACTTAATCATCAATTCTAAATTATGAAATTTAATAAATTTTATACTTAAACATAATATTAAATCAAATCTACAAACCTAATATATAACCATACACATAAAGATAATATAATTAATCATAATTGTTATTTTTTCTTTAAATATCAATGATATTTTATAATTTAATTTTAGTTTAATTTTGGAATTGAATATATTAACAATCTAACTTCAGTTAGCTACACAAATATTTTGTAGCATATTTTGTTGATCTGCTAAAATCTAAAAATTTGGCCTTCAAAAGATTAAGTCCCGGGTAATTTTTTTTGTTGAAAATTTTAGTTTCCCGGTTTTATCTCTTCACCCTCTTCTTCTCCCTTCCCATCTTCTCCGAAACTATCTTCTCGTTCACAGCTACATCGGGTCAAAGAGAAATCGTTGTCTTATGCCATGGATTTCAATCAAGCAAGGTTAGTGTGCTTGAGTCTCTACTCACTTTCCTAGAGTCTTCTCCTCTTAATCCTCTGAAATCCCTAATCTCAAACCCTAAAATTTATTCTCCTAGATCTGACGGCGTAGACGGTGGAGAGAGCGTCAAGCGTGACAGCGGTTCCGACAGGTAAGAGACATCTGTGTCTTTAAATTTTTTTATCTCTGGGTACAATTTCACTGAATTATCTCAGGGGTTTACTTGTTCGATGATTTTTCTCACTTGGAAAAGGTTTTCGTGTTGTTTGATGTAGGATTCGTAGCTGGGTTTTTGATTTTCGTTGTGGATCTTCGGATCTATATCTATATGGAAATAAGATTAAATTTGCTTCCTGGGACTAGATTATAATCATTCGTTATGATTGTGTGTGGTGTAGAAGAAGAGCTTTGGTTTAGGGAATGGTGGATGAGCTTTGTTTGACTTCCTAGTGAGCACCTGCAAGAACAATGTTATAGTACAATTTTCTTTATAGTTGAACAGGTTATAGTTATTATTATCCAAAGTATCATACATATTCAAGATGTTTACTCTTCTGTTCAGATTTCATGGTAACCGTCTAGCTGAGATGCCGTTCATTGGAACTTGGCATGTCTACAGACACTAAGGGATGTGCCCTTTTCAGTGTTGTTGAATCAGTAAGTTCAAAATTCTTCACTTCTATACATTGATGTAGGGAATTTTAATTGACGCTTTCTGTTTCCTGAGTTTAGTCATGTTATTGATTCGTAGTTAGTTAAAAGGATCATCCTTTCTTGGTGCAGATTACAGGAACCTGAGTCGGTTTGTAAGTCATTCGACTTGTTAGATCCAACATCATCCAAAGTTGTTGGCAGCCTTTTCCTTTCATGCGCTATTGAGGTAGACAGTAAATTTTGAGAAAATACAGGAGCAAATCATTGGTGTTTGACATTTTGTTACTTAACATTTGTAGGATCTGTTGAAACGGAGAAGCGGTTTGCAAAGCGTATCTTGTCCGTAGTGGTATGCTTTACATAAATCTTCCACTCTTATCTATCCTAGTCTTGTCAAATATTTGATGTAGTTGTTATGAATACAGTTTGATAGTTGGAGTTCTTTGACAAAGTGCAGGACTACAATGAAGATGGACAACTCTCGTTTTCTGAATTCTCTGATCTCGTACGTGCCTTCGGAAACTTAGTGGCTGCTAACAAGGTTCGGTAGCTTTAAAGACCTTTGTCACATATGTCATTTATTAGTCTCATTTAGTTTTTGAAAGTCTCAGAAGATCGAGATGATAAACTGGAGGTGGACTTGATGTTTTTTTGGGTTAAATGTTAAGATTGGGCTTGATGTTTTCTCTGACTTATTTACCAGACAGAGGAGTTGTTCAGAGATGCTGACCTTAATGGTGATGGTGTTGTGACTATTGATGAATTGGCTGCGCTTCTTGCACTTCAACAAGAGAAGTAATTACTTATTATCCTATATTCCGCTTCATTTATCAAATATTCTTTATACTTTTCTTGAATGTAATATGAGTTCTCTCAAAGCAGGGAGCCAATTATATGGAGCAGCAGGGAAGATGCCGGACTGAGGCATGAGCTCCGACTGGAAATGCTTCTGCTGAGCCTCGTGGTCCTCTAACATCAATCGAGACTCAGAGACTTGCTGCTTCAGTAGTATCGTCCGTCGAGGTTTCTTCTGATCCGTTTGCATTGGAAGCCAAGTATTTTACTGAGCTTCGTGTTCTTAACAGAGATGTAAAGACGAATTGTAACAAATTAAGTCACATATATGTGATGTATTTTTTTTTATTAGGAGTTATATTTATAGTTATAAATTAAGAATTGTATTTATAATTTTATGATAAATTATGTAATTTGTCTTTTTATAAATTTAATTTTATTATTATTTTTCAGTAATTAAAATAATATGCATAATATCAAAAAACTAATCCTAATATTAATATGCAAAATATCATAGCATATTAAATTAATGCCATCATAGCATATATTATTGCATATAAAAAACTGCTACGAAGGTTTATATCATGGCAAATATAACGAGTTGTAATAGATAGTATTATAGCATATAGAGGTGCGATACCAATACATATTAGAGCATTATGTTTATGCTATTATAGATTGCACCAAACATAGCAAGCTAAAATTAACGCTATTACATTGCAATAATAACATAGCACGAAGAAAATGCTATGGTAGGAGGGGGGTCTATTATAGCTGCCGCTGTCAGAGCGTTTGTGTAAACGCTATCTATTACATACCATAGCTTGTATCGTGTGCTATGAATGTTGATTTTTCTTGTAGTGTGATTGGGCAATACTTGTTAATTGATATTCAACATTTCCCTTTACTTATCGTCTCAACATGATTAGAATTAAAATCCCCTGGATTTTCTTTATAAATGTTCATTAGGTTTATTTTCAATGTGAACATAATCATCTAGATGTTCCACTTACAATAGATGTGGGATTCTCTTATTCTCCCCCTTGAGATAATGAATTTCATTTTCATCCATCTCAAATTGAATCTCACTTTAGAAATCGACAACATACCCAACTTGGGTCATGTGTATATCCTTTTGACCTTTGAGACTTGGGAAAGTATAACTCCAGAATGATTTTAAATCGGGTTCCCATAGAGAACCATATATTGTACTCTCATTAGTTTCTTTACTGATCACATAAAAGAAATATCTCTTATTTGCAACCATTTTTATTTTCTCACTTCTTGTGAAAATATGATTTTTGAAAGAAACTCATGGGGTCGACCTTGACCATATCCATATTCATATTCACATATACGTCTACAACTATTTATATAGCTACTCCTCAGGTATTGTCATTACTGTGGCACCTTTTTTTTTCAATAAGATAAAATATAAACTCATAGTACGTCTCAAACACTTTTCATGATATTGTGTCTCCAGAACAACAATATTTGCATGAAAGATAGAGCATGGCTTCTATAACATCTCTATATGAGTACTTATTCACAGACTTAAAGTCTTATAATCTTATATTAACCAATCAAGATGAGTTTATGACTATATCACATTCTGGTGATCATATATTTCTTTCGCATTAATGTTCCAAAGAACATGTGGATATTTTACGTCAAGCCACCAATATCCAAAACCTCATGAAATTTGATGGCAAAACAATATGATCATGAACTTTAAACTTATAATCAAACTACACATGCTACGAGATATTTGTTTGGAGTTGATATGCAAGTTAGCAAAAAGGAAAAATAGAAACTTAAATATTTTCCTTAAAACAAAAGGGAATATATTGATATTTAAAAATAGAAACTTAAATATTTTTCTTGAATCAGAATCTAAAATTTCGTAAAAAATTAAAACAAAAGGAAATATATTGATATATAAAAATCAATACTATTAAAAAATTAGAATCTTTAGGAAACTAACCTTTGTGGCATGTGTTATTTACATTTTTTGCCATTAGAGATTTAAGAGTGTTTTTAATATTCATTAAGGGTAATTAAAGAATATAACAATTGTTCTACTATCCTTGTTTCCAAACAAAACAATTACTAAACATGTATCCAAACAAACTAAATATAATGGGTTTCACTTTTCTAATTAATTAAAATATATATATACTATTAAATCAATTGATAAATATAACTAATAATTTAAACATCAACTATTTTGTATATATAAGATAATATTCTTTAATTATGATTATATTCAAAATTCAAATATAATATACTTTAATATTTTTTATTTTTTATTTCAAATATAAATATTTATGTTTATATTATAATAAAATTTTAAAATTATATTAAATTAATTTATTTCGTAAGAATTTGTTTTTACGATTGCATTTTTAGCGGGTTGTTACATCATATTGCAAAATATTTAAACTATTATAAGAGCGGGTTGAAAAATAAATTAGCCAATTTCGAATTCTAAAAATGAACTTTGCACAAGTTTAAAACAAATATAATATATATATATATATTAATTCAAAATCATATATTTTAATTTAATAAAAATATCAAAATTATTCAATATTAAAACTTATAACGCAAAATCGCTATTTCAATCTCTTTATTTTTACGATATACCTCTTTTCAAATAACACACAATTTTTTTTAAAAAACCTAAATTATTAATTTATTTTTATAATGCGGATTAAACAATTATAAACAAAATTAGATTGCATAATTAAAAAATTTAATTACTAATTACAAAATAAATATAATTTAAATTTGTAAAGAAAAGTAAACCTGCGCTTTATAAGTGCGGGTCAAAATCTAGTAGAAACTTAAGCATTTTTCTAAAATCAGAATTAAAATTTTGGAAACACAATGCAATATAATCTTTTACTATAAAAACATTAAAGCGTGTTCATCGAAAATAATTACTATAATTTAATGTAATATAATGTATGAATATAAGTTATTGAACACGAGCAAAATATAGAATTGAATCCATTAAGATAAACCATGAATTAATAATAAACATGGTTTAAACATATGATTAAATCATGACAAATATCAATAAATTATTATTCTAGATAAGTATTGATAATCATCTCTATTATGAATAAGATCAAAGATCATAAACGTGAAGGTATAACCTATCATAACGATATTCAGAAAGACATCACTTATCATCCCAAAATAAGATATAAACTAAACATAAATTAAATCTCACTTTTTCGGTGTAAGAAAATAGAAAAAGAGAAACTATCGTGTTGATAACATGTTGTAAATAGAAGAGAGATAGAAGAATTAGCGATGTTTATTCCAATCAATGAAAACTCCTTTATATAGGAGTAAAAGAACTTGACTACCAAGTAAACCTACATTACAAGTAATGGACATCTAGTTATTATTCATAACAAAAACGCATAAATTCTAAAACTGGTAATTACTACACTCTTCGTCACATAAGCGTCTCATAACCACAAGAAACTCATCCATGGCGATCCTTAGGTACATCTCAGCAACATCTACTACACCACCGATTCCTCAGGATCAGTTACCCAATCCTCGTCCAACCAAAATCATTCTACCCAATAAGAAATCGGAGAAATGGTCCACCGGCGTTGCTCCCGGAGAGTACGGTGGTCCTCCGACTACCACTAAGCTCCGGAAGTACTGGGGAGGAGAAAAAGAAGATCCCATTACCTCCAAAGACTTAATCTGGAACAGAGATTTCATGGATCAAATGAAGAAATTGTTCGATTCCCCTGATGATTCTTCTCTCGACCCATCTCCCTCTAAGGTCAAATTCTCTCAATTTCTCTGTTTTTTTTCGCAAATTAATGCTGAAAGTTAAATTTTTAACAAAATCTCTTATGGCTACAAATTCCTCACAATGTAAATCAAATTCTATAGAAACCATTTCAGAGGACTAATCGTGTTTTGAACCGTTGAAAAACAGGAAGAGTCATCTGGGTTTCTGAGCTTTAGCCGAGTTATGAATCTTGACAGGTTTACTTTTCTCATTAAAATTGATAAAAATCGTTTCTTTTCTCCTTAAAACTCATAAAAATTGTTTCTTTGCATTTTTTTATTAAGATGGTTGCGTTATTGTTTATCTGTGAAACTAGTATGGATGTTGATTTAAGCAAAGAGCTTGCATCGTCTTCCAAATCCGTCTTCAAAGATCTTGAAGCCTCCAATGCTGAAGCCAAAAGGCAGATGGTGCGATTAATTATCATCATTTCTTTATATGACAAGCCACATTTGTTAATTGTTGTCGTCTCTGAAGTGTGTACTCTTTTTGTCATTGTCACCAGAGTAAATCCAGAGTGTCTCCTAAATGGAAGCTGGCACCAACACGTCGTGAGCAAGATAAATGGGATAGAGCAACTAAGGCTGCAACTGGTGGCAGTGTAAGTTCTCTCTTTGCCAAATTGAAGTATCATTTTTCATTGGATACATTGATCATAACTGAAAAACATAGACCTTCTTGCTTATTGATTCGTTTCTTTCGTTTCATAATCTTTGCTGCAGGATGTGATGCTTAGGGAGCTAAGGCGGCCACGTGGTGATCCAGAAGTGTTGGCTGCTGAATCCAGGGAACAATATTACAAGGTACCTCCTTTTTCGTTAGCTAATCCTTTCATGGTATGGCTAATCGATTTTACGGTTAGGGCTCTCATGAATGGCATATTGGATATGCATCTAACTCTTTAATCTTCATGGGCTCTTTGGTTCCTACTCTTTTTGAATTTTGGATTGTTTTTCTGCAGCTGAAAAATAAGCTACAGCTTCTCACAGTTGGCATTGGTGGTGTAGGTTTAGTCTCAGCTTATATTTCATACACACCAGAGATAACACTTAGGTTTGTCTTTCTCCTGCAAAGAACATCAAAACCTCTCAAATAACTGTAAATCATCTGATTGCATTTATTTTTATCTGTGTTGGAACTTCTGTTAACAGTTTCGGTGCTGGCTTGATGGGTTCAATAACATATATGAGAATGCTTGGTAACACTGTAGATGCCATGGCAGATGGAGCCAGAGGACTTATGAAGTATGTGTTACGTGTTTCTATTCAAATTCATTTCGGTTATATCTACATCGAGACAACTCACTCACGTATGTCTTTTCTTATTTCGGTTTCGCTGGATTGATTTGATAGAGGTGCAGCTGGACAGCCACGGTTACTAGTCCCAGTTGTGTTGGTTATGATATTCAATAGATGGAATGCGTAAGCGCTTCTCTCTTGTGTTGGTTATTATATCTTTCATTACAGCCTAACTTGGTTTCATGACTTCATATGTTTGCAGAATACTTGTTCCTGAGTATGGATTCATGCACTTGGAGTTGATACCAATGTTGGTTGGGTTCTTTACTTACAAAATTGCTACATTCTTTCAAGCTATAGAAGAAGCCATCTCCATTTCTACTCAAAAAGACTGATGTCTAAAAGCATCAACTTCAGTTTATATAACAAGTTAAAGACTGTTCTGTGTTCAGCATCTCCAGACAAAGGCCAGTGTTTAGGTCAAAGTCAGTGTTGTAAGAAAATGTATTTTATACACCAAAGTAATTAATATGAAAATAACTAATAAACTCATAAATAAATTCATTCATAGCTGCAAAATACAACCAGATAACTAGGAACATAAAAAGCAAAATGATCTTATTAATGGTTGTCTCATAGATGCCTATATTGATCAAGACCAGACGGTTAGCGAAATTCCATTGGATAACCGTATAATCGTCCAACCAGCTTTGATCTAAAAAAAAAAGCAAAATGCAGCAAATAAAGCATAGAGAGAGTTAACACTGTAGTTCTGAAATTTTCAGACCAAACCAGGTCCAGTGTTGGTTTGAGCGTAATCTTCGTTAAGTCTTCCTTCGTAAACATAACCGAGCTTCTCACAAAGCTTCTTGATCTCTTCCACATCTTTCGTGGAGCAAGTATCATCGGAAACAACAACTGTCGTTTCGTTTTCTCCAGCTTTGTAATTGGTGATTGCTCGATGACTCGAAACAGCAATCTTTACGACCTTGTCTTCTCCATAAGTAGTGTAAGAAATCACTTTGGCTTCCATTTTTTTGAGTTTTTTTTACTATGCTTCTGTATAGGAACAAGAAAGAGAAGAAGAGTGATGGATCACTTATATAGAGAACAATCATGTAAATGTTTATGGTAGGAATCATGAAACATACATGCATGTTGAAAAGTAAAAACTGAAAATGGACCACCAGATTTCAATTTTGGATGAACAATAAAGTTGAATCCAAGAAATTGCTTCAATTTTGCATGACTCTCAGTGTTTCCACTTCTTTTGTCTAGAATATTAATAATACCACAACATTTCATATAGGCTATAGTTGTTTTGCTTCTTTCTTTTTTAGTGTTGCAATTTTTGTTTGGGATGATAACCTCAGATTCAGAGCAGAGGAGACGCCATCAGCTCACAGTTGGGTCTGAGAGAAACAACAGCCATCAACACCCAAGAGAACACCAATCTTTGGAGTGTTCTCAATTTCCTGAACTTGTCAACTACTGCTACTCCTGAATGCAAACCCTCTTTGTCCAGAAGAGTTTGTCCTCTCCAAAAAGTAAAGCTTTTTTCCATTCTTTAGATTTGTTACTCTTCTTTTGCATAGGAACAAGAAAGAGCTCTTTATTCTTCCCAAATAGGAATAGCATTCAATACATATGAGTATATAATACATATCTATATTTTCTTCAAATATACCAAAATGCTCTTCGGTAACCAACAGAAAAAAAAAAACAAAAAACACTGCCTGTGACCATGAATCACACCATAGGCAGACACTGCTTGTTGTTGTGTACATTTGATGCCTCTATCAAAACTGAACTAAGAATTTCTCTCATTAGAGCCTTGAAGCTCTCATGATATTAAAATTTAAGCCACTCGGGTTAATTTTAGAACAGAGATCTAAAGAAGCTGGGTTGCTGAGCTAAACCATCTTCTGCTCACATCCCCCACAGAGAAGTGGTGCTAACACAGTGTGTACTCACAATCGAGTAAGCCTCTAAGTATCTCTTCACAATTTGGGCGTTCTTGAGGCTCTGCCCAACAATCTGCAGAGAATATATGGTAACATTTACTCAAGACTGTAACAGTTGAATATTACGATCAATCAGAATGTTCAAGAACTATGGTGTTTATCAACACTGAACCTGCAATTAGTTTGCTTAGGGGACCATCAGGTATCTCAAGACGTGACTTTTCATGCGCAACAGCAAAGATAACCTGAAAGCGAGATTTCAACAATCAATCCAATTCACATGAAATTATTTAACACTCAACAAAGTGGTGAATGTGAGAGAATGAACATCGTTAGAAGAATCGTGGCACATCATATTGTACCTTCTCAGGTGGAACACCTTCCCATGGTTTACGTAAAGTAGAAAGCTCCCACATTATGACCCCAAGGCTAAAGATATCACATTTCTCTGTAAAAGGTTCGTTGCGAATGAGTTCTGGAGCCATCCACTCTGGTGTACCAGCAGATGAAGTGTCCTTCATGTTTTCATCAGTCATTATTCTCGAGAGCCCAAAATCACAGATCTTCACTGTCCAATGTTTGTCCACGAGACAGTTGGCACTTTTTAGGTCACGGTGAACTACTTTCATCCGGTGTATGCACATCAAGCCCCTTGAGCATCCAAATAAAAGATACAAACCAGCATGAAATACGCATATGTAGCTTGAAATATATAATCTAGAGAAAGATGTAAAAATGCTCAGAACAAATCAAAAATTGTCTGACTTGATCCTTGTTTCGTATGTAGAGGAATGAAACAAATCAAGTTTGTTCATCCATTAAGATATAATACTTAATAAGGAAACTGATAACTAAAAAGAAAGATGACATAATAAGCCACAAGTAGCCAGTGGTCCTTAAAATATATCAGTATTCATGATTTCTGCATGCCATTCTGCAAAACATCAGAGATTCACCAACCAACCATGATCCCCACTTTGAGCATCGAAGGCAGACAAAGAGCAAAATAAATTGGTAACACTGTAAGGAAGCTATGTACCTGCAGATGTCTCTTAGCATCCTGAGTTTTCTGTGCCAGCTAAGTTTCTTCTTTTGACCACTCATGTGGATCAAATAATACAAAGATCCCAGCTCCATGTATTCCGTGATCATGGATAAGCGCGGAGGTTTTGTGCATGCACCCAGAAATAGAACAACTGCAAAAACATAGATCACAACTTGTCTAATCTCAGACATGTTTCCACAAATTACTTAATAAACATGATACGAGAGAAAAAGAGAGGGTGTGAGGAAACAAAAATCACCATTTGGGTGGCGAACACGGCTGAAGAGAGAACCGCAGATGCCCGAGCGAACAAGCAAAACCATTAGTAGATGTACACAGGGATTGATCCAAGAATGACCAATCAATTGATAAGAAGGTACCTGAGAATCGATATCTCATTGCAGAAATCTTCCATGTTTTCGGCAGTAAGATCTTGCTCCAGAAATAATTTGATTGCAACATCTGTCCCATTCCACACTCCACGGAAAACTTCACCAAAAAATCCTAGATGCAAAAGATAAGGCTATGATTCTTTGCACAACAATGCTTAACTAAGTGAAAATTAACTCTATCAAAGGTAGTAGTAAATTTAGAGCAGCTTACCAATCCCCACCCGAGTTCCAACAGTCAGCTCTGAGAAGTCAATGTCCCATTCTTGATAGGGTAACAAAGGCTGATTCTGCAATGTGGAAGACTCAACCACTTTATTCCACGTATCCTTCACGGCAAAATCTGAAGGCCCTCTTCGTCCAAATCCTTGACTCCTGTAAGCATGAGGGGATGATGGCAATGACATTGTCTTCTTCGAATTTAACTCATCATCAAGATGGAGACCAGACACCTGGGAAATGGCAACCGAAGAAAGCACAAAAATTTATAGAGGTTAGATTCAACGTTTTAGTGCAATACCTTCTGGAGAAATTCAGAACCGTCTAGACTGGTTAAACAATGGGAAGAGAACTGATACAACACAGTAGTCATTCTTAATTAACAAAGATCCCCAACTTACATTGTTATCGATACATGGGCTGTTTCCATCCTCCCGGCCATGCAAGAGACGGTTTTGCTTTGATTTCTCGTACATTTCTCGTACAGCGCTTCAAAAAGTTGTAATATCAGAGTCAATACACAAGCAAATCATAAAATCACAGCTAACTCTTCATGAGTTCTTTCTCACGAATCTCAGTTCCGTTATCACAAAGTTGGAAGGAGTGCTATCAAATGGCTTCAAGCTTTTGTGACTAAGAGAGTGAAGAAATAGCTCCATGTTAATCATACCATTATATCACCATCTTACAGACACCTAAGCATCTAAGAGTTTGGAGATAACAGTTTTGCATTCTAGATGACCCATGCCGTAATATCATGTGATAAGCCAGTTGTTCAGATGATTGTATATATTCAAAATTACCTTACAACTTAGATTGACAGAAAATTCGAATATAGAGCCTTTAATATGCAAGCAGATAATTACAAAAATGCTGCTCAACGATGAAAGAAGAAACAATGCAAACGGTGAGAATACCAACTTTGCAATGTCATCCCCAATCTCTGGTGTGATCCTGAAACTTCGCCGTCTAGTTTTTCGAATTTCTGATGTGGAACTGTATGAAAGTAAAAAAAAAATATTAAAAATTGCTCGCACAGCAATCAAATATACATATTTCTCAGGGCATCTAGTAATAGTCAGATCTGAATTCTGACAAACAGTGGAGGATTAGTAACGTGTAATATCACTGCACTGCGTTGGAGTGAAATAACAAAGACAAAGATTAATCCTTGATATCTATTTGAACAATATTTGCATTACCCCTGAAGCAATGTATGAGGCTGTGGTTGCAAATCCTAAGCTTTTCATTGGTTCTTTGGAAAGGCTACACTCTCTCTTGGGTACTAAATTCATGTAAATTTTACTTATAAGTTCAGTTGTTACATGTTGGCTCTGACAGAAATCTCAAATCTCAGCACACGAATTTCTATTAGAGCCAACAGATAAACCACTGAACTTACTCTCGTAAGTAATAAAGGATAAGGGAAAGTAAAAATTTACATGAATGTAGTAACTAAGAGAGTGTAGCCTTTCCAATGAACCACCCATGAAAAGCTTAGGTTCTGCAACCACAGCCTCATACGTTGGTTCTAACAAATGAGAGCAAATATGCAAAATCTAGCAGAGACTTGTATAAGCAACTAACTAATACTGAAATGTCCAGACAAACATGCTGACTATATTTATAGGAAAGGCTGAAGATTTGGCATGTACTAAAGTTAAAACGAGCTACCTTGAAGGAGATGCGTCACCAGTGTAATCCCTAAATGAATTCCTACCAGTACTCAACATTGATCGTCCACGTGATCGCATAGATGGGTGTTCTGGGCTGCAAATGTAACAGATTGCCGACTTTTATCAGTTGAGTATAAAGAAACAATGAAACTCTTGAAAGGCAGACTTTAAATAACTCGTATAGAACTGCTAATCAAATTGGCACAGAGATTTTTATCAAGAGATTTATATATAGAAGCAGCAAAAGGAGAGAAACAGTAACGTTACATTTTCCAACTCATTATTATATCCAGAGACAGCAGGAGGTTGTATTGTATCAATGTAATAAATTGTTAATTTCTTTCCTGTTAACTATAATCCAAGCCAGAAAGAGCACGGAAATACCTCGAGCTAGCTGTTCTGTGTTCAGCAATCACTTTTCTGCGGCTACGTCTCCAGAACACAGTGGCAATATTTGGTTCACTATGCGAGGTGTTACTGAAGGAAGAAAAGCACATCTCTATCATAAACCCATCATTATACTGATTATTATACAAATTCTCAGAAATACATGTAACATTTACCTCAATTTTCTTTCAATAGCTGTAGCAGGTCTAAGCATCAAATTATGCAATGACGCATTTGGATATCCTTCTAACTTCCTATGAAATTGAAGATTTTCATCATGTTCTGTTTTAAAATGATCTGACTGTAATATGGTTTAGAAAGAAAATCACACAACCGAAAGCCGACCTGTCAGGATCTCTTCTCTCATATAAAGGACTATTTGGCTCCAAAGGTGAGTCACAAGAGTCGTTTTCTGCAGAATCACTCTCTCCAGAAGGTGTGATGTGTGACATGAAAATTGCCTTGGCTGATCGAGGCACCAACTGACCAGGTAAACGAATTAAATCAACTAGTAGTTCGACGGAATTCAGCACAACTATAACAGACATGTGTTTGTTAGAGTCCATGCAATCCACAGTCCCATCATTAGGCAGACCCTGCTCATATGAATCAAAAGAGTTGATTTGTAAGAGACAAATAGCAAAAATTAGAGAAACTGAAACATCAGAAACTGAGGCTCACCACCACCAGCCGACTTTCAAGTCCTACAGTATCAGCTAAGACTTTGAACAAAATTGCTCGAGCTCGACAGCACCCACGCTTTATTTGGCCAAGCAACTGAGCACCATGGTTTTCAAACAAGAAGGCATTTTCCTCTAGAGCAAGTTTTGAAGGGCTTTCCAATGTCGGACGTTTGTAAAAGTCGGATACCTGTTTGAGGAGAATGAATTTTATACCCAACTACGAGAACATGCAATGAGAGAAGAGTCGCTACAGAATTCCTACCGTTCCAGCTATTTTCTTGATCACCAAAGCGGGATTTGAGCCGCTGACAAGTGTAGTGATCAACTGTTTCAGCATTGCGAGCTTCTTGTCTTTTTGAAAATCAACAAGTATAACTTCAATTCTGACGCCTTCCTCTCCCAAAGCGTGAAGCTCACTCGGAGTAGGTAATCTATTATATAGTTCCTTTACTCTCTTATCCTGTAGCATAATTTCACATCAGAAGCTGCATCAGCCTAATAAGAGAGGTAATAAGAAAATATAGAACAATAGAAAAATAGCTCACCGGAACAACTGAGTAGAAACCATTAGGAATCGGTTCACACAGCATTCCGGTATCCCAAAGATGTTGTGATGCTCTTTGACCTGGAGAGACATCCTGCTCAACACTCGTAGGGGACTCCTTAATCAAACCTTCACCTTTAGATTCAATAGAGAGTGACTTAACTCTTTCCGCAAGTTCTGAAGATCCCTGCTGTGAAGTGCTTGATTCATCCCGTTTCTCTTCCATCGTTCAGATACTTTTTGGTATGTTGTATCACTATATTAACCATCTCTTTACCACCCCATAAGAGGCTTTCTATAACGAGAACAATGCTCTGATTGGTTTAGAATCTGACCCATCTGCTCTTGTTTCTGCACTAAATGAGGCAAAAGAGACATGTGACCTTGTAAGACAGAGAAATTAGCTGAAAGAAAAACAAAAGCAGACAGCAAAGAACATGGGCTATAAACTAGGTTTTGTTTACCCACCGGATTGGTTTTAAAATGAGCAAACCAAGTAAGCAACTTTATGTCATCACACCCCATTGGCCCACAAGAATTAATATTAGAAACAAGATTCGAGAATAACCTCAACTAAACCGCACAAAACGTAAATTTTATTGTTTTTTTAGAAAACATAACGTAAGATTCTTCGGCAGAAAAATGTAGAAGAAAACAAATCATCACACATTGACTATGAGTCGTGGAGAAGCTAACAATCATCCTAAACCTAAGCTCAATAATCCAACCCAGAATGCAATTACAGGACACGATGAATCTTTCAAATCAATTCGAACAAGAGCACTAATGAAACCTCGTAATGTCCTAGCTAATAAAATAAAAACCGCACATTATAGATATCAAATGTCAATAACGGATAGAAACGTATTTATACATAGTAAGATTATTCCTGCAGATCCATCCGTATGAGTTAACGAATTTAACAAATCGAACACCAACCTAATTCAAATTGGAAAGACGATCAAAATGCAATCGAATCGGGGAGAGGAATTGTATAGAAACAATGCGAAATATAAATGAAAGATCGAGGAGAAACGATTATACCGAAAATGACAATGAGGACACAGAGCATATAGGAGAGAGGAATGAAGGAGAAGAAGACGAAGACGAAGACGAGAGAAGAGGCGAGAGAGAGGATGTCACGTGGGGAAGGAGGGAGATAGTGAAGAAAGATGGGGGAGAGGTCACGTGACTTTTGGGTACGGATCGAAGAATGGGACCCACTTTCAAGAAATCCAGCTGGCGATGGGCTGTTAGGGCCTCTCAACTGTCTCTCAGAGTTCATATATTTCCAAGTCAATGGCTATTCCTAATGACCCTACTTTATTTATTCGTACGTTTACTCTTATGTAAAATGAGACTAGATTTTGATCCGCGCTTCATGTTTTCTATCACGTATTCTAGTAGACAGGTTTTGTTTTTAATAGTATAGATAATTAAATTTGGTTCATCTATTTTTTGACCCGTTTAATAATGGTCTAAATATAAAGATTTTTATGTTTATTTTATAAATCAAAATGTAACTAATATATAATAACCCGTTCATTTAACATCTTGGATCGATTAAGTTCATTTTGATGTGTTTTTATAATTAAGATAAAACCAATGACACAAAAAGTAATATCCCCCGTAAGACCAAGGGTAGTTTCAAAAAAGGTCACATGTTTTAATAATATAGATAATATTACTATATCGAATTTATATAAAGTTATAGTTAAATTATAATATATATACATGTAGATATAGAAAAGAATATTAACAATACATGGTTACATTTATTGTAATAAAATAAATAAAATATAATAGATTATGTTAAATATATCGATTATCAATATTATTATTGAGTTTAAACTATTATTTCAATATTATATTCTATTTTCTTATTTTAATAATAATTTATTAATTTTAATGATTATATAATTTATAAAATAATTATGTATTAAATTATATAATTATATGTACCAATTGATTTAGTAATTTAATTATGCTTGATTTTATTTTTTAAGTTAAATTTTAGTTAAGAATAATTTATAATATTTATTTTAATATTAATTTCGAAATTAATTATTATTTTATTAAATTTTTGAAAAAGATTTTTGTTAAATATGATTAGGATAGAAAAAGGAAAACAAAATATATTATAAGATATTATGAATAAATCAAATATAAATTGTTTTACAGTTTTATCCTTAATGAAGGTTACAAATCCTAATAATATCAAGGGCAAATTCCGGGAACAACATTTATGTATCATGGCAAACCTTCCTGTTTTAATAGATTAGATTTTTTTAAAGGGTGATGAATATATTACTCTCTTTTTTTTTGGACAAAGAATATATTATTCTATCTATTGAAGTGTTTAATTCTAGCAAGTCTCTCTCTTCGTTTTTTCTCCAACCTCTCTTTACCCATTTAGCCGATAAAATCTTGCGTTTTTAATCGGTCGCCGGTGATTTGGCTCTCGTGGCCACACCGATGATCCGGATTTATGTATATTTTCTAGGTTTTTTGGTATAATATTGGTTTTTTCCCAATAAATCTTTGGCCCTATGGTGGTCGATTTTTGCTTCCGACAGTTGTCAGACTTTTCTTTCAAATATTTTGTGTTCGGACTTTTCGATATGTTATGTATCACGGTGCTTCTCCGCCGTACAGCTGACGGCCTCTCTTCTTCTCACCATATCTTCGTGCGCTTTTGAGTCGGGAGATGCACTGCCCGATCGAGTTTTGAACGGGTCGACTGGGTTTGATTTGTTTTGATTTTCTCTATTTGGAAAATCTATGAGGCGCTTCATATTGGCGATGTTGGCGGCAGATCTAGAGGCACAACTTCTCAACACGACGTTTTACGGTGATCTTTTGGGTGGTCTGGATCGACAGAAAACCGCAGCCGTTGCAGTTAGGCAAATAGAGTAACCGGAATCTGTTGCCGACGATTTGTATGCCGGTTTTCACATGCGATTAACGCGTGACAGCCCCGCCGCTTAGTGATTATCCACAAAAACTTTTTCTCAGTTTTTGTCTTTGGGCCTTTGTACCCCACTAAACCTTGTACTCATTTACATTTTGCATGTCTATAGTTTTTGAACTTGCCCATTAGACTTTAAACTTAATAAAAAGATTGCCGAAGAAGTGTCTAATTCAATGTATAATAGATATAAAGAATTTATGTTAATTAAAGATTCTAGAAGATTTTTGTTTTAAATTAATATCAGCAGAGATCGCTAGAGATGAAATTAGATTGTCGGAAAATTTTGAATGTTTCTAAAAAAACTCTCAAACTTTTTTATAAAAATGTATTATATTTTGTGTGTCAAATATGACGAACACATTGATTTTTATACAAATTTTTAGGTCGATATAAATTATATTTTCCTTTTCTAAATTTATATTATTTTATTTTTTATCGTACGAATTTCACTATATTTTTATCTTCTAAATAGTTCTGATTATTATATTGGTTTCATTATTATCTTTTTCTTCTTAATATCTTTAAATATATTTTCTATTTTGAACTGATTTTATATTTTTGATTGGACTATTTTGAAAAATACTAAATCTATCTTCAACAACAAAAAATTGTTGCAGTTATGAAAGAAAGCACTCATGATTCATGAATTTCAGGAAGACCGAAACCAACGATAAAATGTTGAAAGGAAATGAATAATATTCTGAAATATTATGCATCACTATCTTTATCTTCTAAAATAGTCCTGATTATTATATTGGTTCTCAACTTCTCATCATTATCTTTTTTCTTTTTAATTTCTTCAAATATACTTTCTATTTTGGGTCAATTTTATATCTTCTATTGGACTATTTTGAAAAATACTAAATTTATCTTCAACGGGAAAAAAATTGTTGCAGTTATGAAAAAAAGCACTCATGATTCATGAATTTCAGGAAGACAGAAACAAGCAATAAAATGTTGAAAGTAAATGAATAATATTCTGAACATTACGAGCTTAAGATTCCTATGAATATATGATAATGTACAAAATGAAAGGTACTCGTCTGTACGAGTGTACGACTACGACGGACGACAGTGAGAGACTGTCGGCAAAGGACATTAAAAATGACGCACGTGCCAGAAAGAGACCACACGAATATTGTTAATTATCGTCCTCCATATATAGAGATATAATTAATATCCGGAATCCGAGAAATATGATATAATATCCACTTTCATTTGCTTCAAAAATTTGGATATAAAGAGAGGCCGAATCTAAATCCGAGTAGAACATCTAAGATTCGTCTAATACAAATCCGGATATCTTAAATTAAAGATTAAATATTCGGATCCGAACTATTAGTTATATTAAAAACATTTTTAAAATATAAATTTATATATGATATATAATTTTTAGATAAAATATGTACACAATCTAATTTTAGTTATGTTTTATATTATATTTTATTTTTAAAGATTTTATATAAAATATTATTTTAATAATTAAATTTAGATTTTTAATATTTTTATTATTTTTAATTATTTTTGCGGATCTGGATTTAGATAATCACATATATCCAGAAACCACGGATCCTACAAATCAAGATCTAGATATACTGAAATTCCCGAATATATGAATTCGTTCCACCGTGCATCTTTATTTGCTATGGACATTTTGAATACCGATTTTGCGATAATTAATTGGTGACAAATGTGATTGAACCACATATCCTATATTTTAAGTTTTTTAAGGGTAGTTTTGTAAAATGTTTTTTGGTTACTAAATTTGTTGACACCGAGTTTGTGTAGAATAGAAAGCGAATACACAAAAGCAAAATCATATGAAACGCATAAACGATTTAAAAAAAAAAACATAAAACAACGGATATATGTTAATAGCATATGCATATTATATTAAAATCAAATATATTAACTTTACAAATTTCATAATTAAGAATTATATAATTCAAAATCAAAAATCGAATTAATATATTTATTCTGAATTAACTTATATCAACTAATACGATCTCAAATTATGTTATGAAAAGAATAAAATTCAAGTTTATTGTCTATCGAATTTTCTTTTGTCAAGTAATTAATATGATCGGTTATATTTCGGTTTAGAAATGTCTAATATTTTCATTTGGTTAGTTGAAATGATGTTAAACTTTAAATCCATTAGAAAATTCAGTGAGTTACTTGACGGTTACCCATTTCCTAAACAGATTAATTGGGTGTTAAAAGTTCAGATCATCTCTAATTATAGATGACCGAACACTCCACGTGTATGCCGAAGAAACCACCGACCTGAAAATCGGAGATGACCGATAAGGAGAAATAGCCACCGCAAAAAGCAAATCCAAATCTTGATCCTTGTCTTGACCAATTTTTTGAACACTGCTTTCGGGAAAGAGTCATTGGAGAAATCGTGACGAGATAGAAGCACCTTAAAAGTTTACCGGAAAGTTTTTACCATCGAAAGGCTCTATCGCCATCTTATCGATCCGCTATACGGATGAAGACATTGCCCATCATTTGCTTCTCCTGAAGAGCGTTGGAAGCGACGAAAATATTAATTTTAGAGAGAATAGAAATCGCCAGAATATCTTAAAGAAACTAACCGGTAAACAATAACAATGGAAAAAACATGAGAGAGATCATCAAGTTGAACTTGCAGAGATGTAAGCAAGCTAGACTTAGCTTGGCAGAATATCCGAGAAATAACTAATCGGAATTGTACATGACCCGAATTTATTGAACATAATAAAAAGATATCAGCCACTAAATCTGAGAAATCATATTTCCTTTTTAAAAAATAGAGATAGTGAAAAAAGAAGAAAAGGAAGAACAGGAAAACTAAGAGAAAAACTTCTCTCTCTAAACGAAGCCTTATATAAAACAATCTTTTCTTTTTGACAACTTATATAAAACAATCTAGTTACTTATATTACCAAGAGAATAAGTCAATTATGAAAGGGGAAAATATAGTTCACCAGTTGCCAAAAATATTATATATATATATATATATAAATATTATATATATATATATATATATATATATATATATATATATATATATATATATATATATATATATATGTCAGTTTGGGCCGAATTGCCTCAGGTCCTATGGCCATTTTACAAAGTTATTCTCAAACCCAAATACAACAAACCTTTAATATTTAAAAACATCTATTATATATTATTTGCGAAGTCGAATTATTAGAATAGATGATGTGGATGAATCTTGACCAATCTAAACTATGTTGTCATTGGTGACATGACTTTAATGAAATGTTTTGATTGGTCGAGAGCATTTTTGACATTAAAAATAAATTAAAATTCGTTTAGAAAACTTTTTGATTTAAAAAAATCAAAATTCGAGAATTAATCTAATTTTTAAAAATAAATGTGGTTTCCTAAACTTATGAAATGTAATCTTATCTTCTCCCCATAAATTTAGATTACAGTTTAAATTTTTTCATATTTATTTCCTTACTTTTCAAATTCAAACTAAAGTCGAGACTAAAATTTAGCAACTAATAAATATCGACAATAATTATCAGTTTAAAAAAAATCCCAAAGAATATGCTAATTTTCTAATAGAAGATTTCGAAAACTTAGTGAAACCCTAAATACGATGATCCTTATAAATAGAGTCTCTACCAGATTCATAACATCCACATCTCGAAAATTTCTTTTGTTTGTATCGTTTCTATTGTTCTAATTTTCTTTATGTGGTTTTGATGATTTTGTAGGTATGAAACATACCATGCTAACAATAAGGTAACTTTCTCACTTGCTATTAACATGCTTATAATTTTATTATGTGGTTTTGATCATTTTGTAGGTATGTAACATACCAAGCCAAACGATAGGTAAATATATCACTTCACATTAACATGCTTATTATTTTGTTTTAAGGTTTTTATTCATTTGCAGGTATGTAACATAACAAGCCAAATGATAGGTAACTATTTTCTTACAATTTACATTGTAATGATTATTTTGTGTTTATTAATTTGCAGCTTGGATTCATATGACGCCAAATTATATGTATCTATCGGCTAATCTTTATTTGTCACTAATCTTTATTTGTTAGATAACTACTTACCAATGTGTGATTGTTACATTTCACACGGAAAGAAGATTAAACGCGAAGTTAATGAAGTAATCAAGACGATTTTTCCTTTATAGTAGATATTGTTTTGTATGTTCTTTTGAGTTCACATTTGTATACTTTTATTGTTTCATTAGTAAAGCATTTTTGAATAAAAAATGAATATTTTCTTCTTGATCTGTCCATTTAATCATTTACTTTTTTCTGGATTCTTCTTAATAGAATAAAATTGAAGTTTTGTATGTTACCAATCGGTGTTTGTTACACTTCACACGGAAAGAAGATTAAGCACGAAGTCAATGAAGTATTCAAGACAATTTTTCATATATAGTAGATATTGTTTTGTATGTCCTTTTAAGTTCACATTTATATACTTTTATTGTTGCATTACTAAAGTATATTTGAATAATAAAATAATTTTTTTTTATCTGTCCATTTAATCCTTTACTTTTGTTTCTGGATTCTTCCTAATAGAATAAATTGAAGTTTTGTATGTTTCGTCTCTCTAATCTTTATTTGTTAGATAACTACTCATCAATCGGTTTATGTTAAGTTACTCACAGCAAGAAGATTGAAGTATACGAAGTCAATGAAGTATTCAAGAGAAGGATAATATATAGTAGATATTGTTTTGTATGTTCTTAAGAGTTCACATTAGTATACATTTATGCTTGCATTACCAAAGCATATTTGAAGAGTTCACATTACTATACATTTATGCTTGCATAACTTTCCAAACAAAATAATCCAAATGTTTGCATGTGTTTTTGTACCATTGTGTTTGGATGTTATAAATATGTTTATTAGTATTAAGAATCATCGATACAACGCTTTAATAAACAAATTTTTATTCCTTAACTAACAATCTAATTAAAATTCAATTACTCTTTATTATAATTCAATCAATATTTATTTGTTCAAAAATATTAGTTATCTAAGGAAACCAAATATTCTTTTGAAATTCCAAATTGGCAATTAAAAAGATTTGGTGGAGTCAAATCCGCAACGGATTTTAAAAATTATAATATACCTACTTGGTTTGGATTATTCACCAAGAGTGCGATATCATTCATAATATGATTGTTTGAAGATTTCAGAATTATATTAGAGAGTACCAAGATTTACTCGAAATACCATGAAAAGAGGTTGTACCGATTCTGATAAAGAAATGATTTCATGTCACCTCCATTACAAAAACGTGAGTTTTTAAAATTACCGATATTGATTTTTATACATTATATGATAATCATTATTCGATTTGGTGCAAGGTGGAAGAAAGTGCCAGAACAAACCGATATCACCTCCTCTTAAGAAAGGTTTCCCTTCGATATAAAATACCATGACATTTCTTACAATGGGATGATTCATTGATATAATTATACTTGATTTAAATAGTAGGTAGACCCTCAGTCAAATCTTCGGTGGCATCTTTAAATATCACAAATGGTCCGAACGAGAATGGTATTGGATCTATAACTCATATGCGTGATATTACCAATATTCTTCCTCGAAGAAGACATGTTTCAACTGAAAATGTGTCTCACAGAAATCAAGCCAAAAGTAGTGGTACTTTGAATTTGCTTTCATCTTTGATCAAATTTAAATATCTGAAACGGTGATCATCTTCTATATTTATTGAATTTGTTAAATTAAACAGGAAGAAAGAGTTTGGAATGGACAAGTGGTAGTTCAAATTCCATATTGTTACAAACCATGCAGTCAGTAGTTACATCAGGTTTTGGATCAAGATTAATCTATTACAATAATCATGCACTATTGAACCATTGCACTAACTGTATACTTTCTGCATGGAATTGTAAGCTAATTCATCTCAAAGAAAATGAAAAGAGAAAAGCCAAAATAAATTTGGTCCATCAACAGGAAATGTGGATGAAAACCCGTATAATGCTCCCCCTATAACTGAAATTAATTATCATCCTCAAGGTATACATTTTTATAATCAATATTCAATTGTAAGTTACATTGATTTGTCGCAATTTTTTAGCATTAAAATTGATTAACTATATTGCCAAAAAAAATTTCAGCTTTCGCAAACAAGTATGCCGATGTAAGTGAATTTGAAGATGAAGAAGATGCAAGTGATGTAGATTCAATTGAAGAAGATATGGCTGATGCATCTTATCACATAGAAAATGAAGTAAATACCCAAGATGCTTTAGATGATATGACTGGTATGTTATCATATTTTAGTTTCTTCACATATCACATAACAACACACATCTTTTTAAACATCATTTACAAATTATTAATAGGTTACTTTGACGATGGAGATCCATCTTATAAGTGTCAATATTGTGGAACATACATGTGGTATGGAGAACGAATAGGGAAGAGAAATAGAAAAATGCAGCCAGATTTTACAATGTGTTGTAAGAAAGGAAAAATCGTTCTACCAAAGCTCAGGAATCCTCCAATGGCGTTATTGGAATTACTTCTGAATGGTAGTGAATTATCCAAACATTTTCGGGAATTTATTTGTGCTTATAATATGATGTTCGCGTTCACCTCACTTGGAGGGAAGATTGATCATACCGTCAACGATGGACATGGATGCTAATTTTCAAATTTTTCACAAGGTTATTTATTATTTTTTCGTTAACTATTTTTATAGGGGTGATAACGACAGGGATGTAAAAAATTAAAGATTCAAGTTGTCGAAATCTTGAAGAATATGTTAGATGAGGTTAATCCTTATGTGGCCTCATTGAGGGCAGCCAGAGATAAATTTGATGTTACCCAGGATACCGGTTTCCGTCTCAGATTCATGGAAAGTAGAGCGAAAGATGTCAGGACTCACAATATGCCAACAAAATATGAAGTAGCTGCACTTATTCCCGGAGATTTTGTTTGTAACATGGAGACAATGGACATTATATTGGAGACAACTGATGGCGGATTTCATAGGATTAGTGAACTTCATCCAGCCTACTTGCCTCTCCACTATACAATTATGTTTCCATATGGAGAGAATGGTTTCAGATTGCAAATTCTTATAGGTTTGACAGATGATGCTGGAAGGAAGAGGAAAGTGATTTCTATGCGTGATTTTTTTTTCATATAGAATTTGTGAAAGAGTTGGCGAGGCTCCTACAATAAACAAATGTGGAAGATTTTTTTAACAGTTTTTGGTTGATGTATATACGATGATTGAATCCAACCGGTTGCGTTATGTGTGGAAAAACCAGAAGAAGCTACAATCATAAAACTACGAAAAGATCCAGAAAATTGCTGAGGCGGGAGGTGTTAATATTCTAAAACAATGTCAACGCATCTTTATTCCATCAGGTTTTACAGGTGGTTTTAGGTATATGCATCAGCATTATTTGGATGCAATGGCTATATGCAAATACTTAGGTTTTCATGACCTTTTCATTACTTTTACATGCAACCCTAAGTGGCCAAAGATAACCAGGTTTCTCGAGAAATTTATATTGACCATCAAGGATATACCAGATATCATTTGTTGAATCTTTAAAGCAAAACTAGACAGTTTGATCATGGATTTGACCAAAAAGAAGGAGGTGTCTTTGGCAACACTGCTAGAGGTATATTTTTTACTTCCTCATTTTTTACCTTTTTCATCTAGATATACTTCCTCTTTTTAGATATTTGGTTGTATACCTTCAAGCGTGGTAGAATGATAAGTTCATTATTAAAATTTCTTGGTTCTTATATTACAACAATGTACACGATTGAGTTTCAAAAAAGAGGATTGATGCATGCTCATATTCTACTATTTATGGTGAAAGGTTATAAATTCCCAACAACAGAAGACATAGATAAGATTATTTGTGCAGAAATACACAACCGAACTTATACGCAGCAATGTCAGAATGCATGATGCATGGTCCATGTGGAAACGCAAATAAGAGTAGTGTTTGTATGGTAAACGGAAGATGTTCGAAGAAGTATCCAAGGCCGGTAAACAATAGGACGACAATTGATACTAATGGTTTTCCTTGCTACAGACGTAGAGATGATCAGAGGTTTGTTGAAAAGGGAAATCTTAAACTTGACAATGGATATGTTGTTCCATATAACAAGGAACTCATGCTTCGATATCGTGCACATATTAATGTTGAGTGGTGCGTCCAGTCGTGAGCCATAAAGTATTTGTTTAAATACATTCATAAAGGTCCTGATTATATTGCGGCTACTATTGAAAAACAGAATGAAAATGGTGTCATTGACGAAATTGAGCACTAATACAGCTGCAAGTATTATACACGTTTGTTTGCACACTATATATTAATTTTATAACATTTATCATAATATTTTAATACATTTATTCACACTCTTTGATTGCTAGATATCTTTCACCTCCCGAAGCCACATGGCGTATATTTGTGTTCCCTACACATTACTGTACTGTAGCTGTTGAGAAACTTGATTTTCATCTTCCAAACCAGCAGATTGTCTACTTTGATGAATTTGAACCCATTGAGACTCTTCTGGTCAAAACAACTGCTATTCAATCTATGTTTATCGCTTGGATGATTGCGTGTAAGAAATATCCTAATCTTGCAAAGGATATCACTTATTCTCAGTTTCCAACAAAGTTTACATGGGTATCAAAAGAGAGGTTATGGAAACCAAGACAGAGAAAGCTTGGTGTTGTGATTGGTAGGATTGCTCATGTGAGTATAGCATGCGGTGAGTTGTATTATTTAAGAATACTTCTTAACTATGTTAAAGGCCCGGAATGCTATGAGGATATAAGGACATTCAAAGGTATTGTCTATCCTACTTTTAAAGATGCATGTGATGCTCAGGGATTGCTAGTTGATGACAAATAATTTATTCTAGCAATTGCGGAAGCAAGTGAATGGGCGAATGGAAATTATCTTCTGGATTATTTTGTTCAGATGTTAATAACAGATAGTATTTCTCATCCTTTGGTTGTGTGGAATTCAACATGGGAATATCTAACAGAAGACATTCTAATCGATGAAAGGAGAAAACGTCGGAATCCTGGTATGTATTACAAAACTTTTCAAAAATATTGTTGGTTGTTATCACTGTTCTATTTGTTTTTAAATTAATTTTTGTGAAACATGCAAATACCTCATGAAGATATAGTATTGTTAACATTGTTTTAATCATGTAGATTTGGTTTTAAATGATGATCAAAAGAAAAACATAGCATTAAAAAGGATACAAACAAAGTTGGAAAGTTATGGTAGATCTCTTACTAAATGGTCTAAGATGCCACTACCAGAAGATTATGAAGAGTACAATGGCAACCGTCTCATAGATGATGAGAGGAATTATAACCGTGAGGATGAAAGAAAAGAAGAAGAGAGGCTTCTTGCTATGATAACTAACGAGTAGAGAATAGTATATGAAACTATATTGGATGCAGTTGTGAATGATAAAGGAGGAATGTTTTTTCTCTATGGTTTTGGAGGTACGGGCAAAACATTCATGTGGAGTCTATTAAGTGTTTCTATTCGTTCCATAGGTCTTATTGTGATTAATACTGCTTCAAGTGGAATTGCGTGCAGTTGTTGAAAGGTGGGAGAACAACAAATTCAAGATTTGCAATTCCGATCAATACAGACGAGTTCACAAGTTGTCATATGAAGCCAGATTATGATCTTGCTGAATTGATGAAAGTTGCTAATCTGTTAGTTTGGGATGAAGCTCCTATGATGAGTAAACATTGTGTGGAAAACTTAGACCGAAGTTTGCGCGATATTATCAGAGAAAAGGATGATAGGCCATTTGGAGGAAAGTTTGTTGTTTTTGGTGGTGATATTAGGCAGATTCTTCCAATAGTTCCCGGTGGAGGAAGATCCGAAACAATCTTTGCAACTTTTAAACTCTTCGGAATTATGGCAATCATGTAAAGTTCTAACACTTACAGAGAACATGATATTGCTTGGTGGAATTAGCGATGGAGATGCCGAAGAATTGAAAACATGTTCAAAATGGTTATTGAATATAGGTGATGGCAAGATTAATTCTCCCAATGATGGAGTCGTTGAGATTGATATCCCTGAAGATTTGTTAATAACCGAGTGTGAGAAACCAATCAAGACAATAGTTAACAAAGTTTATGGTCCTGACTTTGTTAACTCAACAGACGGCCAAGTATTTAAGAACAGAGCTATACTCGGTCCTACCAACGATAATGATGATGAGTTGAATGATTATATGTTTTCCAAGTTGGCAGGTATATATCAATTTTACTTATTAGAATATTTTAGCACTATTCATCTAAATTATCTATAATATTGTCTAACATGTTTGTTTTTTTGTTATAGGCAAAGAAGTAACATATAGAAGCTCCGACAGTATTATTCCTTCAGACGCTGCCATAGATGATGATACCAATTATCCTATCGAGTTTTTGAACAACATAAAGGTGCATGGATTACCCAAACATTGTTCTAAGCTAAAGGTTGGTGCTCCAGTGATGTGTCGGCGTAACATTGATCCAAATGGTGGTCTTTGCAATGGAACAAGGTTACTTATTATTCAGCTCAGACCTCATTGCATGGAAGTAATGATTTTAACTGGGAATAAATTTGTTATTGGTCGAAAGATACTTCTAAACAGAATGTATGTAACACCATCAGATACAAAGTTTCCATTTAGGATGCGTCGGCGACAATTTCATGTGGCGTTAGCATTTGCAATCACCATCAATAAGAGTCAAGGTCAAACACTTGAGAATGTCTGTTTGTACCTTCCTAGACCTGTGTTTTCACATGCACATTTATATGTCGCTTTGTCTAGAGTGAAATCAAGGTCTGGATTGAAGATTCTTATTACAGATGAAGATGGAAATGTGCTGAAATAAACTACCAATGTTGTTTACAGAGAGGTTTTTAGAAATCTTACTCAGTAGATCAGTAGTAGTTTTCTTTTTTTGTTTCAAAGAATTTTATGTCATTTGTTTCAACATTTGTAGTTTTCAATTCAATTGTTTTCGGGTATTCATTTTTATTTAAAGGTACTAATCATTGATTGGCATGTATCATATGGATTCACTCTTAAACTTTCTCCTAACAATATTAAATAAAATTAATTGAGCGGTTTTAACAATGAAAGATTGTACGGATTTCAAATAGAATATACTATCATCAAGCAATGGATAAGAAGGAAAGTATTATATTAGCATTTTTAAAAAAAATATTGATATGTCTTCAATTTTGATCATAAATTGATTAGACAAAAACCTACAAACAAGAAACATTTATTATAGATTTTGTCCGACATCCAAGATATCATAACAGATTCCGAGAATACTGATATAAGGAATAATATTAAATGATCATATTAAATGCAATATCATAGACGTTTCTAATTATAATAAAGATATATTACGTTAGAGATATATTCGCCATTGTGATTTCTGTTTTTGCGATTTTATTATTTTAAAAACTCACTTAAATCAACTAATATCACAAATATATGATTTGAACATATCAGAACACTAAATTAAGAAATTAATAAATTATGTTCAATCATAACAAATCTATCTACACCTCATTAAAAGCAATATTAAATCCACAACCACCACCTCAACTTTTAAGAACGTAATTTTTCAATGGTTACATCTTTTCATTAATAAACGGTTGCTTAACTTTTTAACCAAAAAGTATGAAATTTGTTATATTATCATATCTTCTTCTCTTCAAAATCTTTTTCTTCCATAATTCAAAAAACTAAGCAAACTAAAATGGAGAACTGCACTCTATTATGGGACGTCAACAACACAAAAAACGAATGAAAATGTCGTTTGAAGATCATTAGAAAGTGGTTCACAAATGTACAATCAAGTGTTTTTCAAGGTCATGTAATCTTCTGTGATGAAAATGTATGTTTTTCCGATTTTTTTAACTTAGACAAGATTTTACCACATAATCTTCCATATTAGTTTGATCTACTTATTTTGAAATAAATATTCAATGATTAGGGTTTCAAGGTTGAAGCAACAATTCCAACTAATGTCTTTCACAAAATAAACGAGAACTTTGAGGAGGGTTTGTGGAAATATGTCCAAAACTTTGATGTCATCTACACTCAAGATGATTCGAGAAACACTACTACATCCAAAAAAATTGTTAGAAACTCTCAAACTCAAATTTCTAATTGTTTTACTGTTGTTGATGATAATTTCAACGATTTTGTTGGATTAGAAGAAATATTAGAAATGAAACTATCATTGAAGCCCACCATTGGTATGCTTGAGTGTATAAATCCTAAAATTTATTTTAAATTATATTTTTTTGTAAACCATGCATAATATTTTCTAAATTATTCATATATTGGTTTTGTAGATGTCATTGGATGCATCAAATTTGTGGGTCATCTGGAATCATGTGATGAGGAGAAGATTAACAGGAGACACATCTCATCCGAGTCAGTGAAGAAGATTTAGTTTAAGCTTAGAGAAATAAAGTAAGAATCGAAATTTATATATTGATTAAATTGATATTTAATTATAACCATTTATGGCACCATTAACACGAACTTCTGATCAATTAGCATAAACTATTATATCTGTTATCAAAAATAACATTTTAAATCATATAATTGTAGTGGAACCTACATAAACTGCCTTGCTAGGGGTCCTCATGCAATGAAGCTTCATGAATTCTGGCATTCGTCCGGAAATTATGAAACAATTGTTGTCTTGAGGTTTTGGAGAGTCAATGGTACTTGGGGTAAGTACATATTTTCTATATATTTACTTCTTTCATTATTTGAGGTAAATGATAATTATAGTATCTAAATATATGTTATTGTTTCTTGCTTAGGTACACCTTATGTAGAAGATTCCGGACTGATCTCCCAAATTGATTTTGATCCTGAGTTAGAAGAGGTTAATCAGATGAAAGAGTGATATGTTTTTTCAATAATTACAATACTATAGTAGCATTCTTATGGTTTAGATTGTAACAACTTTATTTTTACCGTATAGGGCTCGTTGGACCAAAGCCACTGGAGTCAATTTCAAGTCATGATCCTCCTCATCTTATTCAACTCCTTTTAAATTTAAAACTTTTTAATTATTTGTATGATATTTTAATTATCTTTTGGACTTAATGCCCATCTAAGGGCTTTAACTTATTTTAATTTTAAACATTACCTTTAATCTTATTTATTATCACTTTTATTTATTGACATTATAGTATTAATATTCTATAATATCGGATAATTACAAAAATATTAACATACAATTTGTAAGATGAACAGATTGTCAGTTACTAAGTGGTGCATTTTATTTATTGCTAATATTTATATTAGATCACATTTATAACACATTTTTGGGAGTTTACAATTTTTTTTTACAGAAAATACATTAACTGCATAAGTAAGTGGAAAGCACCAAGCCCAACAACACTTTCACGTTGGAGTTACTTTGGAAAAACCCGACGACTCCTTGGTTATACCTCCAGCATTGAAATAACGCGAGAACTTGATGTTGTTTTATTGTTGTACCTTTTAAAACATGTTGAAATCCAACTTAAGTTTATGTTCTGGATTGTATGCTTTTTCTATAACTACTATGTTCAAATCTATGTGTCTAACAACAGCTTCAAAATGATATATATGGTATGGTCTTAAACTCATCGTCACAACATTTTTTATTAATTCTACAAACAAATATTGTCTAATAAAATTTAGAACAATATAAAACAATAACTATTGGCTAAATGATAACTAATGTCTGATGAATTTTAATAATGCAATGATTTGCAATATTGCAAATAGATTAACTTAATCTAAATCAAGAATCTTTAGCTATAGATAAGTCTGCCATTTTAAATCTAACATTCCATTTGGGCTAATTTAGTTATATCATTAACATTTCTGTAGAAGGTATACTAATAAAGCCCACATATTATGGCCCATTGTAAGATCAATGAAGATGAAACAATACCTACTTCTTTTAGTCGTTCTAAGCATTCCAAAGATCGGTAAAGTGCACATGCCATTGACGAATCCCTTCAGTTCAATCTTGGCGCTGCAAAATATTTTATGATAAAGTAGAGGTTCATGTTTAATCAACAAATCATTGAACAAGGTAACCTTAAATTTTGGAGAAGAACGATATTTACAATTAGGGTTTGTATTCTTGGAATTTGCCAACTTCTATTGAGATAAAATGATTGTGAAAGACCAATGAATAGGAACTCATCGATTTTGCAACACAAATTCAAGTTTACATTCTAAAGTAGACTGTTTGGTTTACTCATCTTTACAAATTGTTTTCTATTCTTAGATGCGGTCTATTTCAGATTGTTTTCGTACATGTATCTGATGATTTTTTTTATCTATATTAAGAGATATTAGCTTTTCAGAACAAATCAGAAGATGACAAACCCACGCTTTTTCAAGCCTATGATTCCAAAAAAATGTAGAAAGAGTCTCGCATGTAATCTTACTTCTTTATCTTATTGGGTTTATTTTCTATACACCTTTTATTTATGGCTATTATTGTTTAAACTTTGTGTTGCAGACTATCCCCAAAAAGTTCTTTAAGAATTATATACTTGGAAAAACTGATGTTACAGTCGGTAAACTCACATCTAATGAGAGGCCAGAAGAGTTCCCTATCAACTTCTTGGTGATAGGCTTACATAAGGCTGGAGAAGGTTCTTTAAAGCACATGCTTTACAGGATGGCAATTTTTAAATTTTTGAGTATCGTGGAGGTACCGATTTTCATATGTTACAACAGTATGGACTGCACTGTTGTGAGATCACATATGAAAATACTCTTCAGATGGAGACTGGAGAAGCAAGCACGAGTAAGTGTTTTTCTTTTATTTTCGAGACACTTTCTTCACCTTTTCTAATATTTTGACTAATAAGGAAATACTTTTGTAGGAACCGAAGAGAAGTTTGTTACCTTAAACGTAACGAGTGACAACATCAAACGAAGCAGAATCGCAAGTTGTTCCTTTGTTTTTTGGTTTTAAATATTGTTACATGATCCATAGTTGTTCATTTTGCAGTATCTTCCAAAGTCCTTTGTAGATGCAAATGATTTAGAGAAGGTTGCGGGCAACACCATCTCGATGGTCAATAATGGGGGAGAGAAATGGTATGTTGAGCTTGCATTCCATTCTTATAGTGACAGGCGACGTATACGTTTGAGTGGCGGCTTAAGAGAGTTTTTTGTTGGCAAATAATGTCAAGGCCGAGCAAGCAATCGTGCTTCAACTTTTCTGGAAAAATGACACTGTTCCTGTCCTCAAACTCCTCTCCTCAAAGAATGTCTGAATTTGTCTAACTCACGATTGATACTCTGTTTTAATTCTGTTTGATTTTGTCAAAAACATATGGTTAGTGTTTTGTTTTCTATGTTTGTTGAATTGGAACTATATTTTTGTTTCGTTTAGGATATCTAACAATTTCAAGTATTTAATTTACTATTCCAATTTCTATGTCTCCACAATATAATTTTATAAAGATGTATTAATTTATAATTAATTTTTAGAATATTATATTTCCTGAGTTAAGGTAATAAAAGTTTAAAACAACAAAACAAACGCAACAACACTATTACTTTATAAGTTAATTTAAATAATTACCAAAAGTTTAAACTATTGAAATGGTTACCAAATTTTGAATATAAACATAAAACAATTCAACTACATAAAAGAAAAAAATTAATATTCGCCAGACAACTAATTATATACTCTATCCACTAACTTACATATTTTAATCTATATAACTAACTATTTATATACTTAAATTGAACTTTTTCTTTATTAAAATAAAACAATCGTGGACCAAAAGAAATTAACACCGCACAAGGTGCGGACGAGTCATCTAGTTTAAGATACACGTCGCGATACTAGAACAAAGGGATTGTAAATTTTTTTTTTTTAAAAGAAATACAAGTAGGATGGAGCAGAACGTTTTATTTGTGTTTGGATGTACTAACTATGGTAGATTGGTATCCTTTTAATTATTTTGATCAGTTAAAAGAGAGGAATAACTTTTATTAATTTACCAATCATTGAATTATTTTTAGAGAAATACAATAAAAATTTGGAATGTGAGTGAGTTTTATGTTGAAAACGCAGGTGCGGCAATATAAAGAGCATAAAGAAAGACACATAAAGTTTGTTTTATGGGTTTCGATTTTTTCTATTCCCCCAATTTCGAATTCACTTGAATAGAAAGTAATCCCACCAATTACAAACGAATAGAACAAACCCTATTGATCTACCGCTCTATCCAATACAAGAATTCTTCAGGATCAAACACCTGAGCTAAACTCCCCCTAGAGTCTAGACTTTTCCCAAAATACAAAAGCCCTCTTGAGTTTTTATTCTCTCAACTTCTGCATCTTCATAAGGCCACACTTCTCTTCTTTATATAGGCTAAACTTGCTCCTCAAATTTACCTAAATAAAGATATAGCAAATATCCTTTTTGTTTTGATATTTCCTATTCCACCTTTTTGTAACTTTTTCTTTTTTCTTGAAACTTATTCAAAGAATAAGTAAACAACTCTAAGCTGCAATCTTCACTCCAAGATCTTCATCCAGCTCAGCACACAACCCATAAACCGAATCACATCATAAAGATTTGTTCATATCTCAACAATCAAACATATCAACGTCCTGAGTCACGTCTTGTACTACCACTTGTACTACGCTGTGACTGACACATCAAATACCTCTTCATATGTAAGAGAAGCAAACGAATGTGACATGTATTATTGTCATCGTCTCATTGATTTGTATGTATATTAACTGCTTATTCGTAGATGATTCGACCATTTAATACCTTCATAGGATCCCGGCGCATTGTTGTTCTTTTTATAAAGAAATGCAGTACACTTCAATAATTTAACGGAGAATCCATAGAAAACTTTAAAGTGGAAACCACTTCTACTTTAAACTTCCACAGTATAACAATCATATAATAAACCTTCAATGTATCGTTATTGACATTCTAATCCTCCAATATGGCTTCTCACTTCGTGATCGATCACGAAGTAACGGAATCAAAGTCCCCGTTAACAGAATAGTAACTCTGTTTTATAAAACGTGACATGGTTATTTTTTTATTGTTATAATTTTTAAACTTCTTTATAAAAAAAATAGTAAAAGGGAAATTAAAAGAGCACGTGAGTCTCTTCTTCCCCGACAGATTTTTCCCCAAATCAATTTCAATTAGGGTTCTTGTCAAAGAGAGAGACGAGTGACATTGGAGGATAGAGGTGAGTTACAGAACTGAGATCGGGGGTTAATTGCTGAGAAATTTGATGCGTAAGAAGAAAAGGGCAAGGAAGAAGAAGAGAGGCATGGCCTTATGAAGATGCAGAAGTTGAGAGAATAAAAACTCTATGGTGGGGAATTAGGTTATTCGATTTCTGGTCTCACGTATGTGGTTAATTTTGTATGTTTTTTTGTCACAATATAGTGATGAGAAGACGATTAAACGGTTAATACACTATGGTGGAACAATGAAGAAGTATGAAGATGGTGAACTCAAATACTTTGGTGAAATGGGTACGAAGACTGTTTTCTGGAAATTCGAGGAGCTTGAATGGGTGAAGTTTGAAGAGTTTACCAGTTCTGCAGGAATTGAGAGATCAGTAAAGCTGATCCATTACAAAGGAATATGTGCGGATATGAGCTGTATCAATTATGTGTTTGATAGATCGAATGGTGATATGCTGAACTTGTCTGGATAACCAAAGTCAATTGGTGAGATCGAAGTTTATCCGAGACAAGGGACTGAGAATGAGAAAGATGACTATGAGCAAGCTGATGATGAGGGGGTACGATACTGATGACGACAAGAAAGCTATAGACGAAGAATACATGCCACCAATGGAAGAGGAAGACCCCCAAGATTCCGAAGATGAAAATCCAGCAACAGAAGTAGATGGAAATCCGACTGAGGAAGTACCTGCTGATGACACAAAGACAAAGAATGTCACTGAGGTTGATGATGGAGAAGAGGTAATAATAGGTGCTGGAAATGGTGGGGACAATGATAGGTTTCTAACCGTGTTTCAAGAAGGATCACAGAGAGATCCATGTGTTGAAGAAACGGTTTGTGAGCTGTTACAAATGTAGGAAGAGGAAGCCAAGGAAGCAAAAAGTGGTGAAAGTGATCTAGATTTTGGATTAGACGATATAATGTATCCAAATACTCCATTAGAGTCTGACGAAGAGTGGGAATGGTGGAAGCATCCTAAGAAAAAGTCAGGAAATAGCAAGAGCAACAAGCATTTTAATGGAGATCCAGATTCTGAGCTGTTCTTGTGGTTGTTTCAGACATTTAACAGTGGCATGGAGTTTAAAGACCAGCTTCTAAAGTACTCTTTGAACACTTGTTTTGATATCAAGATGGCTAAGTCAGAAGCAAACCATATATCTGATGTATGCAAGCGGAAGAAATGCCCTTTTAGAGTCCTCTGTTTAATAGAGAAACCGTTGAACAAGTGGATGGTGAAGGTGTGTCATTACAAACACGACCATGGAAAGTCAAGCAGGGTTTATATGCTTAAGAAGGGTGTCATTGCGGGCTTATTCAGGGAAGAGATCAGGCGGAATATCCACTTACCAGCAAATTATATGAAGGACATTATCAAGGAAAGGTATGATATTGTTGTCAATATCTCAAAGTGTTTCAAAGCAAGGTGTATTGCGTTGGATTCTATTATGGAAGATCAGACTATTTAGTTCGGAAAACTATGGGACTATGAGTTTGAGTTCAAGCGGTCTAACAAGGACATTTCTACTGAGATTCTAACAGTTGAGATCGAAGGTAGGGAACATGTCAGAGGATTCTATATTTTTTTCCAAGATATGAAAGAGAGTTGGAAGAATTGGTGTAGATCAAGGCTTCGTGTTTCCACTCGTGTGGTTTCTCTATGTCAAACCACTCAAAAAATTACAGTTTTTGTAACCATTACATGATTTACGACCTCGACATGAGTAGAACCTCCGGCCAGAATTTTTCACAGTCCAAGCGCGGGTTATCTTCGTTGGGTTGTCACAGTTACAAACAACCACCGAATCTCTCCTATGTTCAACGTTCGATGAACTTCTGCTACCAGCCATCTATGCAAAACGAAACTGAAATTAATCTTGTTCCATTCATACAAACCCATACTTTGGACAAAAAATTAATTCGATAACTAACCTTAGTTGAAATCGATTTGGGCAAACCTAATTGAAATCGTATCTCTCTTTGACGAAGAACCCTAATTGAAATTGATTTGGGGGAAGTCTGTCGGGGAAGAAGAGACTCACGTGCCCTTTTACTATTTAAAAAAACATTTAAAAATTATAACCAGAAAAAAATAACTCTGTCACGTTTTATAAAACGGAGTTACTATTCCGTTAACGGGGACTTTAATTATGTTACTTCGTGATCGATCGCAAAATGAGAAGCCATATTGGAGGATTAGAATATTAATAATGACACAGTGAAGGTTTACTATGTGCTTGTTATACTGTGGAGGTTTAAAGTGAAAGTGGTTGCCACTTTGAAAATTTTCTATGGGATTCTCTTTGAAAATTTTCTATGGGATTCTCCCATAATTTAACTGTCTAGTTTTTTAAATAACTCTGCATACCAAAGGTGGTTTGAACCTGGAACACAAAAAAACCTATCCCCTTATACTACCACTAGGCTACACCTTGGCAATTTAACTGTCTAGTTAAAAGATGAAAGGATTACAAAAGAAAGCAAACAGACTAGCATCTCACATCTGAATTACTGAATTACATATCTGAATACTTGACGTTCGTTATATTTTATAAAGCCATGGATTCAAACTTTTTGTTCAATGATTGGACTCCTGTTTATTACTTATAATATTTTCATATTACATGTACACTACAAGAAAACACTACCTTTAATGACGGGATTATCGACGGAAAAAAATCCGTCAGTAATTACTGACAGATTACTGACGGATTACCGACATATAGAATCCGTCAATAATCCATCGATAATTACTGACAGAAACGAATATCCGTCAGTAATTACTGACGGATTATTGACGGATTCTATCTGTCGGTAATCCGTTAGTAATCTGTCAATATTCCGTATATTAGTATAACAATTTTTACTGACGAATTACTGAGGGCAAAATATTGACGGATTATTGAAGTACGAATGAAAATACTGACGCATTAGTGACAGAATACTGACAATTTAGGGTTTAGGGTTTCAAAACACATCTCAAACGATCCTAAATGAAACAAACACATATTTTATGCAACTTTTGATTACATAATACTTCAAATAATCATTTCATACTTTTACGTGATTTTTTCATATTTCAACATGTTCATCACAAAGTAATCCTTAATGTACAATGCAGCTACATAAGTGTTATAGTTACCATGAAAAATTAAATTTTTAAAATTTATATTTTGTGGGAATAGAGTTTGGAACTCATTAAATTGCCTATGTAGCATTATTTATTTGTGTAATAGTAAGTTAAAACGAGAAAACGGCTAAAAACTAACCCTAAACCACTGATTCGTCAGTAATCCGTCGGTAATTAGTGACGGATTATTAACGGATCCTTATTACTGTTCTTTTAGGGGTTTTCTGGTTTGTTTTTAACCAAATTGAGACTTTTTTTTTGTCGTCAAAACTGAGGCTAATTAATTAAGCTATAGTTGTCAACTTGTCATAATGTTTAAATGTTATCACTTATAACTCTAGATAATGAAATAATCTACTCGAATAGTTATAAACTAAATAGACCAATGATTTTGCTTTAGTAGTTGTGTCGTCTTAAAAAAATCTTATGGCTTATCACTTGGCCGGTAGTGTGTGATACTCAACTTTAAAATTATTCCAAACTTAGTACAATATGGTCTACCAAGTGTAGACGAGATTTGGGGTTTAATAGTTTATTTCTTAATCAACATCGGAGAAAGAGTTGTTACAAAAAAAAACATCGAAGAAAGAGACATTAACCTAGAATTCAAATCTTTGTCTAAGGATAAATGATCGATATCTATTATTATGAGTTTGCAGTATCCATTTCTGTTTCCTTACGATGAATATGATTATTATGAGAAAATATCTTATGCCGAACATTAGGATCCGAGACAGAAAATGAATGTATGACAGCGAAAGAATACTATGTTTACCATTTCAAACAAAGTTGACGGAAATAATGAGTGAAATCGACCTATTCTTACAACAAACACATTTTCGCGATTCAAATCAATACATAAACTTTTGACATGTACAAAATTATACATCAAGTCAACTTTATTTCAAATTTTATATATGTATTATAAAAATTTAGTCTATTCATTCATTGATTGTCTGTTAGTTAAACGTTGACAAATGTTGTTCGGCATAAAACAAAAAATTGAAGTAATAAACACACGGTTAATGAATAAATTGACCAAATTTGTATAATGTATATGAAATTTGAAATAAAATTGAGAGAGTGTGTATGATTTTGCATAGATCAAAAATTTATGTATTGATTAAGACAGCAGAGATATGTTATATATGTTGAGGATGAGTAAGGCCATTTGATCACACTGCCAGGCTACTGCATCAGCATATCATACGAAAACAAACGAGTACAATCGAATTAAAAACATACCAATGTTCTATTAGAGGACGAAGACGCAGCATATAAAAGTACCAATATCGATCCTCAATACCTCAATGTTGGAAACACGAAGAAGAAAGAAACATTCCAGATATATACTATTATTATGTTATGTATAGGCTCGGTGCCTCGGATTACGAAAGAAATTCTGGTTGTAATAAATAGACTTGTGGACCAGTTACGTCGGTCATATGCTGTATTCGATGATTTCTTAAATGTGTCTTATTTTAAATATTTAACTGAGCAAGTTCCCGTCACGGATTACACACGTCAAATAAATACCAAATACAAAAGAAAGCAACCGATGACCACGCCACTGCGCCCACATGATTTAATGACGAAAGAATGGAGATCTGATGACTCTATTAATAAGTACCCCCATGTCCTTGCAAGTTTATACAATATAGATAGAAAATCTTCGTACAGTTATTTTTATAGTAAAATTCACTAAAAAAAATATGAATACTTTGGATCTTGATTAGCTACCAAAAATTTGTTAGAGATGAATAAATCTGGTTCGTTTTTGTTCTTCGTCTACTTTTTGTTAGAAATGATGGAATACAAATCTAAATACATTAAACAATTTATAAAATACACATTATCTAATATGATAATGACGAAACAGAAGAACAAAAACCAAAAGATATACAGGAAATCAAAGTCTTAACATTTTATGGGAAAACTAAAAAAGTCGATAGAAATACATTATTCGGAAACAAACATTATTTATAGCAATATAGTTTCAGAAATCGAGAAATGCGGAAAAACCTGGATTTTTGGACTCATAATAATAAATAAAACAAAAATAATTTTCTGAATTTCTTTTTTTGCTTGAGACTTTTTATATTAATTAAATATTTTAAATATAAAATAACATAAAAGAAAGAATAATTATAAATCCGAAATGGATATCGAAAACCCAAAATTACAAGTCGAGTTTCCTTCAAAATTCAGCCCATCAACTGATGAAATTCTAGGTTCTAGAGATAAGAAGCTGTCAATGTTGGAAGCTCCGTGCTGCCACCGCCGATAGTTGAGAAGACCGCCAACGTCGAAAATTAAAAAGATTTGCCGCCGCATGGAACTGGAGCTGTAACCCGCCAAAACAACCACTAATAAATAAAAGGGAACTGAGACATACCGCATGAAACTATGCCAAAATACAGGTTGGCGAGAGACATAAATTCGAGGTTCCGGATCAGAGATTGTCCCTAAGAAACCGTCACCATAAAGCTGTTGGTGATGTCTCGTTCACGTTGTCTTATAGGCTTACTGTAGACATATATAGGTCCCAAAAAACCCTTCACTGCCAAATCTCTGCAACCCACCAACCCATGGTCCCCACCAATGCAATCAGACTGAAGACTGCAGAGCGTACCGATGGAGCAAGAGAAGACAACACCGGAAGAAACATCACCAGATCCCGTCCACTAGGATCTGGATCTACTCGGAGCTGTTGTTGCCGACACACGCTGAGCCGCTATGACACCAAAAAAAGAGAGAGAAAACCGCAAAAATGACTGAACAAAAACCATAGAAACCCACATAAGAAGAACAATAGCAAATGAAAGAAAAAGAAAAGTGAGCCTCTCACATCGGTGATGGTTAACCGGAAATAGGGAGGCTACGAGAAGCAACGAGTTTGTTTCAAGAGAGAGATGAGAGAGATGAGAGAGTTAGTGAGAGAACGATTGGCCTTATTTGTTAGTGTTAGAGCATCTTCAACCCCCCACACCAAATGATATACTAAACTCTATATTGGTGTAACATTTTCTCCAACCCGGTTTTATTTTCAACACCAAAATGGTGTAAATCCATTTTTCCACCAAATTTGGTGTAATCTCGTTTTCACACCTTTTTGGAGTTAAACTTTTTATTTATAAAATTTTAAATGATTTGATTTTAACAAATATAATAATTTATATAATTTTTTTGAAAATTATATAATATTTATAGTTAAAAATACATGACATAAACATATAGTATATTTAAAAATAGAGAAAAAATAAAACTAAAAATAACATAATATTTAATTAATATAACATCGACTATTGACTTAACAATCTGGTAAATCGCTTCCATATAAACTAAAATCACCAAAATATTTTCTAAATTAAAATTAAATTTGAAATCAATTCAAGTTATGCAACATCAAGATTCGTCTAGTATGATTGTATAATTCATTTGTAACATACTGTTTAGAATTTGTTAAGATAGTGTCTGAATCGGCAAAATGGTCAGCTTTCTCGATTCACATAGATGAGTTCAAAAGAAAAAGGAGAATTTTATGACAGTTGAGTTCATTCAAATATCTCACAAGAAACATGATGGCATATAAACTAGCACAATGTATTCGTCTCAAACGATCATATATTATTCACGTTGGACCGGAGCCACCAATTTAGAATAAAGAGAATTAAATTCTTTCTATTTTAGTATTGACAAAAAATATTGTATAATAAAATATATTTTTATTTAGCTTTTTGATTCATATACTATTAACTTTTTTGGGTCAAAACCATATACTATTAATTATTATGTAAAACATTAGTATGAATAGTTATATTTGGAAAACAACGTCAAATCAATATTTTACAAATATTTTATACAAATAATAATTAAAAAAAATGAATTTGATCATGCAGAACCAATGAATTTGACCATACAGATCCACTTAAATTTCTAATTTTGAAATATATTAATTGATCATCTATGCAAAAATATATAAATAAAAATAAATAATTAAAAAAAATATTTTGTTTATTTGATTATGGTGTATTGTGTATTTTTTATATCGTAATAGTTAAATTTAATTAATATCATAATTTATGAAAGTTTTTAAAATTGTAGATTAATTTATAAATTTTATAGTAAAATATATTATTATCAATTAAAAATAGAATAAAAGTAAAAATATATTTAATTTTTAAGTAAAAATGATGTAATATATTTAAAATAATCTAAAATCATTTTAAAATTACACCCTTTTTTGAAGAAAAAAAAGTTACACCATTTTTAAAAATGGTGTAATACAAGCTCTTACATGATTTTTTTTTTTCTTTCTAATCAACAATGTAAAGTAACGTATCATTAGTTGGAAAAGCAAAAGTAACGTATCATATAGGAGTATAATCTACACTCACAACTCCCAATGTTAGCAGAAAAAGGTTCCTTTCTTTCTTATTTTGGTCACTAGTGTTTATTTATTTATAAATAGTATCTTTTATGACAACCTAGCACCTGCCATATTCTTTTTTTTTTGTTCTCCACCATATACGTTATTAAATAAATCATTGTACTTTTGTTATTTGTTTTTATATTTTTCTTGTAAGTTGGATCTGTTCCCTATATAACTCATTCACAAGTTTGATATTCTCTCCTCCGTTTCACAAAGAGTGTCATTCTGACATATTTCACACATATTAAGAAAACTTATAGTTATACAAATATACCCTTATTTAATATATCAATAATTAAATGAGAATGATTTAAATTCATATAAAATGATCTGTGAGTAGAGGGTTAAATAGGAATTTTAATCTAAAAGTGACATTGGAAATGTAGAATGACATTCTTTTTGAAACAAATATTTTTCTCTAGAATAACACTCTTTGTGAAACGGAGGGACTATATAAAAGTTGGATTTATCGATACTATTTTTGTTTTGAATATGTGTCTACAACATGCAACAAAACTGTTCTACCTTTTTATAAGAAAATATATTTCTCTTCTAATAAATTTCTGTTAATATTTAAATATTATCATATAAATTTTTAAAGGTCAAAATCTTAAGAAATGTATATCGTAGTTCTTGTTGCCAATACTTTACCCTAAGAGATTAGTATATACTTGTATATCATAGAAAGCTAATACAACATCATCATGTGGTACACTTTCAAGATCTGTTAGGGTAAGGTATTGGCTTGTAGATCTACGATCATCATGTGATGCAACTGGTACACTTTCAAGATCTGAGTCATTTTTCTTCAACTGTAGTAATATTAGTAGTGTGAGCGGTTTGGATGGTCATGGAACGCTACTAAGACCATTCGGAACCTTATCGAGTGATCGACATACTCAGGATTTGATGATGGGGAGATTCTTGCCTGCAGCTAAAGCCTTGACTTCAGAAACACCTCCTCCACATCCTGCTAGGAAACCACCTAAACCAGATGAACAGATGACTAAGAAGGCAGTGGTGGTTAAGGAGAAACAGAACAAAGCTGAGCAAAATCCATATCGGTTTCGTCATAGGCCTGATCAACAAGAGGAAGATGGAAACACGAGCAACATGATGGCTTCTGGTGTTTGTGGATTAGTCCCTCAGATTTGCTTGAGAAGCTCTTTTGGAGTATTGAATCCAGTTCCATCTGTTAGAATGCAGGCACAGAGAGCTGTTTCTGTTCGCCGTATGCGTTCTAATTATCAAGATTCTAATACACCTTGCAATGAGAACCAGAACAAGGTAACTGTTAACCTCTCGTTCTCACCGCCTTGTTCAGCATCCCATTGATAACTTTTTTTCTGATCAAGTTTCTTTCTTTTCTTTTCCATAGCAAAACAATGAATCTGTGAATGAAGATAAGAGGAAGTTGAAACTAAATGGATCTGTTGAACAAGGTGGGTCATTATCAGTATCTTCTGTTCCAGAAAGAAAGGAAGAAGTCGAAAACTCTGGCAGCATCAGCGCCACTTCAGGCACTAAAGTCAGCAAAAACTTTGGTGAGCTCTTGGCTAGTGATGACAATACATGGAAACCTTCTTCCGAGGCTCCTGTGGCAGAGAAAACTCTGTATGTAGATACTGTGCATTCAGTAGACAAGAAGGTACAAGAAGAGTCCAAGGAGAATTCACTAGATGTTGGTGTTCCTGTCAAAGAAGAAGTTCAGAACTTGATTGGATCCGGTGAAGAAGCTATCTCGCAGCCTAAAACCACCGAGCAAATGAATGCTAAAAGGGATGAGGATTTCATTGAATTCTCATGTCCAAAAGTTGAAGAATGTGCTGATGATCAAGCTATTGTTGCATTGCCAGAATCCAATGTGGTAGTAGAGATTACAAAGGAGAAGATTGATCTTGAAGTCAAAATGCAGCAGAGAAACACAGCGAATCTTGAAAGTTCCAGGCTTCACCATCGTTCAACTTATCACATTGTTCCTCCACCACCATTACCAAAAGGTCCTTCAGATTCTTGGTTAAAGCGTACATTGCCAACAATCCCATCAAAGAACAACTCATTCACATGGTTACAATCTCTTGGCACTGATAATAATAATAATCAATTCACCAAGATTAATCAAGCAAATCCCAAGTGGGAAACTATGGTCAAAACCTCCAATACAGAACAAGGGTTTGTGTGCTTCTCCAAGGTAAACAAATGTGTCTTAAATCTTAATATTCAAAGTCAATGCTTGCTTGGCCAAATATGTTTTGTTTTTTTAGCAAATTGATTAGCTTAGTTTTTGAACATGTTTTGGTCTTTCAGGAGACACTCAACCCTATACCAGAGTCGTAGCAAGACCAAGACAGATTCTTACTGGAGGTAATGCATAAACTGTAAATTCTCCACACCAAATTACTTGTAAATTTCAGCAATAAAGAAGGGATGAGCCAATAAAGCTTGGGTATTTTTAGTGTAAATCTTGAAATAAAAGGTTCCTAAAAAGGAGGAAAGCTATGGTCCTATGGAGATAATTGTCTCAAATATTGTCTGTACCTAGCCCTGGGATATAAAACCGAACCGAAATTATCGAACCGAATTTTAATGAACCGAAACCGAACCGAACCGAAGAAAAAAACCGATTGGTGGTTTTTTTAAAAATAGAAAAAACCGAAAAACCGAACCGAAGAACCGAAGTCTCTGACCTATTATTCATTATTGTAGACTTGTAGTTGTCGATCGTTTTAGATTTTCATAAAAATTTCAATCTTCCATATATATATATATATACTTTTGTCAGTTTGTATTTGTGTTTTGATATATATACATATAGCTTTGGAATATAAAATCGAACCGAAATTATCAAACCGAACCGAACCGAAATTTTATGAACCGAAACCGAACCGAACCGAAGAAAAAAACCGATCGGTAGTTTTTTTAAAAACAAAAAAACCGAAAAACCGAATAACCGAACCGTAACCGAACCGAAGAATCGAAGTCCCACCTGTTGGGGAGTTTCTTGTTGAAGTGATGTACAGCTCATGTTAATAGAGATTTTGTGGCAATAATACTCCATAATTCCATGTGACACTTCTTCTTTTGCCCTTCTTTATATGTAGTCTCTACTAGTAATAGACTTTTTTTTTGTTCTTTTGTAATTATGTTTCTGAAATGTAGAGCACTAGAATGGAAACCTGAAAACTACAGAACTGAATTGAACACATTGACTTAAATGGTTACTAGTCAACGCCTCTTTCAGAATGCGCAAGTAAATCTCGTCATGTCTTTCAAAATGCTCTCGCCTCTCTCTTCGAAACCAAAAGAAACCCTAACGCCGTCGACTTCCAAACCTTAGATCTACGGAGTTTGTGGCCTCTTCTCGGTTTTAAGCGTTTTTTCTGGGTTGAGGTACTTAGGATCTCCTGAAAGGTGGTAGCTTTCTTCGATTCGTGCTGTTGAAGATCTAGTAGTGGCGAATCTCTCCAATGTCAGAAAGTAGCAAAGAAATCGAGGTTCGCGAAGCTGTTTGAAGCGAATCGACCAGAGAGCCTCTTCTACAAAGATTAGTAAGCCTGAACTCCTTGGGTTTTCACTTGTCTCCTCAGATCTATAAGGATTGAGCTAGCTACAGTTTTAACCTCTCCGTTTCTAAAGCTGATTACAGCCTTAGGGTTTAGAAACTACAGTGTCTGGAAGCTTGTCTTCTAGGCCAGTGTTCCGGTTAGGGTTTCACGCTCTACTTAGATTTGTGTCACAGCTGGTCTGTTACTGTAACCTCGTTCTCCTCATAGGTATCGGGCAACGGTTCGCCGGCTTGATTTCTGCGACGAGTGTGACTCAAAGGTTTTCCATTCAGTTTCTCGAAGTCTGTACATCCTGTAAGTACAAGACCAGAGCATCAAGATTAGTCTGGGTAATCTAAAGCTAAACAAATGTGGTTGCTTTGGAACAAGATGACAAAGAAGAAAGGAAAGGAGAAGCCTAACTATGATTCCTCAGAGGAAGATGTGCCCTTTACAATGCCTGATCTTCCAGAATACTACTCCTCGGAAAGAAATGTTCTGAGCATTATTGGAAGAACTCTCAATCCAGATGAGCAGCTCATGAAACACCCTATTGCTGAGATGCCACGAAAATGGCAAAAAGTTGGAAGGGTCATGGGTGTAGCGTTGGCAAAGGACAGATTCCAATTCATCTTAAAATATGAACATGATCTGCTTGAAGAGCTTGAGAAAGGTATGCATACCTACAACGACTGGTCTCTGGCGATTGATAGATGGATGGAAAGACCTCCACCTGATTATCTCAGATATGTTCCCACCTGGGTTCAAATGAGGAATATTCCCGTCAATCACCATACGATGGAAGCCTTGACTACTTTGGGTGAATTTGCTGGAGAAGTAATGACAGTGGCTTTTGATCCTTCCCAAACGCAACACATGGAGTATGTGAGAGTAAGGGTTAAGTTAGATACCGAGAAACCTTTGAGGAAATCCAAATTGATCAACCTGAAGTATGGTGAGATTACTACTATCTACTATCACTATGAAAGAGTTCAGAGAAGGTGTATAAAATGCCAAAGACTCACACATTCGAGTGAGAAATGCCCAAGGCTGATGAAAATTCAGGGACATTCTAAGGAAGCAAAGCAAAAAGAATCTCATAAGCAAGAGGCAAGAATCATCCAAGAGTCTGATCCTTTGTTTGGTATTCTTTCTGAAGAGCAAGTGTCGAAGGACCCTTTCACAGGTAGGAGAAGAATTGCAGATGAGGTTCTTGACCAGATGAGAGCTTATTTGGTGGCTGACAATGGTGAAGATAAGAACATCAAGAGGAAAAGGGTTCAACAGACGGTGGAGGAGGCTAAAAAAGCCCTCTTTTGGCTAAATCAGTACTCGGACTTGAACCAGCTCCTGAATTCACCAAGGAAATAGACAAAGGCAAAGGGATTGTTTATGAATATGAAGACCAATCCTCTCAGGCTCTCAAATCTCTACAGAGTGGAAGTAGGAAAAGAAAAGAGAGTCAGGGAGATCAACCAAAACTGATGAGTTCTGCGATTAATGCCTACTCATCTTCTTTTGGAAGAGGATCACATATCAGATTTGGTGAGAGTGAGGACTACTTTTCTGCTGAGAAGAATGTGGTGTCTGAAATAGACACTTTGAGGCCATCAACATCAGAGATTGGTACTTCTGCAACTGGTGCAAAGAAACCAAGACAAAGGAAGAGACCTCCAAAATCTGTCACAACAGGAGGGAACACTAAGCAACAGTTGAAAACAGAATCTACTTCCAAGAAAGAAGGTGGAGTAAGGAAGGTTAGAAAAGGCAAATCAAGGCCAATAAGATCTATTGTTGGAGATGTGATGAGTTTGGATAAGCTAAGGAGGATGAAACCAGAAGACTTAAGAGACATGCTTGATGAGGCTAGATCATCAAAGGTGGTCCCACAGATGGGACTGCCTAATCTGTAATGGCACTTCTGAGTTGGAATTGCCAGGGCTTGGACCGTGCACTTGACCTGGTGATTCCGCGTCTCAAGAAGATGCGTCAAACACATTTCCCTGAGATGATATTTCTAATGGAAACTAAGCAGAGAAGAGACGTTTTGGTTGACTTACAAGTTTGGTTGGGTTATGACAGAGTGCACACAGTAGAGCCTGTTGGTTTGAGTGGTGTGTTGGCGCTTCTCTACAAACAAAGCTCCGAAGTGGAAGTTCTGTTTTCTAGTAAAAATATAATAGATATTAGTATGGTGTTTAGGTTTATGGAGACCCAGTGGAAGAAAGAATGCACTTAGTTTGGGAAAGATTGCTCAGAATCAAAGCTACGAGGGATGGCCCTTGGATAATGCTTGGAGACTTCAACGCTATTCTCCACAATGGGGAAAATATTGGTGGACCAGCTAGAGCAGACAATTTTTTCAAACCCTTCTCTGAAATGATCTCTGGGTGTGGGATGAAAGAACTGCAAAGTCATGGTAATGCCTTCACTTGGGGAGGTATGAGACATAAATTGTGGATACAATCAAAGTTGGACAGAAGTTTTGGAAACAACAAATGGAATGCTCTATATCTAGCAGCTAATCAGCTCTTCATGGACAAAAGAGGCTCAGATCATAGGCTTGTCCTTGTCAAAGTCATTGGCACTCATGATTCATTCTGAGGGCAGTTCAGATTTGATAAGAGGCTGTTAAAGCATGAAGGAGTTGCAGAGGCTATTTCTAAGGCTTGGAAGAGTGATATTCCTACAAGCAATAAATCTGTTTCATCAAGGCTAAGGCTCTGTCGTAAGGCTTGGAGTGGCTGGAAAAGAAACAATAATTCCAACTCAAGGGATAATATCCAGAGGTTACATGAAGCATTAGAGAAGGAACATTGTTCTGCTTACCCTGACTTTAGTGTGATCTTTAACCTTAAGAAAGAAACTCTTAAGGCGTATAGAGAGGAGGAAATCTTTTGGAGTCAGAAGAGTCATAAGAGGTAGCTTAAAGTGGGTGATAAAAACACAGGGAGTTTCCACGCAGCTGTTAAAGGAAGTAGATCAAAGAACCAAGTGAGATCCTTGATGGATGAGAAAGGGTGTCCTCAGAAATCAGAAGCTTCCAAAGGAGTCGTGGCTTCCAAATACTTCCAGAAGCTTTTTTCTGCAGGCAGACCTACTGCATTTGATGACTTCTTTCAGGGGTTTTCTCCTAAACTCTCTCAGGCGATGAATTCTTCCCTCATCTGTAAGGTTTCTAAGGAGGAAATAAGACAAGATGTTTTCTCTGTAAAAGGAGATAGCGCTCCTGGGCCTGATGGTCTCTCTGGTCATTTCTTCCATCATTACTGGAGCATAATAGGTGATAAAGTTACAGAAGAAATCCAAGCCTTCTTTGAACTGGGATTATGCCTCCGGAATGGAACTATACTCACATCTGCTTACTCCCAAAAGTTCTGTATCCTGAAGAAATGACTCAATTAAGGCCTATTAGTCTGTGTTCAGTCTTGTACAAGATCATCTCAAAGATTATGGTAAACCGTCTCAAACCTTTAATGCCAGATATTGTGTCTCCCTTCCAGTCAGCGTTTGTGGCCGAGAGACAGATCACAGACAATATCCTTCTGGCTCATGAAGCTGTCCATAGTCTCAAAACTCATCCCTCTATTTCCAAGGAGTTTTTGGCTATCAAATCTGATATGTCCAAATCATATGACAGAGTTGAGTGGGGCTATCTGGAAGCGGTTTTAAAGGCTTTGGGGTTTGATCAGATTTGGATTTCTTGGTGTATGGCTTATGTTTCAACGGTGACTTACTCGGTGCTCATAAACAACAAAGACCATGGTCTGATTTCTTCTCAGAGAGGTATTAGGCAGGGGGACCCCTTGTCTCATTTTCTGTTTGTTTTATGCACATAAGGACTTTCTCACTTGCTGCATCAGGCTCAGTTGAATCAGAGAATTGAAGGGCTCAATGATAGGTCGAGTTTTAATCCCTATACTAACTGCAAGTGCATAGTAATGTCAATGTAGTATATAGGGTATCGAATCCACAGAGACTCTGGTCTCGATAGATCAGAACCGTAAAGATTAATACTAAGAATAAAGCAGGTGGTGAATGAAATAAAAGCAAGGCAATAAAGTAAATCAGTAGCAGGAATTTGTTGTGAAAGCAATAAACTAAAATGCTAAGTCTAGGGAATTCTCAGGAAATCAGACAAGCAGACAAGTTAATCAGTCATGATCAAATTAAACTCAGTTCTAGAACTCAAATCACGGAATTAGAATTAACTAAATCTCTTTGCGAAAATTCTCTAAGTCTAAGTGCAGTAATCCAAATCTCTTTGCAATTACTAACAGATTAAACCAGCATTAATTTCAAGTTCGATATGTTCACAATTAAACTAAGCCAAATCTCTTTGCGAATAATTTAATTGCTCAACCTAAATAGTTCAGATTCTAAACCACACTCTCGTGTCGTATTTAACAACCTAAGATCTAGATTCTAATTGATCAGGTTAGAACTAGCATTAAGCACAATTTAGTTTGAAGAACATTCTAATCATGTGAATCCTTAACTGAATTAAACAAGTCTAGCAAGTCATAAAATCCTTAATGAGAAACCCTAAACTTAACTATGAATCTACTCAGACATGATTAATGAAACAAAAATCATAGAATAAATAGATTGCATATAAGAAATTAAATAGATAAAGGGGTTCGAAATCTTCTCCAAAATAGATGAAGTACAAGATTAAATCAGCCCCAAAAGCTCTAAAAATTCCTTAGCTCTAAGTATGAAAGCGTATGTAAAATAAACACCAAAATCCTATATTTATAAGCATAATCTCGGCTGGGGCTTCTGTGTAAATACTTGAACTTTTCTGGGCTTTTCTGTAAATCTTCATAACTTTATTAATCGCCGTATTTTGGCCCATCTCGCTAGTGTGTCGATCGACACCAAAGGTGTGTCGATCGATGCATGATCATCAAATCGGACAGTGAGTTAAACTCTCGGCCAAAATGCTCCAAAACTCCCAAAATACTCCAAAATCTCCACATTAGCTCCAAACCTGATTAAACCTGTAAAAGACTCTAAAATAGCATAAAAGACACTAAAAACACAACTATATCATGGCATAAAACCGGTAAAAACCATGATATATCAACTCCCCCACACTTAGCCTTTGCTTTCCCTCAAGCAAAACAGAGAACTAAAATGCAGTGAAGAGGTTTGAAAACTCTTCAGAAACTCTTTTCATCTTAGAAGCAGCAACACTCAGATTCCCCTTAGTAATCCACATGAAAGAATCAACCTGCAGACATCAAGACCAACATATACTTCCCCCACACTTAGCAACTGTCCTAAGTAAACTCCACAATCGCATTCAAGCATTCAAATTCTCCCTACTGACTTCTGCATGTATTTAAGTGCGGTCTCAGCTAAGGAGTATAGATCAAAGGCACATGGACTCTTACCTTATCAGCTCTAGACCACCATACTATCTTTCTCTAGTCCCTTTCTTCTCTTTTCCCTTCCTTAGCATTCTGATTTTTCCCATTGGGTATCATTTTTTTTTTTATCAGTGCTCTTTCTGTTAAGGGGTGTACTTTGGACACATTCCATGGATGCACAGGATATGAGAGTTTTAGCTACCATTCCCATGACCACTTCGGAGTTACTAACTTATCCTTAGTTTATTATCTTTTTTTTTTCTTTTTATGGAAGGGGAGAAGGGAACTATATAGGACAGGTTTACAGGCTGTGTCAGAACTAACAAGGGAATCCGACACAAAGTATACCAAGCCCTTAGGTGAGAAAATCTAAGTCAGTATTAGGGTGAAGTCAGTAAAAGATCCTCTGATACCTGAAGTGATGTGTGTGTCCTCAGTAGGTTGATCCATGTCTGGGTTTTCTAATAGTCAGAGATAATCTGCAGCTTCATCCCAATGGTTACTTAAGTTCCTGCAAGTGTTGTTAATCTTCTCAAAAAATCATTGTTTCTTACTTAAACAAATTTTGACTCAATAAAACAAATTTTGAAAATTTAACTGACTATAAGAAAACAAAAGAAAGAAGTTAGTAGAACCTCCCCCACACTTAAGACACACTGTCCCCAGTAGTGTCAAGCGAAGGATTGGCAAAAGAAAGAAAAAAAAATTTGTTTAAGGTATGGTTAAGTTCTCTCGGGTTTTACCTCTGTCGCGTCAGGCATCGATCGTTGCACTAAGTGCATCGACCGTTACTGTGCGTTTTTTCGTTGTGGGTCGATCGTTGCTCAGGACCGCAACGATCGCTGCAATGCGATTTCTTTCGTGTTGTGACGATCGACAATTTGTCCGAGACCTGCAAACAAAAACTCACCAAAACCAGAAACAAGCGTAAAATCCAACAAAAACACTAAAATCAAATAAAAAAACGAAAACAGTGGGTTGCCTCTCACTCAGCGCTTGTTTAAGGTCATTAGCTTGACGCTTCAGCAGATTTATGTTAAGGGCGCATCATCCAAAGGCAAAATATGCCCTCCTGGAATCTCGGCCTTAGCCCAATAATGTTTCACCCGCTGTCCATTCACAGTGAATTCATAACCGTCCTTACCAGTTAGAACGACAGCTCCATACGGACGCACCTCTTTGATTGTGAAGGGACCAGACCACCTTGATTTTAGCTTACATGGAAACAAATGCAAACGAGAGTTATACAAAAGTACCTGATCATTGGGTTCGAACTGTCTGGAAACAATCTTCTTGTCATGATATGCCTTAGTCCTCTCCTTATACAACTTTGAGTTCTCATAAGCAAAATGTCTGATCTCATCCAACTCATTAAGCTGTACCAATCTCCTCTCTGCAGCAGACTTAAGATCAAAGTTCATCTGTTTCACAGACCATGCTGCTTTGTGCTCAAGTTCCACTGGCAGATGACATGCTTTTCCATATAGCAGATGGAATAGAGTGGTCCCAAGTGGTGTCTTGAATGCTGTCCGGTAGGCCCATAATGCATCATCCAACTTTGATGCCCAATCTTTCCTTGTTTTTCCAACTGTCTTCTCAAGAATCTCCTTAATCTGTCTGTTAGAAACCTCAACTTGTCCACTAGTCTGAGGGTGATAAGGAGTAGTGACTTTGTGATGAACTCCATGCTTCTTTAGCAGCTTCTCTAAGACCTTATTGATAAAATGAGATCCTCCATCACTAATCACTATACGAGGTACTCCAAATCTGGGGAATATGATGGTCTTAAAAAGCTTAATGACCACAAAAGAATCATTGGTTGGACTAGCTATCACTTCAACCCACTTAGACACATAGTCTACAGCAACCAAGATGAACTTATTCCCATAGGATGAGGGAAAAGGACCCATGAAATCTATACCCCAGCAATCAAAAACCTCAACTTCCAGAATGAAATTCTGAGCCATCTCATGCTTCTTGCTGATTTTCCCTCTCCTCTGACAGGCATCACACTGAGTGATGAAAGAATGAGTGTCTCTAAACATTGTAGGCCACCAGAAACCTGCATGTAAGACCTTAGACACAGTCTTAAATGTAGCAAAATGTCCAGCATAATCTGATCTATGACAGTGGAAGAGGATATCAGGGACTTCAGATTCAGCAATGCATCTCCTGTAAAGACCATCTGAATAGTGCTTGTAAAGATAGGGCTCATCCCAGTAGTATCTTCTAAGCTACCTAAATAACCTTTTCTTTTCATAACCCTTTAAATCATCTGGTTCAGTCTCAGCAGCAAGGTAATTAGCTATATCTGCATACCAGGGTCGATCAGAGGTTGCTACAGCAGCAATTTCGAAGTCATAATTCCCAATTCTGACTCTGAAAGACTCTCGGCTCGTATCAGGTATGCATCGACCGTTGCATGAGCGTGTATCGATCGTTGCTTCCCCGATACTTGTATCGACCGTTCCAATGTGGCATCGATCGACACAATGCGATTATCCCGACAGTTCTGCAACTCACTGCCCAAATTCGTCTGAAAAACTGTACTGATCATGTTGACGTTTTCCTCAGGCAAATAATTATTTATAGGCACGTCTTCCTCAACTAGCAACCTTGAAATATGATCAGCAACTCCATTCTCCACTCCCTTCTTGTCCCTTACTTCGATATCAAACTCCTGAAGCAACATAATCCATCTCAACAGTCTAGGCTTAGCATCCTTTTTCTGCATTAGATACTTCAGGGCTGAATGATCAGTGTGAACAATCACCTTGGAGCCAACAAGATAGGGGCGGAACTTCTCAAATGCAAAGACAACAACCAACAGCTCCTTCTCCGTGGTTGCATAGTTCCTTTGTGCATCATCTAGTGTCCTACTAGCATAATAGATAGCATGGAGCTTTCTGTCCTTCTTCTGTCCCAGAACAGCTTCTACAGCAAAATCACTTGCATCACACATAACCTCAAAAGGTAGATCCCAATCTGGAGGCCAAACTATTGGAGCGCTCACCAATGCCTGCTTGATCTGTTCAAATGCAGTCTGACAGTCTGCAGTGAACTCAAATTTGGTATCTTTACACAGCAAAGCAGTAAGTGGCCTAGCAATCTTACTGAAGTCTTTGATGAACCGTCTATAGAAGCCAGCATGTCCAAGAAAGCTTCTTATGGACTTAACAGAATCAGGTGCCTGAAGGTTGGTCATTACCTCGATCTTAGCGCGGTCCACTTCGATCCCTGCTTCAGACACTTTATGTCCAAGAACAATACCATCTCTGACCATGAAATGGCATTTTTCCCAATTAAGGACCAAGTGTTTCTCTTCACATCTAGTCAGCACCTTGCACAAATTATCTAAACATTCATTATAAGATGATCCATAGACTGAGAAATCATCCATGAATACCTCCATAAAGTCCTCAATCATATCTGTGAATATGGACATCATGCATCTCTGGAAAGTGGCAGGAGCATTACAGAGTCCAAAAGGCATCCTAGCAAACGTGCCATATGGACAGGTGAAAGTGGTCTTTCCCTGATCTTCTGGGTGGATAGGAATCTAAAAGAAACCTGAGTATCCATCGAGGAAGCAGTAATAAGGATGATTGGCTAACCTCTCCAGCATCTGATCATTAAAAGGCAAGGGAAAATGATCCTTCCTAGTTGCAGCATTCAGCTTCCTGTAATATATGCACATCTTGTGTCCTGTTACAGTCCTAGTAGGGATCAGCTCGTTCTTCTCATTCTTCACAACTGTAACTCCGCCCTTCTTAGGTACTACATGGACTGGACTCACCCAATCACTGTCAGAGATAGGATAGATAATCCCAGCATCAAGGAGTTTCATAATCTCATTCTTAACCACTTCCTGCAGATTAGGATTAAGCCTTCTCTGATGCTCAACAGACGTCTTAGACTCATCCTCAAGATGTATCCGATGCATGCACAGCTCCGGTGAGATACCTGAAATGTCATCAAGAGAATAGCCAAGAGCTTGCGAAGCTTTCTTAGCAGTAAAGTGAGCTCTGCGTTGTTCAAACTAGCATTAACAATCACTGGATAAGTTGAATTGGGTCCAATAAATGCGTACCTTAGCCCGGATGGAAGTTGTTTCAGCTCTATTTTCAGAGCTTTTTCCTCGGCCAGTCTCTGTCGACTTGCAACGACCGATGCTTAGGTAGTGTCGATCGTTGCATCGTCGCGTCAGACACTTCCACCTGCATTGCTACTTCAACAGAATCCATCAATCTCGTATAGCACATTGATGGCTCGTCCTGCAGGTACTCCAGCTCCAATATAGAGCTCAGTAAAGCCCTTTCTAGTGGGTCTTCAGCATGTGATTGGTGAAAGTACTCTGCAGCCAGATCACCCAATGTGTCCACATAGAAGGTCTGTCCGTCGATGGTTGGTCTCTTTACCAGCTTGTCCATATCAAAACTCATCTTCAGATCTCCCACATTCAGAACTATTTTACCTCCTTGACAGTCAATCATCGCACCAGCTGTAGCTAAGAAAGGCCTGCCTAGAATCAGTGGATCTTTTGGCTCCTGTCCATACTGTAGAACCACAAAGTCAGTTGAGATCACACATTTGCCAATCATTATAGGCACATCCTCCAATACTCCTTCGGGAATCCTGATTGTTCTATCTGCCAGAACCAGTGATATCCTAGTGGGTATAAAGTCAGTCATCCCGAGCCTTTTAGCAACTGAGAGGGGCATAAGATTCACACTGGAACCAAGATCACATAGAGACCTTTCAAATCTCTCTCTGTAGATAGCACAATCCAACACGAAGCTTCCCGGATCCTTTAACTTCTCGGGAATCCTACCTTGTATCACTGCACTACAAACCTCATTGATCATCATTACACTCTCCTCATCAGACCACTTTCCAGCAATCATATCCTTAAGGCATCTCCTCATCACAGGAGAGGTTTCCATGGAGTCCATCAAAGGCACTTCAACTTTCACCTTTTTAATGAACTCCTTCCACTTTGCATACTGCCTATCATTCTTAGCCTTTCTGGGATTCTTGGGATAAGGTACCTTAGGCTTGTACATTCTCTCGGTCGACTGTTTCGGTTTCTCTGGTTTTGAACCCTCTGCAGTCGCCTTGCATCGATCGTCACTAGAGTTGTCGATCGTTGCTGGGTGACTTCGCTACGACAGTTTCTTCGTTATCGCCTTGCATCGACCGTTGCTTGGTTGCGTCGATCGATGCATTGCGAATGTCACGGATCTCATCTTCCAACTCTTCAATTTCCACGAGTTCTTCCACACTCAGCTGCTTTTTCTGGCCAGGTAACAGCTCCTTACCACTTCTCAATGTCACTGCATTGCATTGGTACTTGGGATTAGCATCAGTTCGTCCTGGGAGATATCCATCTTCCCTCTGAGCATATCCAGCAGTTCTTGCAACTCTAGCATCAAGCTCCTTCATGTGTGCGCTCAGATACTCAAACTTCTCGTTGACGTCTGCGGCATTCTTAGTCTGACTCTCCATCAGCTGTTTCATCATTGTTTCCATCCTACTCTCATGAGCTGTAAGTGCTGGAGGAGTCTGATAAAATGAAGATCCATAGGTTCTCTGAGTACCTTGTCCAAAAGGCTTCTGAAAACCACTAGTCTGTCCAAAAGAGTTCTGATTGACTGTGAAGGCACTCTTTTGTCCTCCATTGAAGAACCTGTTACCTTGCTGATTACCAAATATGTTCCCTTGGAAACCAGATCCTCCAATGTAATTCACATCTTCTTCCTGAGTGTCCTCCTCAGTCTGAATTACCTCAACATCTTGAGCAAAGTGGACAGCCTTCTTATTAGCTAGGAGATTGCAGATTGTGTCCATCCTAGATCTCAATTCAGCCATCTCTGAATTCTCTACACTTCCACCAGATTTCTTCCTCCTCTCATCCATAGTCTTGCAACTGTTGCTGCTCACTAAGTTCTCAATCAACTGCTTAGCTTGTGCAGGAGTCCTGGTATTGAAGTTTGCATTACTGGAGTTATCCAGCGCAGACTGATATGGCAGATCTATGCCTCTGAAGAAGATACCAAGCAACTAGACTTCAGTGAATCCATGGTGTGGGCAGTCACGCTGGTACTTCTTAAATCTCATCCAGGCAGCTTTCAGAGGCTCCACAGCTCCTTGGGAAAATGTGAGTATGTCCTGTCTGGACTGATCTGAACGCGCATCATCATAGAAATGACGCAGGAACTCACTCTTCAGGGCTGCCCATGTATCAAACTGCCCATGTGGCAGTTGCTTTAGCCATGCACCAGCGTCTCCAGCGAGACTGTGCGGAAAGAGCCTAAGGAACAAATAATCCTGGCAAACTCCATCATACTTCATGCCAGTGACTATGTCCTCAAACGAATCAATGTGATCCATAGGCTGTTCTGTGGGGTGACCATGGAATGCATTCTGTCTCATCAGCGAGTAGTAGATGGTCTTGATCTCAAAGTCATTCCGCTCAAAGCCAGGAATCACTAAAGCTGACCGGTTTGCATGAAACTCATCCGGTCTGTTGTAGTCAGCTAAGGTCCTCTCATGGACAACCATCTATCTACCTCGGGCCTGTCCTTGACCCTGGTTCTGCTCCTGTTGCGGTGGCTCAGGAGGATCAGGGATGACATTCCCTTCAGCATCAACCCTTTGCCAAGCAGCATTGTACGGGTTGTTATCTTGGTCCCTCAGGGTACCTTGAGCATCGCGTACCAGAATTAGCCTCTGCACTACCATTCTTTCTCTTCTTTCTCTTCTGTTAGTCCTCTCTAGACGTCCAAGTTCTTCAAGGTCGAGATTGATAAGATTTAAGTTCGGATTACTTCGAGTTTCACGCTACTGCATAAACTGTCTGTAATCGTCAAGCAACGATCGATGCTAACAGTGCAACGATCGATTCAATCTCAAATCGCTTAGTGACGATCGACACAAGAGGTGCAACGATTGACGCAAGGCGAAATCGGTACCTGCGACAGAGAGAAAACAGAGAAAAAGTTTAGTAAAATAAAAATAAAAACGAAAACAAAAACAAAAAAGAAAAATTCCTAGTAAAAACCCTAAGTTCGGTCCTATCGAAGACTCTAAGAGTCCCCGGCAACGGCGCCAAAAACTTGATAGGTCGAGTTTTAATCCCTATACTAACTGCAAGTGCACAGTAATGTCAATGTAGTATATAGGGTATCGAATCCACAGAGACTCTGGTCTCGATAGATCAGAACCGTAGAGATTAATACTAAGAATAAAGCAGGTTGTGAATGAAATAAAAGCAAGGCAATAAAGTAAATCAGTAGCAGGAATTTGTTGTGAAAGCAATAAACTAAAAGCGCTAAGTCTAGGGAATTCTCAGGAAATCAGACAAGCAGACATTAATCAGTCAGGATCAAATTAAACTCAGTTCTAGAACTCAAATCACGGAATTAGAATTAACCAAATCTCTTTGCGAAAATTCTCTAAGTCTAAGTGCAGTAATCCAAATCTCTTTGCAATTACTAACAGATTAAACCAGCATTAATTTCAAGTTCGATATGTTCACAATTAAACTAAGCCAAATCTCTTTGCGAATAATTTAATTGCTCAACCTAAATAGTTCAGATTCTAAACTACACTCTCGTGTCGTATTTAGCAACCTAAGATCTAGATTCTAATTGATCAGGTTAGAACTAGCATTAAGCACAATTTAGTTTGAAGAACATTCTAATCATGTGAATCCTTAACTGAATTAAACAAGTCTAGCAAGTCATAAAATCCTTAATGAGAAACCCTAAACTTAACTATGAATCTACTCAGACATGATTAATGAAACAGAAATCATAGAATAAATAGATTGCATATAAGAAATTAAATAGATAAAGGGGTTCGAAATCTTCTCCAAAATAGATGAAGTAGAGGATTAGATCAGCCCCAAAAGCTCTAAAAATCCCTTAGCTCTAAGTATGAAAGTGTATGTAAAATAAACACCAAAATCCTATATTTATAAGCATAATCTCGGCTGGGGCTTCTTTGTAAATACTGGAACTTTTCTAGGCTTTTCTGTAAATCTTCATAACTTTATTAATCGCCGTATTTTGGCCCATCTCGCTAGTGTGTCGATCGACACCAAAGGTTTATCGATCGATGCATGATCATCAAATCGGACAGTGAGTTAAACTCTCGGCCAAAATGCTCCAAAACTCCCAAAATACTCCAAAATCTCCACATTAGCTCCAAACCTGATTAAACCTGTAAAAGACTCTAAAATAGCATAAAAGACACTAAAAACACAACTATATCATGGCATAAAACCGGTAAAAACCATGATATATCACTCAGTTTCTCACCATATGGTCCAGCTATCTCGCATCTCCTTCTTGCTGATGATAGCCTATTTCTGTGTAAGGCTGAGACTTCTCAAGTGCAAGCTCTAAAGGAGATTCTAAAGGCTTATGAGTTGGTATCGGGCCAATGTATTAACGTGGATAAATCCTCAATCAATTTTGGAGTTGGGATTCCTCTAGAGACTCAAGAAGGTTTTCAGCATACCTTGCAAATCTATAATAGAGGAGGGGCTTCTAAGTACCTTGGTCTACCTGAGTGTTTCAGTGGATCTAAGGTTAAACTCTTGGAGTATGTGAGAGACGGTTTCAAGTCAAAGGTCTCTGGATGGTTTGCTAAATCACTGTCAGTAAGGGGAAAGGAAGTTTTAATCAGATCAGTTGCTCTAGCTTTGCCTGTTTTCGCAATGTATGTCTTCAAATTCCCCAAGACTTCCATTAACGGCCTAAAAGCTTCCATGAGTAATTTCTGGTGGGATAGTGATGAAGGGAAGAGGAAAATTCACTGGAAGAGCTGGCACAAACTTTGTGTTAAGAAAGAGCTAGGAGGAATGGGGTTCAGAGACTTAGAAGCAAGCAACCAAGCCCTTCTAGCTAAACAGGCGTGGTCATTAGTCATGAATCTATGGAGCTTGTTAGCTTGTTTCCTTAAGAGCAGGTACTTCCCTCAATCTTCCTTTGTTGATGCTTCCTTAGGTAATCATCCATCCTTTGCTTGGAGAGGGATTCTTCATGGGAGAGACCTCCTTCTAAAAGGCATGGAGAAAAAGTTGGGGAATGGAGAAGCAACCTCTGTCTGGTTTGATTCTTGGATACCAGATAATGGGATTCTTAGGCCTCCTTTGCGGTGTATGATTGGATGGAGGTTAACCTTAAGGTCTCTAGACTAATTGACCCTGTCACTCGGAGATGGAATCTTGATATTCTTCATCAGCTCTTCTATCCGGTAGATATTAATCTCATCTTGAAGATTCAACCGGTTCTGTCTAGAGCAGAATTCTGGATATGGCCCTTTACAAAAAGTGGTGTTTACTCGGTTAAAATTGGCTATGAGCTGGCTTCTTCTCTCACGCTTAAGGATGAGATCAGTTTTGCGAGTCAACTACCTTCAACAAACCCTTTAAAAGCTGCTGTTTGGAAATCGATCACGGCTCCTAAAATTAAAAATTTTATGTGGAAAGCGCTTTCAGATGCCCTCCCAGTGGCTGATCTTATCATTCAGAGAGGGTTGAAAGTTGATTCTCGGTGTCAAGCTTGTGGTATGGAAGGGGAGTCAATTAACCACTTAATGTTCTCATATTCTTTAGCTCGACAGGTTTGGGCTCTTCTGAATATTGATAGGTGCATATTTTATAGGTTTTAATCCTTTAATTTATTCGGTTTTCTTGCATATTACATTCATTTTCATTCATCTAATTATGGAATCATGCATTTAGGAGAAAGTCTTTAAGATTAGAGTTGTACATATTTTAGTATCTCTTTTGGAGTTTGTCTTAGTCCTTTACAGGTGTTTTGGTGTATTGGAGAATAATGAGAGGAGAGAAAAAAAATGATAAGAAGACTTTGTCATTACTCGGACGAACAATGATATTATGGTTAATGAGATTGGTTGTATACGTGAGTGAACAATGGTGGTTGGTCAAGGTCAAAAATGGTGTGCTCAACTCACGAGCCATGCTATCACCATGCCCATGCAATGCAATGTATCACTATGACACACGAGACGACTGGCTCGCAAAGCCCCCCCCCCCCCCCCTAGACGACTTCCCGCGGTGACCACCAACCTGCACCACCAACCGCGGCTGATCGAAGGAAACGTGCCGTGTTGGCTGCGGTTAAGCCACCGGTCAAGAAGCAAACCGCAAGCTCCCCCGCGGTTGCCCTTACGGTCAAACACCAACCCGCGAGCCAAGAGAAGATCTGTGCCGTGTTGCGCAGCGGTTCACCCAGCGGGAGTATGACGTACCGCAAGCTTTTCATACGAACCGATCGAGACGTGCCGTGTGCGTAGCGGTTCACCTTGCGGACGTGAACCAAACCGCAAGCAACCCAGATCGAGTTGACTTTTGCGTTGACCAGACCCTTTGAAGCCAAGCTGACCCAATTGAACCGGGTCAACACCCGGTTTGTCCCGGGTTGACCCGGTTCGTCACTATTCACCTTATAAAGCTAAAAACCTAAATTTTTTATTTTTTTAAGCTTTCTTTGTTCCAAAAACTTCCCTTTGAATATTGGAGAAGAAAGTTTCAATCTTTTATTAATCTAAGAGTTATTTGTGTTTAATTTCTCTCCTTTCTTTAATCCTTTACTAATCATCATGTTTAACATCATTCTCATGAATTTTGTTGGACTAAGTATGATTAGTGAGTAGTTTCATTTGAGGCTTATGGGTTAGGTAGATTAGGGTGAATTAGAGTGATTCATGGATGCTTAGGGCTTTATTATTATTGATCCTTCCCATCTAAATGTGTTTATGGCTAGATTGACATTGATTAAGTTGATTTAGATGTATTGGGTTTTATTGCACACCATGTGTTCGATGAAATGCTAGATTGGATTTTGATGGGAATTTACATGTTTAGCTCATGAAAGTGAATGTCTAAAGTGTTTATTATCTTAAGAGAACTTGAGATTAATGCTTGCCTTGTTTTTATTCACAAATGAGAATTTGATCTTGACTAAAGATTAGGCAAAGTAATTAGTACCAAGAGATTGAATTAATTGATTGATTAGTGTTCTTGCTTAGGATTAGCATCTATGATGATTGTTTAAGCATCCTTGATAGCTCTAGATTGCCCAAATCATTGACCTCGACCCATTGACCTTGCTTTTATTATTGATTTCTTGAGTTTGCTTTTATTATTGAATTTGTGTGTTTAGTCTTTTGTTGCTTGCTTAATTAACTCGTTTGTTTCATTTGGTTGCTCTTAGGATTTTTAGATTCACAACTTGAACTTGTTTGCTTGACTCTGTTGGTATAGTGTATTCATATTGGTTTAATCCTCTCCCGAAAATGGTTCGATACCTCTTGCTACAACGATAAGCAAGAGGAATTGATACCTCTAGGATTGCAAAATCTCACTTATCAATTTGGCGCCGTTGCCATTTTGGGATTTAGGATTGATCAATTAGATTTCTATTCCTATTTAGTTCAAGTCTTTGATACTAAGCTTTTCTTTTTCTTTGCTTTGGTTCATTCATCTCAAGTTAAGATGATGAACTTCCTTTCATTTGTTGTTACTAACTTGGTTTATTTGATCCTCTTGTGCTTTCAAAGGTATCCAACCAAAAGGAAGAGACATGACAAACCAAGTTCACTTGAGGTGTTAGAGATTGTCCATCAAAGAAGTATCACTAAAGCTCCACAACCTCAAGAAACTTCACCACAACCTCAACTTCAAGAAGCTTCCTTGACACTCCCATTGATACCCACTCCAATCCAAGAGAAAAGCCAACAATTGGAAGTTTTGACACTCCTCAATGTTGCATGAGCTATGGGATACATCCTCCTCCTATCAAAGCCAATGCTTACACGATCGAGCCAAGTTTGATTACATTGATTCAAGACTTAAGGTTCTTAGGGACAAGAGTGGAGAATCCCTATAAGCACTTGTACTACTTTGAGAAGTTGTGCAACACAATTAGGATTGAAGATGTGGATGATGATAGTGTCAAGCTCCTTTTGTTCTCATTCTCACTTGGAGATAAAGCTAGCCAATGGGAGAGATCATTGCCATCTCACTTGGTGAATTCTTGGGATGATTGCAAGAGGATATTTCTCCTAAAGTTCTACCCTCCACAAAGAACATCCCAAGCTAGAAAAGACATCTTAAGCTTTAAACAAGCTTACCATGAGACTTTTCATGAAGCATGGGAGAGACTCAAGGGCTACACTCATGATTGTCCCCACCATGGGTTCAACAAAGAAGTTATCCTTAGTACCTTCTATCATGGAGTGAATAAAGAGCACCAAAGGATTTTAGATGCAGCTAGCAAAGGAAATTTTATGAACCTCACAATTGATCAAGGGGAGCTACTTGTTGAGAATCTATCCCAAAGTGAGGAGAACTATGTTGGTGGGTTTGAGAAGGTTCCAATGGCTAATGGAGGTATTGAGGATAAAGTGAGTAAGGAGTTGGAAGCTCTTAATGATCTTTTAGATGAAATCATCCAAGCTACCCAAGAGCCATCTACCATTGTAAGGGAAGAGAGTAAAGGCTATCAATCTCAACAAGGCTTTGTGCTTTTTAATCAACAACAAGATTATGCTCCTAAGTCAAATCTCCAAGGACAACAAGGAGGTTTCGCACCTGAGTTTCCCTACAACCCTCAAGCTCAAGCTTCTACTTCTTTGGATCAAGGCTTTGAAATGAAGGCAATGCTTCAACAACTCATCCAAGGGCAAGCAAATGGTGCAATTGACTTGAGCAAGAGGATGATTGATATCCACTCTAAAGCTGATGGAAACTTCAAGGATCTCACTTCCAAACTTGAGACCTTGACTTCAAGAGTGATCCAAATGGAGAAGCAAAAAGAGAAAGTTGCTCCTACCAACCATTGGAATACAATCAATTCAAATGCTGAACATGAAAGGGTAGTAGCTGAACTTGAAGCCTTTGCCTATGGTTCTCCACTTGAGAAGGAGAAGGATGATAAGTTGGATGAAGAAGCCATCATTGGGGAGTTTCTTCTTGGTCTTTGTGATGAAATTGTGAATGAAAACACGGTTGAGGAAGATCCCACGACCAAGCTAGCTCCTACATCCCTTCCTAAGCTAGGAGCACCGGGAAAGTTCTCACTATCTTGCTCTCTTGGCCACTTGATTATTGAGGATGCTTTGTGTGACACCGGCTCAAATGTGAGTGTCATATCCCTTGAGATGGTTGAAGAATTGGGGATCAAGAGTATTGAGAGCTACAAATCTACTCTCACCTTTGGGGATTCTTCAACAAAGGTACCATATGGGGAGCTTAAAGACTACCCGGTGATGATTGGGGATTGTAAAATCCCAACTGATTTTGTAGTTATGAGGATGAAGAAGGGCAAGAAGCTTCCTCTACTCTTGGGCACTGATTTTCTCAACACTACTGGTGCAACAATGGATTTCAACAACAAGAGGGTAGTACTCACAAAAGTGAACGATAAGGTGTTCTATCCCATGAAGTCATCCTCCATCAACACTTGTGGAACCATCACAAGTGACCTTGATCTTGAGGAGGAAAGGACTTTTGCTAGTCTTGCCAAGCTTGAGTATTGTGCATCCATCATTTTGGGAGATTTGAGGATTGAGGAGCCCCAAGTTAAAAAGGTTGAGAAGTTGTACTCTCCAAAGGTTGAAAAAGTTTTGAAAGATACTTTGGTTGGAGAGAGTAGTAAAGAGCTGATGAGTGAACACTTGAAAAGTGTTCCATTAGAGGAGGTGAGTGGAGCAAAGGAAGCTCCTCTTAAGAGAAAGAAGAAGAAGGGAAAAGCATCTAAAACCTTTACTCATACTCAAGCTCCTAGCACTCTCACTCTCCACCCTTTGAAGCTTAAGGATGGGACAATAGAGTACAAGGTGAAATGCAAGGGGAGGTCTAAGCCATTCTCAAGTGAAAGAGCCATCCTTACTCCTGAGCTCCAAGCTGATCCAAACAAGCTCCAAGAGCATCTCAACAAAGTCTTGACAATCACTCAAAAGGTCAAGACTCCTCCACCTCCTCACTAAAAGAAAAGGTAGTCAAGCTTAGTGACTTAAAACAAGCTCACTTGGGAGGAAGTCCCATGTCTATCTCTTGTAAATATTGCTTTATGTTTTAAGTTTCCTAGTCAATGTTGATCTATCTATTAGGTCTCTACAGGTTTTAGGCTATATAGGTCTTGGCATTGGGAGAAAGAAAGAGGAAAGGTCATGGAGAAATCGAGAAGAACCGGGCACTCATCCAAGTTTGGGGGAACTCTTTAGCCTCCACCCCCATTCCTCCATCCCATTTCACTCCACTTAAAGCTCCAAGTAACTCACTCCAATCTCTTTTTCACCTCTTTGTTTCATTTTGCATTTTTACCTTTCTTTTTGGTCTCTTTCCCTTGCTTCTTTCACACAAGGGACTGTGTGATTTAAGTTTGGGGGAGGAGACTAGTTGCTAATGATGTGTTTTGTGTTCTTATCTTTCTTTCTTGCATATTGAGTCTCATTCATGCATCTAAGGCATAGAAAACCATAAAAATTTGAAAAATTTTCACAAAAAGAAAGCATATAGTTGAGTCTAGAAGACATTTAGGATTTTTTTCATTAAAGTTTGAGAGTTAAAGCTTGTGTTCTTTATAAAAAAATTGTTTGAGCATGTGGTTATTGGATGCATCTTGTGAACTTGAAATTAAGGAAGAACCCTTCTTGGATCTCATGCATTATTGTTCACTTCTTGGTTGAAACATGTTGTGATTTGAATCATTCCCTATCTATTAGAACTCTTAATATTGACTTGAATTATCATGTTGTGTAATGAAAGGTGAACTCATGGATACTTGATACATACTTGGACTATCTTCTCCCTTTCTACCACTCTCTTGTTAGTCCAAGTAGATTTTCCCACCTTGAACCAAGCTTTCCTTCAAGCCTAAACACTCTAGTGAGAGATGAGAGGCCTTTTTCTTGAACCAACTAGGCAAAAAGTGTTGAGTTTGGAACGACAAGGATAGGTCTTCATTGTAGAGCTAGCCTTACATCATTGGGCTATGCATAGGATAGGAAAGAAGTTTGGGGGAATTGGAAAGAAAAGAAAAAAAGGGAATGAGCAAAAGATTGAGAAAAGAAAGAGGGGATTGGAAAAGAAAAAGAAAAGTTGATAGCTCTAAGTGTTTATTAAAGATAAGTCTCAAGTTTTAAAGAGAGAAAAGAAGCCAAAGTTGGCTCAAGCATCAAAAGAAAAGAAAAGGAAAAGAGACTAGTGAAAAGAAAAGAAAGAGCTAAGTAAAGAAAAGAAATCCTCTAAGTGCTTAAAGAAGAAAGAAGTGATCAAAGTTGGGATAAGAAGGCAAAAATGCCTTAAGGAAAGGGTAGCTTAGGAAAGGAACTTTGGGTTTAGAAGAAGAGTTAAGATCATCATAGGGATTTGGGTAGAATGAGAATCTATCCTTGTATGCATAAGTTTTTTCTTACTCTTAGCATTTTGCTATAGTTCGTTTCTTTCTTGAGAGATCCTTTGTTTTTGAAACTCACACTTCATTTGAGATCACTTTTATCTCAAGACCTTAAACCCTTAGCCAAATGTGTTCATTTGATTTGCACAATCATGATCCACCATTACTTAATGAATGTTAAAGGGAATGAGAATAGGAATTCATGTGTAGATTGAGACTTGAACTTGATGCATGTGTTGATGGGAATGGCTAACTCTTTTGAAGTAGAGTAAACTTGATTGTAGCTCTTAATTGCTTGTCTTGACTTTGGTACCACTTATGCTTAACAATGATTTTAAAAGCTTTGAACTCTCACTTTCAAACCTTTCTCCCATTTTAACTTTGATATTTGCTTGCGGACAAGCAAAAGATAAGTTTGGGAAAATTGATAGGTGCATATTTTATAGGTTTTAATCCTTTAATTTATTCGGTTTTCTTGCATATTACATTCATTTTCATTCATCTAATTATGGAATCATGCATTTAGGAGAAAGTCTTTAAGATCAGAGTTGTACATATTTTAGTATCTCTTTTGGAGTTTGTCTTAGTCCTTTACAGGTGTTTTGGTGTATTGGAGAATAATGAGAGGAGAGAAAAAAATGATAAGAAAACTTTGTCATTACTCGGACGAACAATGATATTGTGGTTAATGAGATTGGTTGTATACGTGAGTGAACAATGGTGGTTGGTCAAGGTCAAAAATGGTGTGCTCAACTCTTTGCAACGACGTCCACAGACGAGCCATGCTATCACCATGCCCATGCAATGCAACGTATCACTATGACACACGAGACGACTGTGGCCCAGCTCGCAAAGCCCCCCCCACCCCCCCCCCCCCCCCCCCCCCCCCCCCGACGACGACTTTCCGCGGTGACCACCAACCCGCACCACCAACCGCGGCTGATCGAAGGAAACGTGCCGTGTTGGCTGCGGTTGAGCCACCGGTCAAGAAGCAAACCGCAAGATCCCCCGCGGTTGCCCTTACGGTCAAACACCAACCCGCGAGCCAAGAGAAGGTCTGTGCCGTGTTGCGCAGCGGTTCACCCAGCGGGAGTATGACGTACCGCAAGCTTTTCATACGAACCGATCGAGACGTGCCGTGTGCGTAGCGGTTCACCTTGCGGACGTGAACCAAACCGCAAGCAACCCAGATCGAGTTGACTTTTGCGTTGACCAGACCCTTTGAAGCCAAGCTGACCCAATTGAACCGGGTCAACACCCGGTTTGTCCCGGGTTGACCCGGTTCGTCACTATTCACCTTATAAAGCTAAAAACCTAAATTTTTTATTTTTTTTAAGCTTTCTTTGTTCCAAAAACTTCCCTTTGAATATTGGAGAAGAAAGTTTCAATCTTTTATTAATCTAAGAGTTATTTGTGTTTAATTTCTTCTCTCATTTCTTTAATCCTTTACTAATCATCATGTTTAACATCATTCTCATGAATTTTGTTGGACTAAGTATGATTAGTGAGTAGTTTCATTTGAGGCTTATGAGTTAGGTAGATTAGGGTGAATTAGAGTGATTCATGGATGCTTAGGGCTTTATTATTATTGATCCTTCCCATCTAAATGTGTTTATGGCTAGATTGACATTGATTAAGTTGATTTAGATGTATTGGGTTTTATTGCACACCATGTGTTCGATGAAATGCTAGATTGGATTTTGATGGGAATTTACATGTTTTAGCTCATGAAAGTGAATGTCTAAAGTGTTTATTATCTTAAGAGAACTTGAGATTAATGCTTGCCTTGTTTTTATTCACAAATGAGAATTTGATCTTGACTAAAGATTAGGCAAAGTAATTAGTACCAAGAGATTGGATTAATTGATTGATTAGTGTTCTTGCTTAGGATTAGCATCTATGATGATTGTTTAAGCATCCTTGATAGCTCTAGATTGCCCAAATCATTGACCTTGACCCATTGGCCTTGCTTTTATTATTGATTTCTTGAGTTTGCTTTTATTATTGAATTTGTGTGTTTAGTCTTTTGTTGCTTGCTTAATTAACTCGTTTGTTTCATTTGGTTGCTCTTAGGATTTTTAGATTCACAACTTGAACTTGTTTGCTTGACTCTGTTGGTATAGTGTATTCATATTGGTTTAATCCTCTCCCGAAAATGGTTCGATACCTCTTGCTACAACGATAAGCAAGAGGAATTGATACCTCTAGGATTGCAAAATCTCACTTATCAAATATCCCTACACCAGAAGATGGCTTTCATCCTGAATCTGTCTTTGTCAACATGAGTTACCTGCAAAACTTTGGTAAAAGTGAAGAAGCACCAATCCAAGTAAGGAGGTGTTACCCGTGGGCTCTTTGGTACCTATGGAAGAACAGAAACAAGAGTTTCTTTAAAGGGGCTTTATTCTCCCCTTTAGAGACGGCCAACAAAATAATGGAGGAATCAGACCTTTGGTTTTGTGCTCAAGCAGATGAAGACAATGAGGCGCGGATTCGCCGCTCTAACCTCAACAGTGTCTCTGTAAAGAGTTGGAATCGACCGCCAGAGCAGTGGTTGTGTTGTAATGTTGGTGTTGCCTGGTCTAAAAGGAATCGTTTAGGTGGATTGGCTTGGGTCCTTAGAAACTCTGAAAGAGTAGTAATCTTTTACAGTCGCAGGATGTTCTTACGCATTGAATCAAAGCTCCAACTTCAAGTCAAGGGCCTCCTATGGGCTATTCAGGACATGTGTTCCTTGAGGAAGAACCGTGTAGTGTTTGCGTCTGATGCAGTGGACCTGGTCGCTGTTGTTCTTCGTCCAGAGGCCTGGCCATCCTTTGCGTTTTTGGTTGCTGAACTTCAACCAAGTCTTGCAGGAATCTCGGAGTGGAACCTGAGATCATATAGTGTTTCTTCGAATAGAGGAGCCACTCTCATTGCGCAAACGGTCACCCTTGATGGTCGCTTCAGCTCCTTTGTAGCGGCTGTCCATCCCTCTTGGCTCGCGGGGTTCTTTGCAAATGAGAGAGCTTCCTCTCTTTGATGTTGTCTGTCTCTTTGGCTCTGATTTTGGCAATGTGGCGGCCTAGTAATTTCTTTTTATTCTCAGAAGTTGACTTTTATATCCTTCTAGAGCTTTTTGTAACTCTCAAACTTTGGCTATGACATGGTTATAGGTCCTTTATAATTCAAGCATTGACAAAAAAAAAGACTTAAATGGTTACTAGAGCTATTATTGAAACAAGTTTTTGGTGTGAGAAATTCAATGTTCATCCTCTTTATATTGTCATGGAAGATCAAATATGTTTCAAGAGAAATAAAACAAAATAAAAAAGGAGAGAGGTTTCTTCATCAGCTAAGATACACATGAAAGAAGCTGCTGCTTTAGGAGATGTATGGTTGATCTTCATGATTCTTCTGTCTTTGACGCTTGTATCCATGGCGGTTTTTGCTTGCTCCACAAAGAAGAAAGAATTTGGTTGCTGTTGTGGTTTCATCCGTCGCGGCCATTGTGGTAATGGAGGCCAATGTGGCGGTGGAGACGGTAGTGGCAGAGGAGGCGGTTGTGGTGGTGGAGGAGGTTGCTAGTAGTACACAAAATGAGATATATCTTGGTCCTTAGTGAGTTTCTTTGGTTTTAACTATTAATCAGAAAGTATTCGATCATCTAGGCATACCTAAGCACAATATGTGCATAACCTTCTATTATTGAAAGTTATGGCCAATTGCAATATCTATTGGATGTAGTATTGTATCGGATTTCTTACATCATCTTATTATCACTACTAGGAGAGAATCCGCGCAAATGCGCGTATTTTCCTTAGATTTATAAATATTTAAGATATTTTGATATTTATTTTAAGCATCAATATTATATATATTTTTAATTTACAAATTTGTATTTTTTTTTACTTTTTATGAATATAATAATTTTTAGGAAAGAATATGCGCTGACATATGATTATTAATTTAGTTTGTTTTATAAATAAATATTTTTTATTTATCAAATTTTAATGAGCTGTTTTATAAATTTTTATTTCATTCAACCTATTTTATCATACTTTTAATTTTTTATAAACTATTTTAAATATATATATATATACTTGTTATTTATATATTTTCATTCATCAAACTTTTACATTTTTAGTTTTCATTAATAATATTTTAATATTTTTAGTTATTATTTTAAATTTTATTAATTATATATATATATATATATATATATATATATATATATATATATATTTATATATATATATATATATATTTCATTGATTTTATTTTCATTCCTATGTTCTTACATTTTATATAATTTCTTTTTGTTAACAAAAATATAATTTTTATTATCATTTTATCTCATTTTATAACATTTTCTTTTAATTTTTAATAATAATTATTTCTATATTTTAATATTTTTAGTTATCATTTATATTTTTTAATTATATATATATATTTCATTGATTTATTTTATTTCTTATGTTCTTATATTTTGTATAATTTTTTTATTATCATTGTATCTCATTTTTATAATATTTTACTATTTTTAAAAATAATTATTTATATTATTTATATTTTTATGGTTCTTTGCTTTTAGTTTTCAATTATTGTAATATTATTTAATAATGCTATCTTTAATTTTGTCTTATAATTTGATATTTCATTTTATTGAATTTTTTTATTTATTTATTCCATAAAAATATAGAAAATGTATTTAAAACTATAATATATAATATTTATATATTTATAAAATTATAAATTAAATTCAAACTTAAAATTTATGTTTCAATAATTTTAACTAATTACATTTAAATTAAATGATATTATAAAGTAATATATTTGTTTTAATTTCATGATGTTGTGAAAAAATTTGATTAAAATTGAACAATCAAAAAAGGATTGATGTAGTAGTTGGAAAGAATCCCGTTCAACCATTATATATAGGCTACCTCAATAGTTATATTATTGTTTGTATCTCACCATATCATATTATTATTTCTATTTTGACGTCATATCATGTTAGTTTCTCCTTCTCAACCCATTCAACCCATCAAATCATCCAATGAAGAGTAAAAAAATTAAGAATTGCATAAGAAACTTCATATAAAGAGATTTGATTGGCTATAAGATTGGCACATTGGTTTTCTTGTCACCCTTTGAACGTGATGGTCGGCCGAATGAATCTCCTTTTTAGAACATTGGCCGAATGAATCGCTTTTTTTTTAACTAAATTTTTCAATTAAAAACAAGCGAAAAGTTACAGTATGAGAATATATGAAATACAGCAGAACAACGGTAGGAACACAAAGCTTCTATCCTACAACAAATAGAAGAGAGAAAATATACAAAAAAAAAAGATATTGGCATAGACAAGATAGAAAAATCTAAATAGCTCCAAGAAAAAGATAGTTAAGTCACAGTCTACACGCACACATAGATGACGGCAGAAGATAGAAGCAAGAGCGTGAGAAACCCAAACTCAGAAACCAGAAAAGGCAACCGAACCCACAAACTGCAACGGCTGATGCAAACACACAATCTAACCACACTTTTCGACCGCGGATGAGGGCCAAGAGAGACACAAAATCAAAGCAATCAGAAGCATCAAACCTGAACATGCCCAAGCCGCGAACCCGAGATCCTTCAACAACACTCCAGCAGTGCAAGAAGGAGCAGAGAGCTCAACCATGAACTATCCAAAACAGAACCAGAACAACATGACATAGAAACATAGAAGGAGACAGACCATCCAGCTGAACACAAAACAAGCGGGAGAGGACATAGTCGCCGACAAAGTAAACCAGAGGAAAACTCACCTTTGACCAAAGGAGGAGAGGAGGAGAAGAAACCACCGCAGCGAAACATAGATGAACTCGGAGCAAGAGACTCAACAACGACTGAATCTGTCCTCCTCGAGATTCAAACCAAGGAGAGCAAAAATTGGAGCCCAAACAAACTCAGAACAGTGCTGCTACTGACCAGCACCACAACCCGGCGAAGAGGCTCCGCTCGACAGGGAAACACCAAAGCAAGAGGAGAGAAAGCACTGACCGTAAAAAATCCCGCCGTCCTCGAACGAAACAAAGAATCATATAAAGAGATAGACCTCACGAAACACCGGAGACCCCAACCTAGGCAACGTCGCGCGCCGATGAGAACAATCGGCGACAAACCCATCCAAACCAACAGACGAAGATCTAGATCCATAAGCCCTCCAGATGAAAACCAGCCGACGATGAGTACAGGAAGGAAGAGGAGAAAGAGAGGGACCCTCTCACGGCGGTGGTGAGAAGCATCGTTCGGCGGAAAGGAAGACCGGACTGAATGAATCTTCTTCTTATTTCTTTGATTTTCTTGGTATATAAACTTTAGGCCTTGAATATTCTTGTGGTTCAGCTACTGTTTTCACCAAAATTATTGAATCACTCTCCAAAACTACCTCTTCATTTCCAAGATTATCCAAACAGTTCATGATTCAAAGAAGAGTTGCTGGCTGCTTCCATGCTGCCAGTTTACAACAAAATTTTCCGAGAACTATGAGCTCAATTAGGATTGATAACCATTAAAAGAACATTTTAAGGTTTATAAGAAACACACTTTGAATCTCCATTTTTCTTCAAAATAATCCCAATTTTACCATGTGATTACACTACACTACAAAAAAAGCGGTAGTTAAAGTCGGTTGTTTTAATTGTTAAAGTCACTACAGATCTGACACCAAAAAGTAGGCGTCAGTTGACCATATGACTTTATCCTATCTGACGCACAAAAGACTGCCATCACATTCAGAACTGACCCTACCTCTAACGTCAATCCTCACACGTCATATACTTCCTTTCACTTCCTTAAACGACGCAGACCAATAAAATTAAATAAAAAAAAATATATCAAATAGAAAGTAACTCTGTTTTTGCATCGAAAAGTAACTCTGTTTTTGCATCAAATGAAAAGTAACTCTGTTTCTTGCATCAAATAGAAAGTAACTTTCTTGCATCAAATGAAAAGTAACTTTGTCCTTTTTCTTGCATCAAATAGAAAGTTTGTTCTGCGCTTACCATAACAGATCAGTGGAGACATTCATGCTATAACTTTGTCCTCTTTCTTCATCCTTTTAACTTTCTTCATCGTTTTCGGCTTATCTTCATCCTCTTGCATCTGAAGACCAAAAGAAAACACACAAACACACATTGGAATCACTGCTTGGCCCATTACAACAGATCAAAGAGGAAGATTCATGCTCACACATCGTTCTAAGTTTCATACCATTACAAGTTCTATTAAACACACAAGTACATATATGTTTGATACCTTGCTCAGTAGAGATATTATTTGAGGAAGATTCATGCTCCCACCCATTGTGCTTGCCTATCAACAGATCAAAGAGGAAGATTCATGCTCACACAAACTGTTCATGCTATAACCAAGAAGTTGTTCAGTAGAGATATGATTTCATACTTGGCTCAGTAGAGATATGATTTGAGGAAGATTGGTGTTCTGTTTTGTGCTTGCCTATACAATGAAAGTTTAAGATTAAAAACATTAATCTCATTTCAGCTTTCTTGAACATTAAAAGTACTTACTTGGATTTGATTGTTTGTAATTAGAGTTTGAAGAGCATCAGCCACGATATCAACCTTATCTTTAAGGTCTTCCATTTGAGACTTTAATCCTCCAATCTCAGACTTCACTGATCTCATTTCAGCTTTCATTGAGCTCTCCAGTTCCAAACTCTGAAAATATTTGGATGGTGTAGGGCCACGTCCTACACAGCGAACTCTTCCGGAATGCTCTGGACCAAATATTTCTTCAAAGTCATCCTTATAATCTTTCTTTTCAGTATCCTGGTTCATTACTTCCCTAAGCTTCTCCTACAAACAAGTAGATCGATCATCAGACAAGTAATTTGATCACCAAACAATAATAAAAACAGAAAAGCTCACCACACAGATTCTTGCTTCCTCAGAAACATAAGTACCATCTGATCTTGTACGTGAGGCAATAAAAAGCTCACCCCTACTGGGTTCTCTCCCCATATCCTCTAGCTGAAACAAAACAAGAACAAACATTGATAGTTAACACAAGATCAGAACTAAACAAGAACAAACATTGATAGTTAACACAAGATCATAACTAAACAAGAACAAACATTGATAGTTAACACAAGATCAGAACTAAACAAGAACAAAACATTGATAAACGTACCATATCATCAGCTTTTCTCGCCAAACTCTTTTTTCCAAGAGCATGTGGCAGCTTAAGTTTGCTTCGGTTACTGATATTACGATGTCTCATTCTCTAAAAATCAATAGAATGACACACTCAGAAAATTGGATATGTACAAAATGACACACTCAGAAAATTGGATATTCAAACTCTTTTACCTTAGCTTTTTCAGTGAATTGGATATGTACAAAATGTCTCCACTGATCTTCTGGAATCAATGGTGGTCGTGCTCTGATAGATTCTTCTATTGTATTTCTTCTTTGATTCTTCCAAAGACGTTGCTTCATGTCCTTGCATCTACTTCCCAGACAAGACAAAACATATTTCTTCCTCTTATTTGGATCATCAAACCAAAATTTGCTCTGTTAGAAAGAAAAAAAAAGTTAGTTAGACAAATGAACAAAAACTATATAGAAGTTATATTAGACAAATGAACAAAACATATTTCTTCCTCTTATTTGGTTGTATCTTTATATAGATACGTTACCTGAATTACGTTCCAAGCCATATCTTTCCTGTAAGCCGGAACCAACCTCCAATCTGTGTAGTCTATAGGTAAGAGATGAAGATCATTACTCAGTGAACCTAACCAAGTACCAAACAAGCCTCCAGAATCTTTGATAGCCTGTCCCATCCTATTAAAATCAAGCATAACTCGACGATTAAACATGCTCCACACTTGTTTTCCCGAAATAAATTCCTCTGTAATTCTTTCATCAGCATCTAAACACAGAAAAAGCTTTAGTCAGAGAATAACAATCATCAGAATCTCAATACCAAATCAGGATACAAACCTATAACACGAACTTTCCATTTCCCGGAAGCTAATTCTGGTCCAAGAGATGGTTGAGCTAAGAAATCTACATTTTGTGGAACTTGATTATCCATTTGAGCCATATCTAAACCTGTAAAGATAAAAACACATAAAGAATCAGGATAAACTTCCATGTTGTTATCTAAATCATGTAATCATAAAGAACAATTAATCAATCAAGCACCTCCATGTTGTTATCTAAATCATGTGACATTTGAGAATTCTCAATATCTTCTAACTGCCTAACTAAGCTAATATTGGGGACACTATCAGATATAAGCATTGATCTTTGAACAGGAGGATTTTCAATGTTGATTTCTTGAGGTGTTTCATCTGATGGCTCCTTAGGATCTCCCATATCATATAAATCTCTTGGTTGAACATGCACAACAACACTCCAACCTTCTTCTTTAGGATCTTCAACATAATACACTAATCTTGCTTGAGATGCCAATATATAAGGCTCATCTTCCTCACTGTTTCCAGTGTGTATTAGACGAGAAAAACTAACCATAGTTTGACCAAAGTCATCTTGTTTATAACTTCTAGTATCTGCCCACTTAGACTTAAACAACACAACCCTAAAAGCATCATAATAATTCAACTCCACTATTTCAGTTAACTTCCCATAGTAAGAGACATCTCCATCTATAGGATTCATATCACGAGAACTAGCATAGCTGGTGGTGTTAGCTGAAACAAAAACCCCACTGTTCTGTGTTTTCAAACCTTGATCTCTTTCTATAATCCTAAATTTGACGCCATTGATATTATATGCAGAGAACTTAATAACCCTATCAGATGGGCCTTGAGAAAGACAACGGATATCATCAGAAATACCATCAAGCTCCTTTTTTTCTACTTTTTGCTTAAGCCAATGACTAAAATGGAGATGCGCTTGTCTATCTATATCTATAACAGTCCCTCTTTTTCGACGCCTTAACTGTGTTCTTCTTAACTCACTCTTATATACCCTATAACAAGAAGATATACATTAATTAATACACATAGAGCAGAATGAAAGACATTAATCATCTGCTGTGAAAGAGAATTATACTTACTCGCGGTAGTCATCTAAGAAAGAGCTATTGGCTATGATGTATCTATGCGCTTGCTGCCTTTCTATGGGATTAAGCATATCCATCATTGAAGCACCAGAAGATCTACCAAGTGATGGAAAGATAATTGGAATCTGTGAATCTGAACCTAGATTGTGCTTCAAAGTAGAATGATCATCCACTCTCCCAATCTTATTAAATCTTGTCTCTACTCCATCAAGATACATAGAACAGAATGAAAGGCATTCATCTGCTATATATTGTTCACATATAGAACCTTCGGGATGAGCTCTATTTCTAACATATGATTTGAACCGTAAAAATGTCCTAAGAAAACAAACAAAGCATCTGGTTACTAAGTGTTAGCAGAAACAAGTACTTCTAAAAGCTAATGAAACTGTAAAAATACCTTTCTATGGGATACATCCATCTGTAATGAACTGGACCTCCAAGTTTCATTTCTTCTGTCAAATGTATGGTCAAATGCACCATTACAGTGAAAAATGAGAGAGGAAATATCATCTCCAAATGGCATAGCGTAAGTGCAATATGCTCCTGCAGCTTATCTAACTCTTTAATATCAAGTACTTTTGAACTTAATTCCCTGAAGAAATGACACAACTCCATAACAACAAATGCAACCTCCTGAGGTAAAACATTGCGTATTGCTATAGGAAGTAACTGACACATCATGATGTGGCAATCATGGCTCTTCAAACCCACCATTTTTCTCTGATTCAGATCAACACACGCAGAAACATGACTGGAATATCCATCTGGCACCTTTATACTCTTCAATATATTAAGAAAAAGATCTTTCTCATCCTTGGTCATAGTAAAACATGCTGGAAGGTAGATACCATGTTCATCAGGCCACAACTCTTGGCGTATACCAAGCCTTTGAAGATCCTTTCTTGCACTTAAGTTATCTTTGGACTTTCCTTTATCATCCAATAATGTGTTGATAAGATTATCAAACACATTCTTCTCGATATGCATTAGATCCAGATTATGTCTTAGAAGAAGATTTTTCCAATATGGTAACTCGAAGAATATACTTCTTTTCTTCCACTGATGACTCTTTCCTTTTCTTGCTCTCTTCTTTCCAACTGTTTCTACTTGTTTTCCTAAAATAACTTCAACATTCTCAAGTTGCTTGAGAATATCAGTCCCTGATGGTGTAACTGGAGAAGACCTAGTCTCAATGGAACCATCGAAGTGTTCAATATCTGTCCTAAACTTATGATCATGAGAAAGAAAGCGACGATGACCCATGAAACAATATTTCATGCCATAGTACAAGCGATTCTCTTTAGCATCAAAATTACAATAAGGACAAGCTAATCCCGTATGTGTGTTCCACCCAGATAAGTTATCAAGACCTGGAAAATCACTAATAGTCCATAGTAGAGCAACCCGCATATTAAATGTCTCTTTGGAAAATGCATCAAAGGTAGACACACCATCAAACCATAACTCTCTTAATTCTTGGATAAGAGGCTGAAGGTAGATATCAATATCATTTCCTGGCATGTTTTTCCCCGGAATTATCATTGAAAGAATTATAGAGGTTTGCTTCATTGCCATCCATGGTGGCAAGTTGTAAGGAACCAAAAGCACAGGCCATATACTGTAGCTTGTACTCATACTTCCAAAAGGGTTAAATCCATCAGTAGCCAATCCTACTCTAACATTCCTTGGGTCTTTAGCAAACTCAGGAAATTGATGGTTAAAGGTTTTCCAAGCCTCTCCATCTCTAGGATGCCTTAGCCTACCATCTATATTCTCACTATTAGCATGCCACCTCATGCTTTCAGCAGTTTTTGTTGACTTATATAAACGTTGCAAACGCGGCTTCAATGGGAAATATCTGAGAATCTTAGCAGCTTGTGGCTTCTTTTTCTTCTTCTTTCCATCTGATTCATCAGCCTGTGGCTTCCATCTTGAACTTTGACATACTTTACATGTGTTTCTGGATGCATCATCACCCCAATAGAGCATGCAGTCATTAGGACACACATGAATGCACTTATAACTAAATTCTAACTTCCTGATAATTTTCTTCATATCATTAAACGAATCAGGAAGCTTTGCATGCTCAAATGCTTCTTTCAACAGATCAATTATCATGGACATTCCTTTGTCGCTCATCCTAGAAAAACACTTGATATGGTAAAGCTTAAGCATGAACGACAGCTTGCTGAACTTGCTACATCCCTCATACAAAGCTTCATTGCAGTCATCTAACAAATCTTCAGGCACCTCCTTCTGTTTTGAATGATCCTCGGTGGGCATACTAGCACTAGCAGATTCACTAAAACTCGATGTCATACTTGGAAAAACATCTCCAAGTAGATTCATAGGCGAGTTTTCTACATCTTCTAATCCGGCTGATTCAATTCCCTCTGAATCATATTCTACTCCAGCTGTTTGTATTTGAAAATCAATTTTCTCACCATGTAGATACCAATTGGTATAGGTGGCTAGAAACCCATGAAAAAGTAAATCACCCTCAACCTCAGCCCTAACTTTGTATTTAACTAGGCGACAACGAGGACATGGACACCTTATCATGTCTGTCTTCAGAGTATCAAAAGCGAAATCTAAGAAAACTTTCACTCCAATCAAATAATCTTGCGATAAACGAGACTTGGTTATCCAAGACTTATCCATTATAAAGCTTCTGCAAAATGTTAACTAATCGTTTTCAAAATGTTAACTAATTGAAAATCTAAGAAAACTTTCACTCAAATCAAGTATATTGTTTATATGATTGAAAATCTGTTTGTTAACTAATCTGTTTTTCAGAAACAATCAAGAAACACGCAAAGAGCAAGAGTCAGATCAAGGTTTAACAATCAAGAAACACAATCCTTAACACAATTCTAGAAATAAACACGCAAAGAACACAACAATCTCATGATTATATTGGTTTCACAATCTCAAAACAATCCTAAGCAGAAAACGATGATTATAGTGAGAAATACCTGGGTGTTTAGTGTTTAATTAGTTTGCTAGTGAGTAATAACCTGCAAAATAACACATGACTCATAAACAAGTGTACACGATCTGAGCCAGAACCAATATAAGAAACGTTTTGTAGATTTTACCTTGAGAATATCCACAGTAGATTGAAAATCTCCGACTGAATCAGCTATTTCAAATTCTCCGACTGAATCAGCTATTTCAGAGCTTTGAAAAATCATTGTTAGAATCATTGGGATGACTTAATCAAACTGAATAGAAAGGGGAAAGTGGATAACGAACCTTTGGGATGATTTCAGAGGAGAAAAACTTCGAGAATTTCAATTCCGAGCTAGCAAAAGAAGATTGATTGATGTTAGATCTAAGTTAGAATCGAAATCAAAAGGTGTAAGCTCGAATCAAGATCTAAGTTAGGGTTTCAGATTTTACCTCTGAGATGCAAGCTCGAATCGAAATCAAAAGCTCAGCTCAGAATCGAAGATCAATTGATGTAACAATCGAAAGCTCAGCTCAACAGATCAAACGAAAATGAATCGAAATGAATCTCTGTAAAAATGAATCGAAATGAAGCTCAGTCCAATTGGTAAAGTAATAATGAATTATTTCTCGTCGGTTAGTAAGCCGACAAAAACTTTCGCCGTTAAAATTAAATTAAAAGTCGCTTGACAAAGAGACGTTAATAAACGGTCGTTAACTTGAGCTTTTTTTGTAGTGCTATGTTATAGTGTTCACAATGACGATTAAATTGTGCCTAAAATCCGATTATTTTTACGAACATTTTTGCCGGAAAAATTACTAAAATTATACAACAATTTTGTCAAAAACGAGTTTCTATATTTTTAAAATAAATAGAACAGTTGGTTGATGCCACAAAATATAGAGAAAATAGATAAATAATCTAACAAATCTATCAAGGGCCTACAGTAATTAGATTTTCTCTGAAAAAAAAGTCCATAAATATATGATTTTTTTGTGCAAAGTGTTAATTAGTTCCAGTTTTTCAGGCACACATTGAATCTCAATAACGAGTTAGTATAAACCAAAACAAAATTTTCTCAAAAAAAAAAAATTAATGAAGCACGATCGTCCATGTGCAAAGTCCGAAGACCTTATCCAAAGACTTATAACACGTTGAAAAGTAGCCATCTTGTTCTATTAACCAAACAATATCTTTAGATAACATCAAATAAACTTCTGTATGAGATCGTATTCTTACGTAACCACACATACGTCACGTAATTAAGCCACCATTGTCCATTCAAACAATTATCTATAAACAATTTTTTTTGCATTATATCCCATATCCTTATATAAAACCACACGGCACCCAGGGGCGGACCCACGTGGAGTGGTACGGGGTCACGTGCCCCCGACTGAATATATATATTTTTGGTTTCGTTTAAGACAGTATGAGTGAACTGGCGTAGTTGCTATTGAATTATCAATGAGTGCCCCCTTCTGTTCGCATGGTCCACAGTTCAATGCCCCCGTCCAACCAGCTCGCGAGTTTTTGAGTTCTTATCTAATGTGGTCCCCACGAACTTCCTGATTTATTTTTATTTTTTCCTTTTTTGTTGTTCACATATTTTAGTGACTCCAAGATTTTATCACAGACATATTTTATGCAATTATTTTACTATCAATTTTAATTAAACTGATTTTTTTCACTTCTATAATTTTAATATTTTTTATTACTTATGCCACAAAAGTTTAGCTAATAAATTTTAGGATAAATGATTTTATTTTAAAATTGAATAGTAAAAATGAAAAACAAAATAAACAAAATATAATTTTGAAGTGGATGAATCCAAAATAGTTTTAGAATTATATATATATATATATAACACTAGATTTAAAAGAATCCAATATTTTGAAATAAAAGTATATTTGTTAATTTTCCTATATATACTCACAATTTTTTAAATTAAAATTATATAATATATTTAAATGTGGGCCCCCGATTCAAATGTTTTCTGGATCCGCCCCTGGGCACATCGAATCTAACATCTCACACTTAGGCAGCATACGTCTTGCATAGGAAGTTATGGCGAGGATCTTTTTGAGCGACGGTGGAACCGGTGGCTTTGGTTTAGTTTGGGGGATGCTGGCGGTTGCAGCCACCTTCTCCGTAATAGCCATGGCTGTATTTGTTTGCGGCGATAACGAAAAATCTTCAAATGAAAAGGAATACAGATCAGCATCAGGAATTGGTCATGCTGGGGCGTCTGCTGCCGGTTGCGGTGGTGCAGGAGGTTGCTAGTCTTGCACAAAATGAGATATATTAATCCGAACGTATTCGATCATCTAGGCATACCTAAGAAAATGTGTGTCAGTGTGTGCATAATCTTTTATATTATTGAAAGGTGTTGTCAATTGCAATATCTATTTGGTGTAGTATCTGATCGGATTTCTTGCACCATCTTATCATCAGTGTTATTTCTACCTCAATAGTTCTATCGTTTGTCTCTCACTATATCATATATTATATTTTTTTTTTTTTGATGTCATATCATGTTAGTTTCTCCTTCTCAACCCATCAAATCATCCAATGAAGAGTGCTAAAATCAAGAACTGCGTAAGAAACTTCATATGAAGAAGTTTTATTGGCTATAAGATTGGCACATTGGTTGTCTTGTCTCCCTTTGAAAGTGAGGGTTGGTCGAATGAATCTTCTTCTTGTCTCTTTGATTTTCTTTGTATAATCTTTAAGCCAAGATTATCCAAACATGTCATGATTCAATGAAGAGTTGCGGCTGCTTCCATAATGCTAGTTTACAACAAAATATTTTTAATTAGGTACGATCGTCCATGTGCTAAGTAAGTCCAAAGACTTATAGACATCCCTCAATCTGAACCAGACGTTATAACCCGTTGAAAAGTAGGCATCTTGCTCTATTAACCAAAAAGTATCTTAGATAACATCAAATAAACTTCTCGATTTAGATCGTATTCTTACGTTAACACACACGTCACGTAAGCCACCATTGTCCATTGAAAGAATTGTCTAGAAACAATGTTTTTCATTTCTCACATCCAAAAGCATATAAAATCACACCCACAAGTACCCAATCTAAATCTCTCACTTAGGCAGTTGTGAGGTATGGCGAGGATCTTTGAGAGCTACGGTGGAGCGGGTGGCTGTGGTTTAGTTTGGGGGATGTTGGCGGTTGCAGCGACCTTGTCCGTAATAGCCATGGCTGTATTTGTTTGCATCGATCGCTAAAAATCTCCAAATAATAAAAAGAAACACAGAACAGATCATGTTGGAGCTACAACTGCAGCTGTTGCTGGAGCCTCTGCAGACTGTTGCTGTTAAAGTGAATAAAAATATTTAATATTGATCATGTTTTTCTTTATCACTTGTTTTTTTGGGTTTCAGTTTGTAATTTATGTAAATGACGGATTTGAAAGAAGCAGAAAAATCCTTATAGGCAAGACTTATTCAATTTACGGTAAGTTAGAACAATGTTTCTCTTTAGCATCAAGGTTCAATGTAAATGTACTCTTTATTATTTGTAAAAATAATAGATTTTTATATTTAATAGAACCCTGAAGTTTATGGATATCATATGTATCTTATGGATGACAAATTTGTACATTAATCAGTCTGAGTTAACCAATCTTTGACTATGAGTTTTCTTCTCTCTTATTTAAGATACTACCATTCATTATATAGTTATGGTTTTATGTTTGGATTCACCAATTTTGTAAATATTTATAAAAAGTTACTATTGTTTTTGAAAACTTTTTAACTTGAATGTAGGGAAATATGATTCCATATGCACAAAAACTTTCATAATTAGGTGTAGAATTCTGACACAATTTTAATTGTGTTCACACTAGATAAATTACTAAACAACTTTTTTATTTTGTTAACTTCTAACAGTTATCTATTATTGTTATCATATATAAAAACTGAGGTTAGCACGATAACTTAATAAACACGATAATTTATTATCTGATAATTAATTTGTTAACCGATTTAACTTGGTAACTCATTATAATAATAAGATGCTAACGATAATATCCGCTATCCATAACATGCTAACATAGAATTTTTTTAAATAATATGTGTTAAAATTGTTTACATAAAGAGGATAATATTGTTATCATGCTATAAATGTTCGATATTTTTATTAACGTATAAACAATGTTGATTGTAATTGATAAATAGTGGTCAATGGCAATTGTGTAATTAAATAAAATAAAAAGAATGTATATGACATGAAATTTGTTTCTCTCTGTTAGTTTGTTAATTTTAAAATTATTAATGTTAGAAAGTTAATTTTTTGGTTAATGATGTATATTAACTTAACTCACCCAATGTAATTATCTTGTATAATCACTGTTCATATTTTTGTTTGAATGGTAATCTTTTGTTATTGTTTATGCTTTAAATCATACAATTAAACATATCTCAAATACCATAGATACTTATATAACCATCGTTATCCATCATAAATCTAATAAAAAACATTGTTTTACATTATAAATTAACCACCTGCGTTCTGTAAATATATTAACGAATCGTCTAGAAATTCAATGTCCTATGAGACCATACATATAACTTGACATAAAATATAACATAATCATCTGTAATTTAATAGATTTGTTCAATTCTGATTTAAATTTCCGATTTAATAAGAATGATTTAAACTTGTGGAGATAGATACTAAAAATATTAAGTTTATGAAAATGATATTTTCGAATTTAGTTGGGAGATGCATTTTAGTCAAATTCGGACGATATTGTTCTTTCTGATGCTATAATATCTAGGCGGTTGGAAGATATATAAAGACATTTCAGACAATTGTTGGTGTGCCGTACATGCCATTTTTGATCAAATTAATTTTCGTTTATCAATTGCAAATTTTTTTTTAAAAAAATCTTTTAATTTTTTTTTTGATAAATTAATACTTTACTAAACTGATAAAATATTACATTAGAAATACAAACAAGTTTGATGCTGTTTTGTTTTTTTATTCAGTAAAAAAGATTGGTTATAAAATCTAAAAATATGCAAATGGTATTACCTAAAATATAAAACATCTTATCATTAGGCACTACGATATTGTAACGATTATGCTTTTTATATGATTCTTTAGCAATATTAACTTCCATAATTAATTGTATGTACTATGTCCATTATTGCGAGGTTAACAAAATTTCCAGTTCTCTTCTTCACTAGTTAGAGCAAGAACATTGGTGAATTTTTTATTGGGGTTCTTAACAATATTTTAATAATATTTTTGTTATTTATGAATAATTAAAAGTTTGTGTTTGTTTTAAGTCGTCATTGATGAACCCCTTATAGGGGTTCTGTCCATCTACAAATCTGCATTCAACACCTTTTCCAAGCAGTAAAGAAAATTAAGTGAGCTTGTTAACACACCTGTGCCAAAGGCTGATACTATTTTCCTCCTGCTATTTATCATCAGCAACTTTAAAAAAAAAATCTACAAAAGACCAAATCTATTGGTTGATATACTTGCAACAACAACGAGCTTTGAAGTTAACCTAGCAGTGCAACTGAAGGAGTAAGTTTCTTGCACTTAACTTGCAACCATGTCAAGCGTAACTTGATAGCTTTAAGAGACATAAAGGTCTCTCTAAGACCAGGATTCTCAAAAAGTTCTAAAGCTGCAAAGTAGACACCTTCACCCACATTCTCAATCTCGTCAAGCACATTGATGCAGTTTGTGATACTAACCTGTCATCTTCCGTTTTCAAATCAGCCATCCGTGACCCCAAAGCAATCACCATGTCTGACAAAGCAGCTGCTACAGTTTCCATTGCTGCAGGATCAATCAGGCTCGGAGACAAACAAGTCTTTGAATCCGGTTCTCGCTTCCTTTTTATCTCCACTTGCGCTGGAATTGGCGTTGATGAGGTATGATTTGGCATGGATTCTTGTAATCCCTCAAAGTGACTTGACTGAGCATATTTGCCTTCACCAAATATAGTACAAAGCTGCTCATAGATGGGACAGTCCTTAACTTTAACCGGTTCATTTCTAGGCTGTACCTATGACCATAAGTTGAAACCCATCATTGTTTTTCAATAAACATAGACAAAAAAATTGCTTAAAGTAGACTTACACCAAAATGTTCCCACAAGTCCAATCATGTATCCTCGATAACAAGCTCGTTTTGAAGATGAGAAGATTTCACTGAATCATAGCGTTGTCTCAGAACATAGATGTTTCCTCAGCTGATTATTGTTGTAGTTGAGTCCTGTCTGCTCATTGAACTCATTACACATGTTATTCCATGTTTTCCTGTCGAAAACTTTGTTCTGTCTGTTTCCTGATTGGATCTGTTTAACCATGGATCCAGACAAAACTTTGTTCAGTCTTGTTGTCGGGATCCATGGCGGTGAGTTTCAGCAGAAACTACTTTAAAAATAAAGTTTTTTAGACAAAAGAAAAGAGAAGAAAAATAGTCTTTACTCTTCAGTGGGGGTAGAGAGAGAAAGAGAAAAGCACATGACCTCGATACAATTGGGGCCCCACGCTCCGTCTATAGCTCCGCAGTCGCCGCCGCAGCTTCGCGACGGAGATGCTTTGAAACGTCGTCCCGATATGGATACAAACAAGGTTTCCCTCTCTCTCTCTCTCTCTGTTTGATTCTTTACGTCTGTGTCTGGTAAACAAATTCATTTTGATTTTTCTTTTACGTTTGGTGGCTGTCCTAGATCTCGGCTAGATCTAGCTCAAGATTTGTGTTATCGTGCTCTCGTTTGCGTTCCTTGATTTGAGCTCACATGAAGTGGCTGTTTACTCATCGAAAGATCGTGAATTTGACTTCATAGTAGCTACTCATAAAGATATTGTGCGAACTGATTATTATTCATGTGTCATGTGTGTTTAAATACATGGTGTAGTTAGGATCTTGTAGAGATCTTTCGGTAGAATATCCATTGAGGATTATTCTTTTACAACAGTATTAACGAGATATACATCTTATACTAACATCCCCCCTCAAGATGGACGGCCGTTAGAGAGTCCAATCTTGTTAGCAAGTTCATGAAAGCGACCGCGAGTGAGAGACTTGGTCAATGCGTCGGCGAGTTGGTCCATTGAGCTAACATGAGCAACACGAAGAGCATGGTTTTGTACTCTTTCCCGAACAAAGTGGTAAGCAAGAGCCACATGCTTCATTCTGCTGTGAAAAACGGGATTGGCACAAAGATACGTAGCTCCCACGTTATCACAATAGAGTGTAGGCATGCGATCGGAATGTAGATGGAGATCAGTCATGAGGGATTGTATCCACTGAAGTTCGGAGGCAGCTTCAGAGACAGCTCGGTATTCAGCCTCCATATAAGAACGAGCGACACCACTTTGCTTCTTAGATGACCACGATATAGGTTGCTTACCAAGGTAGACAATGTATGCACCAGTAGACTTATAGTCATCTTTGTCACCGGCCCAGTCGGCAACCGAGTATCCATGTAAGGTAAATGGGGTAGAGGCGGAGAAGAAGATCCCTTTATCGGCTGTACTTGCAAGATATCGGAGGACCCGTTTCATGGCTTCCTCATGAGCTGTAGTGGGTCGATGCATATATTGAGACAGGCGGTTCACGGCGAAGGCAATGTCTGGACGCGTTAAGAGAAGGTATTGGAGACTTCCGACAGTCGCACGATAAGGTGTTGGATCGGCGAGTTCAGTGCCGGTGGTGAGAGTGAGCACCTGAGACGAAGACATCGGTGTTGCTACTGGTTTTGCATTGGCCATATGTGTTTTGTGCAGCAAATCAGTGATGTACTTTGTTTGAGTGATCATTAACCCCTTGGATGTGCGAGTAGCTTCCATGCCCAAAAAATACGAGACATTCCCTAGATCCTTTAAAGAAAACCGTGAAGCTAGTAGAGCAATGATCCGTGATACTTCTGAGTTGATCGATCCAGTGACTATAATATCGTCAGCATAGATAAGAATATAGACCAAAGAAGTACCAATACAGAGCACAAAGAGCGAGGCATCAGCAAGCGAGTTGATGAAGCCAACACTGAGAAGGAATTTCTTTAGCTCATTATACCAAGCCCTGGGTGCTTGCTTGAGGCCATATATAGCCTTTCGAAGTTTGCAAACATGATCTGGTTTATCTCTATCCACAAAGCCGGGAGGTTGAATCATGTAGACTTCTTCTTTGAGATTGCCCTGTAAAAATGCATTGTTAACATCGAGTTGGCGAAGACACCAACCTTTACCAATCGCTGCGCCAAGAACTAAGCGAACAGTAGCATGTTTAATAACAGGGCTGAATGTTTCGTGGAAGTCTAGTCCAGGTCTTTGATGAAAGCCTTTGGCTACCAGCCTCGATTTGTACCTGTCAACACAACCATTAGGTAAGCGTTTGATGCGGTAAACCCACTTACAACCAACAATGTTCTTCGCTTGAGAACGATCAACCAAATCCCATGTGCGATGAGTACATTGAGCATCATACTCAGCACTCATAGATTTCCTCCACTTTTCATCCTTTAATGCTTGGGTGTGACTAGCAGGCTCGACTTCCTTTAAGACAGCAGTAAGACCATATTTTGGATTTGGTTTACGAATGTCATTCATTAACCGAGTGGTCATTCTCAGCTGATCATGGGGTGATGCAGGTTGCACCGGAGATACGGGAGCAACATATGCAGGAGATGGTGGATGTGGACTTACTGATTCGACACTGTGAGTGAGCGACGGTGAAGGAGAGTCCTCGAATGAAGCAGGAGAAGAATCTGAAGTCGAGGCAACGGTTGTGTTGTGTGACCGATTAAACACAGGAACTAGAGAGGCAACTGGCGAGTCTGAAAAGGTTTGTGAAGGCACAACAGAGGATGAACGAGGCCGTGATGAGAGAGAGGAATAAGGAAATACCGACTCCACAAATCGAACATGTCGAGAGACATAGATACAGGAGGAAGAGACATCAAGACAGAGAAAATCGCTTTGCGAAAGAGAATAGCCCAGGAATACACAAGGAAGAGAGCGAGGACTGAATTTGTTACTACCATACGGCCGAAGCCAAGGATAGCACAAACAGCCGAACGTTCGCAGCTTCATGTAGTTAGGATCGGTTTGAAATAAAAGTTGAAAGGGAGACTGGTTGTTCAAGTTAGGCGTGATCAGTCTATTGATGAGATAGACAGCCGTGATGAACGCGTACGACCAGTAGGATTGAGGTAGACCAGCATGAGAGAGCAACGCTAGGCCAGTGTCAACGATATGACGATGTCTCCGTTCTGTCATACCATTGTGTTCGGGTGTGTGAGGTGGAGTCGTAAGATGAGAAATGCCATTGTCGACGAGATATTTTCGCAAGGCAACGTACTCTCCTCCGTTGTCAGAATAGAGAGTGACGATTTTAGTTTGAAACTTATTCTCAACGAGTTGTTTGAAAGCAATGAACACGTGAGCCACTTGAGACTTTGTTTTGAGAGGATAAAACCATGTATACCTTGTGAAATGATCCACGAAGATAACATAGTACTTGAATCCATCAGTAGATAAAAGAGGTGACGTCCAAACGTCAGAGAAAATTATTTCAAGCGGTTTAGTGCTCGTGAGAGTTGAAGTAGAAGCAAATGGCAATTTATGGCTTTTATTACTTGAACAAGAGTTGCAAACAAGAGTAGATGAAGAACCAGAGATAGGCAAATCAAATTTAGAAATAATAGAACGAAGTGTTTGAGAGTTTGGATGGCCTAAACGAGAGTGCCAGTCCAAGAAAGTACTACTAGAACATGAAAAAGCTGAAGGAAAAGTGAAGCTTGGTTTAATCGGCCACTCATACACCCCTTCATTGGCCTTGCCGCTGAGAACCGTTGCACCCGAGCTGAGATCCTTCACCTGAAAATCAGAAAGACACAATTGCACCATAACGTTATTACTCTTGCACAACTTGTTGACAGAAATAAGGTTTTTCTTCATTGAAGGAACACATAGTATATTGTCAAGAAGTAAATCACGATTAGTAGTAGAGATTGTAGAGGAACCCGTATGCGTTATTGGGAGTCCTGCACCGTTACCAATCATGACATCTTCACCTCCTGTGTAAGGTGTGTGTAACGAGAGATTGCTGAGATCTGATGCAATATGATGTGACGCACCGCTGTCAAGCAGCCATTGTTGTGCATCCACCGAGTTTTTTGTGGCATGGTGAGCCTGATGTTGCCACTGCGGTGGTGGTAGCGGGAGATGAGGAGCAGAGGGGGTCCCACGATATGAGGAATTGGAAGACATACCGGAGCTGAATTGGGGACACCGGCGTGCACTGTGCCCCTGCGTCCCACAAATCTGACATTTCCCTTGATAGCCACGTCCATAGCCACCACGTCCATAGCCACCACGACCAGAGCCGCGATTTGATGCATTTCCACGACCAGAAGCTTGAGGTTGCGACGAGCGAAACTGTGTTGCATTCGCAGTGACCGGAGTTGTAATCTCGGTGGTAAGTAGAGATAGGGCATTTTCTCGGTTGAGATGCTTTTCATGCAATTCATCAAGAGAGATAGGAGAGTCTCGGCCATGAACCATGTCAATGATTGACCGATAGTCTTCACTAAGACCAGTTGTGATCACATCAAGAAGGTCTTCGTGATCGTACGGAGCACCGAGAAGAGCTAAATGGTCCGCTTTGGCCGTGATTCCCAACATGTAGTCATTGACGGATTGAGATCCTTTGCTGCTGTTCTTGAGCTGTTGTCGGATTTGAACGATGTGGCCACGAGAGGGCTTCCCGTAGGTCCGGTTCAAAATTTGCCAAATTTCTTTGGCTGTTGCGGCACGAGCGACGATCGGTTGGATTGATACCGATAGTGATCCAATGAGATTGCTGTATAACAATCTGTCTTGACGCTTCCATGTCGTGAAGCGTGGATTTGGTGATGTTACGCCTGTGTCAGTGGTCACAGTTGGTGCGGGAGTGTTGTCATCATCACTGATGAAGACATGGAGCTCATGTGCTTCAAGCAAGGCTTGAATTTGAAGGCGCCAGGTAAGGAAGTTGGACGCTGTGAGCTTAGTAACGCTGTTCATGTTGATGTTGATGACAGTGTTAGTGGTGTTGTCGGCATTGAATACCGGAGATGAGCCTGTGAAGGCGTTAGAGGAGGAAGAGTCGGCGGCCATTGCTAAGACGCGAAGAGTAGGGTTTCGAAAAATTTTGAAAGGATTTGAGAGCTATCCTGCTCTGATACCATAAAGATATTGTGCGAACTGATTATTATTCATGTGTCATGTGTGTTTAAATACATGGTGTAGTTAGGATCTTGTAGAGATCTTTCGGTAGAATATCCATTGAGGATTATTCTTTTACAACAGTATTAACGAGATATACATCTTATACTAACAACTCATGTACTTTTTATATTCAGCTGAAACTTTGAACCATTCCTAGTGGAAGATCTTGAACTCTCAAGCTTTTTTTTTATTATTTTTTATTACTAGTTGTTTCATTTTCTCCCCTTTCGTCTATAATTTATTTTCGTCAGCTTACTTTCTTACTTTATTTGGCTTTTGTTTTTCTCATATATTCGGTTGTTTAATTCATTACTTTCGTCGAGTTTTCGCCTGACAGGTTTTGGAGTGTTCTTGTAATTATATGGTTCTTGGCCCATTCTTTTTTTTTTTTGTGCACCCTGCATTGATTCTGAACTCTCTGTTTGTTTTGTTGTGTTCTTCTTTCTGGCAGTGTTTGTTCCATGGTGTGTAATGATTGTGTCTTTTGATTTTGTATGATTCATATCCTCATGCTGCTCCTACCCATGAATTTGTATGACCACTTTTTAGCTTTCCCTTATCTTTAACAATTGGTCTGCAAACTCTGGATTTGTTTCTGTCATAGCCTCTGGTCATTAGGAACCTTGACGATTTCTTATGCTTAGTGCAGAATGATTTAAAACTTTAAAACGATTTGTCTATTGATTATCATACACTCTTTCTGATGTTTATTATGAGAGAAAGCACTATACGTTACCAGTTTCCTTTATTCTTTGTTGACGAGAATAGTTTAATGCCTGTAGTTAGGGATGTTAAAACGGGCGGGTTTGGCCCGTTTAGGCCCGGCCCGTTTAGGCCCGTATCCGTTTAGATCCGAACCCGATTAAGCCCGTTTATATTTTGGACTCATTTAGGTCCGCCCGTTTAGACCCGTTAATTTAATACGTACCCGTTTAAGTCCATTTAGGCCCATTTAAAAATATATTTTTTATTATAAAAAACAAAAATACAAATTTTTTTTTAATATTATAATTTGTATATTTATCAACATTCAACACCATATTAATGAAATATTGTTAGTTAAGTATTTTATCATTTTTATATAATTCCTATATCATAATAATTAATATTTTGTCCTCTTAAAAAATAAATTATTGTCAATTACTTTTATATTCTCTTAGCATGGTTGATAATTTATTATATGATATTTAATTACTTTAACACTATTTTGTATACATTTAGAAATAAAAAGTTTTAATATATCATTTATATTTTTATTGAAGTTTTTAATTTTAGATCGAATATAAAATATAAAATAATAATTTTATTTTAATACTAAAATTTTAATATTTACTTTTAAAAACTATTTTCTATATTTTTTGATTTTGTGAATATTTTTATATATTTAAAAATAAAAATTTAATCAAGTAAATGGGTTGTTGTTTATCATTTATATTTTATTGAAATTCTTAATTTTAGATGGAATATAAAATATAAACTAAATATTTTTATTTTTAACATTAAAATTTAAATTTTTTACTTTTTAAATTATTTTATATATTTTCTTATTTTTGGACTTTTTTGAATTTTCTATAATTAATAGTATTTTCTATAATTTATTATTTAATTATTAAAATATATTTTTTTAAAAGTTAAATGGGTCTAAACAGATACCCGTTTAAAAATCATAAAAACCCGATTAATAAACGGGCTTAAACGGGTAAGCCCGTTTACACATGTGACTTAAACGGGTCTAAACGGGCTCATTTTTATAAACGAAGCCCGTTTAGGCCCGTTTACGAAAGGGTTGTTTTAACATCCCTACCTATAGTAAAGGTTGAGGTTTGATTTGCAGGAAATGTCTGCTGCTGTTATAGAGGGAAATGATGCTGTTACCGGCCACATCATTTCTACTACAATTGGAGGCAAAAACGGTGAACCTAAACAGGTTAGATTCTGTTAGCCAAATAGTTTTGACCTCTTTCTGGCTCATTTATTACAAATTTAAGTAGGCCTACTCACTTATGTTTCCCTCCTCCTGGCATTTACAGACAATTAGTTACATGGCAGAACGGGTTGTTGGAACAGAATCATTCGGAATTGTATTCCAGGTACCTTTGTGCTTGTCACTCACTGCTAGCATTTGTATGAAATAGCTTTCAAGTTTCCTTTCTGATCAAATTATTTTAACTTACTATTCTAGGCAAAGTGCTTGGAAACTGGAGAATCAGTAGCCATTAAGAAGGTTTTGCAAGATCGGCGCTACAAAAATCGTGAGCTACAATTAATGCGACTAATGGACCATCCAAATGTGGTTTCCTTGAAGCATTGTTTCTTCTCTACAACGAGTAGAGATGAGCTCTTCCTCAATCTCGTTATTACCGAGCTCCAGAGCTCATCTTTGGGGCCACAGAGTATACATCCTCCATAGACACATGGTCTGCCGGTTGTGTTTTGGCAGAGCTCCTTCTTGTCCAGGTTAATTAGTGTAAACTACTATCTGTTAAGTATCTTGAGATCTAAAGCATTTCTCCAGAATCCTCCGCAATCATTTCGATATTTTTATATGTTTCAGCCGTTGTTTCCGGGAGAAAATTCTGTGGATCATCAAGGTGAAGTCTCATTTAGATTAGATGTCGCTTTGGCTTCGTTTTCTATTTGGTATATAAAATTCATATAATCTTAACAGATTGTTCATGATATATGTGATGCGTTGGTTTAGGTTCTTGGTACTCCAACTCGAGAAGAGATCAGATGCATGAATCCAAACTACACAGACTTCAGATTCCCACAAATCAAAGCTCACCCGTGGCATAAGGTGTCACTTTCCTAACTTTTCTTATCATACAATGGCTTAGACTAGTAAACAATAAACATACACTGCTATATGACCTCCAGGTTTTCCATAAGCGGATGCCTTCAGAAGCCATTGACCTCGCATCTCGGCTTCTTCAGTATTCACCCAGCCTACGTTGCACTGCGGTCAGTTTCTCTAAACAACCAAGTACTCCTAATTGGTTTCTTTTAACTGGTATATGTTTGTATGCATGTCTAAAGCTCGAAGCATGTGCACATCCATTTTTCAATGAACTCCGTGAGCCCAATGCTCGTCTTCCAAACGGCCGACCTCTACCACTGTTGTTCAACTTCAAACAAGAGGTAATGTTAATCACAGTAAGGGGATATATTATAACTGAATGTTATTTAATCAGTTATCTCTCTCTCTCTCTCTCTCTCTTTATTTGAATGTTCAAAACAGTTATCTGGTGCTTCACCAGAGCTTATCAACAGGCTAATACCGGAGCATGTTAGGCGACAGATGAGTGGAGGCTTTCCATTACAAGCTGGTCATTAGAAAAAGATTTCGAAACTGAGATGTTTTTTTTGCCAGAGTGCAAGTGCCTGATGGAAAAGAGGAGAGAGGATTTTTCCATCTTTAACTAAAATATCATCAGAGCTTCTGAGTAGAGATGATATCTCCTCCTTATATGTGGCCAGGAGGTAATGATGATTGTGTTATTGTATATCCTCCTTTTTTATATGTTATAATTCACTTTGACTTGTAGAGATACTTTTTTTCTCGTGTATATGTTTTTGTCCGTAAGACAAAGCACCTCGGTGATGGAAGAATCTAATGATAATGTTTAAGCTTAATAATAAGGTCGGAGCTTATATATATAAACTTAGAATAGCCTATTGTTTCCATAGAATTGGAGTCGAAACAGATATCACACACAATGTGAAACTGTTCGCCGTCTCTACAAAGTCGTGGAGGGTTCTTTGGAAGGACGAACAACTTTTTCCGAGGTGAAGTTTTTGTAGACTACTTGTTTCTGTTTGTTTTTTGTTTTGCTAGGCTTTGGAGGTCCACACTGAGGTGAAACAACTATCCCGAATCTACTGCATAAACACAACCAAATGTTTAAGTTTAACTATTGGATCCAAACAATCCTAGATCGATAAAGAATGCTAAACAACTTTTGCTTCAACCGTCGGGGACATTCATATCTTCATCAGCAATATGAGATTTAGTAATAATGAAAAGAAAACTCAGCTAGGAACATGTTGTAGTAGAAAAAACAAGCATACGTTTGTATGAAGGAGAGTTATGGTATCAAACAACAACATCTAGAGATTTCGTAAACTCAAATTTTCCAGTAACAAGACGATCGCACCACTCAACTTGACCCCAAATCTCCCCTCCTTGGCGTGTTTCCAACGAAATCTCCGCACACCAAATGTCACCTATTCGTCCTTTTTTATGGAAAAACAAAGCCAGTTTCCCACCGTAACTCTCAGTCTGTGACCACTTTGAAAGTCTTGTGTAAGGCAACAATTCTTCCAAACCTTTCACCACTTGCCAACACCTCTGCTTTGGATCATAAGCTCTTAACTCTTTCTCATCAGAATCTTCACAATTGTAATAGTACAATACATCATCAACGGCACATGCACATCTCCACTCCTTAGAATTCAGAATCTCGTCCATTTCCCATTTACACTCCTTTGGATCGTAAACAAAGCTGTTATCAAAATCTCTCGTGTACATCTTATCACCCATCACCACAGTACCATTATAAAGAAAACCTGTCTGATCTATGTTACACGTCGTCTCAGGCTTCCACATTTCTGTTTCTGTATTGAACACCACCATCATCTTCTTCTTTAAGTCATTCGGGTGATGTCCGATTACGTAAATTCTCCCGCCGATGGTGTCAGCTATTGTAAAATACATGGTCACAGGCATGATAGGGTGGCGTTGCACGGTGTAAGATACACAGTCAATGCTTAATGTCATACGGTACGTGTCAACTCCATCAAACACATATATCCTTGAGCCAACCGCCACAAAGTTTGAACCGTACCACATAGAAGGAAGCGAAGGGATAAGGACCAACCGGCGATTGCCGTTGGTTTCCCGGCGGAGAATATAAAAGCGATTTGTTTTGGTTTCTAGGTCATAGAGGAAAACATAGAGACAGTGCTCCGTGCATCCCAGGAAGGATCGTCTACCGTATAACTCAGGTGACGCAACCAGTGATCGGAAGTGCTTTGAAACAAGGGAGAGTGTTGGATAGTCGGATCTCGACACACGCGCTATGATGTCAACGATAAGGTCGTGGGGAAGTGACATCATCACAGACGGTGGTTCCGAAGATTGCTCCTCCTTTGCCATAATTTTGCAAGACATCAACACCCAATCTGAGAAAAGAAAACCCTAATTGGGAGAAAAGAAAGCGCAAAGCCTAGTTGGGGTAGTCACGTTTAATAAGACATGTCCTAATATTTATACATAAACCGAACCGAACTGAAATAATTAAGTGATTTGGTTTGGTTATGGTTTAACCTAAAAAACTTGTTTGGTTAACATATTTGTTAAGTTTTTGGTTTATATTTGATTTGGTTAACAACCATAAAATAGAATGGTTATATTGGTTTTCTAATCAAATATACTGTAATTCTTTATTTATTTATTTAGTTTAATTATAATTAGGTTTATCAAAATAACATCAATACTATTAAAAATACATTATATATTTTGTATCATTTTAATTAATTGGCATTTTCATTATTCATCAAATGCATTTTTGAATTTAATAAAATTAAATTATATGTGGATCATGCTAAATACTCTCTAATTAATTAATTTATTCCAAATATATTCATAATATATTTTAATATCTTTTGTTTAAATTTTAATATATATTTTATATTATAACATAATATCATAAAATATTTATATTTTCGATTTCTTAAGAAAAATAATTTATTATTTATTATTAAAATTTATTTTAAAATAATTTATTTATATTTGAATATAAAAACATTCTCTAATTTATGATTTTATTTAAAATATACTCATGATATCTTTAATATCTTTTTTGTTTGAAATAGAAATATATATTTTTATATTATCAAAATCTTACAAAGTATTTTAGGTTATATATTTCTTCAGAAAAATAATTACTAAATTAGTATTTATTATGAAATTTGTAAAATAATTTTAATTACATTTTGATCTATAAAATAGACATAAAATCTTTATATTTAGACAATTATATAACGGAATGAAAACTAGATTAACTAGTTTCAATAATCTATACTTTTAAAAACAAATTTTGCCTACAGAAAGAGAGGTTTTAATAAGTATTAATCAATTTTAATTGATATATTTTATTTTTTAAAAAAATATTATAGTTATTCAGTATTTATATTATTTGAATATATGCTGAGGTAGATTATATTTATTGTTTTAGGATACTTTTTTTAAAAGGTTATTTTATCAAATTTTCAAAATATTTAGACTACTATAAAATGTGTTGAAATATATATTAGTTTGTTTTGATTATAAAATATTTAAAAATATTTATGATCATTGGAGACAAGTTAAAAAATGAATTAACCAATTTTAATTATAGAAACATTAAAAATGAATTTAATCAATCCAAAAATGTTAAATTAACGGATTATCATATTTTAGTTACATTTTGATCTATAAAATAAATATAAAAATATTATAAAATGGGTTGGAAAATAGGCTAATACCGGAACACTTTAGGCGACAGATGAATGGAGGCTTTCCATTTCAAGCTGGTCACTGGAAAAGGATTTAGAAACTGAGATGCTTTTGCAGATCAAATGCCTGATAGAAAAGAGGAGAGAAGATTAAACTTCTTTATGATTTCAAAGGGTCACCAGATTATGTGGACCAACTAGTGGAGATCGATCATCAGGGTGAAGTCTCTTTTGATTATATGTTACTTGGCTTCATTTTCTGTATGGTATATAAAATTCATATAATCTTAATAGATTGTTCATGATATATGTGATGCTTTGATTTAGGTTCTTGGTACTCCAACTCGAGAAGATATCAGATGCATGAATCCAAACTATAGAGGGGTGATTGGTAATGGCTTTAGAATATCTTTAAAGCCTAATTTCTCTCCAAAGCACACAATCTAATGCAATCATGTTTTGTAAATATTTTTCTGTCCAAAGCTCTTTATTATTTATTATTTTTTGTTTTGGCTGTACAAAGCTAAATATGCAGAGCAAAAAAATTGAGCTGTGAAAAATGAAAATATTTTCACAGCCAAAAACCTACATCAATTAAATTTAAAGCCGAAGCAAAAAAATCTACAGCATAATTTATACAGCAAAAAAATAAAAGGCACAGCTCTTCCAATCAACCCCAGAGACTTCAGATTCCCACAAATCAAAGCTCATCCGGTGCATAAGGTATTTTATATGCATCTCACTTTCTAACTTTCATGATAGTACAGTGGCTTAGGGGTGATTGGTAATGGCTTTAGAATCTCTCTAAAGCCTAATTTCTCTCTAAAGCACACAATCTAATCCAATCATGCTTTGTAAATATTTTTCTGTCCAAAGCTCTTTATTATTTTTTATTTTTTGTTTTGGCTGTACAAAGCTAAATATGCAGAGCAAAAAAATTGAGCTGTCAAAAATTAAAATATTTTCACAGCCAAAAACCTACATCAATTAAATTTAAAGCCAAAGCAAAAAAATCTACAGCATAATTTATACAGCAAAAAAATAAATATCACAACTCTTCCAATCAACCCCTTAATAGTTAATTCGCTACCTAAACAATATTCATAAAAAAAAAAAGAAGCTAAAACAATAAACACACACTGCTCTATATTTATTTTTAAAAAATGTTTTCCTTTTCATGTTACAATTCCTGGTGTGGTTCTTATCAAAACCTGAGTTTTCGTTTTTATCCATATACATATATTTTCTTCTTTAGAGTTGCAGATGGTGATTCCTGTTAAAGAACAAGAACGCTTCTCCATTTTATTCACTCTTGATTCCATTAAGTAAAACAGAACATAGAACAAACTGAAGAAAAAAACATAACGATATATGTTTTAACTATTGGATCCAAACAATCCTAGATCGGTACAGAATGCGAACACCTTCTGCATTCTTTGTTTTTCTCATTGTGATTCTCAAATGCGACTACTCATCCACAGAAGCAATAAACATCTAGGCATTTGATAAGATGCGAGTTGTGGTATCAAACAACAAAATCAAAAGATTCTGCAAAGTAAAAATCCCCAGTCAGAAGATGATTGCACCACTCAACTTTACCCCAAATCTCTCCACCTTGACCTGTTTCCAGAGAAATCTCCGCACACCAAATGTCACTTCTTATTCGGTTGTTTCCTTTATGAAAAAACAAAGCCAGATTCCCACAGTAAGTCACGGCCCGTGACCACCATGAACTTTCAATCTTAGGCAACAATTCTTCCAAACCTTTCACCACTGTCCAACACCTCTGCTTTGGATTATATGCTCTTAACTCTTTCTTCCTATAATGAATATTGTAATGATACAATACCTCATCAACCACACACGCATGCCTCCAACACTTAGAATTCAGAATCTCGTACGTTTCCCATGTATTCTCCTTTGGCTCGTAAATATTGTAGTCATAATCATTATTCCTCATGTAAATCTTATCACCCATGACCACACTACCACCAGACCACATGTTAGCAATCTCCATGTTTGTCTGTATCATACCATGCTCCCACATTTGTGTTTCTGTATTGAACACCACCATCGCCACCTTCTTATCACAATAATTGCAATATCCAATTACGTAAATTTTCCCATTGATGACGTGAGCAACTGCATCAATTAGCGGTGCAGGCATACTGGGGAGGGGTTGCACCGTGTGAGATGTACAGTCAATGCTGAACGCACTTGTATGATCTTCCATACTACCAAACACATATATTCTCGAGCCCATTGAGACAAAGCAGCTACCGAGAGGCATAACGGGAAGGGAAGGGATAAGGACCAAGCTGCCATTGCTGTTGGCTTTCCGGAGGAGAATATACCAGTGTTTATCGTAAGTTTCTCTGTCTAAGAGGAGAATATAGAGGCAGTGTTCGGTGCATCCCAACAAGGAACGTCTCGCATATACCTCAGGTGACGTAACCAGTGACCGGAAGTGCTTGGAAACAAGAGAGAGTGTTGGATAGTTGAATCTCGACACACGCGCTAAGATGTCAACGATGATGTCGTGGGGAAGTGATGTAATCAGAGACGGTGGTTCTGACAATCGCTCCTTCTTTGCCATAATTTTGGAAGACATCTCCAAATCAATATTCACCTAATCTAACAGGAGAAGAGCGTACAACCCTATCAGAAAAAAAGAGAGAAGAGCACAAAACCCTAATTTCGTTTTAGCTAGGGTAGTCGGGTTTAATAAGATATGTATGTATATATGTATAGTTTATATCAATATATTAGAAGGTTAAAAATGTATATATAAAAAAAATAGTTAGCTGACATTTTTTAATCATGAAAAGAGTATGAAAAAAGTAGTAGGACAAAACTCACTTTTTCATCCCAATTAGGTAAATTTCCCAAAAAAATATATTTAAACCAATATAATAAATAACAGAAAATTTAATCTAATGTATGGTTAACTAGGACTGGGATTATTATCCGGGATCCGGATCCGATCCGTTATCCGCTCCGGATCCGCTCCGAAAAAGCGGATATCCGGAGTGTCGGATCCGGATAGTAAAATCATGGATCCGTCGGAACTGGATCCGGATCCGGATAATAGAAAATTTCAGAACCGGATATCCGATATCCGTTTGTATTATATTATAATATTTTTATTATTTTATATGTTATAGTAAACATCCTAAATTTATTTGTATTAACCATAAATTTTGGAAACATGGAATCATATATGTCCATAATGGTAATGGATATGTACAAATCAGTGTTTATTGCGTGTAATCATTTTAGAAGTTAACACTAGTTGCGATCATGTCATTTTTTCTTTAAACTGATTGTATATTGTTTGTTAAGCTTGAAATTTTTGATGGGTAGAATCAGTCGTAATGCATAAGATAGACATGGACTTGAAGATATAATCTCTTTTGCTTTTTTTATTTTATTTTATGTTACTTGGTCTTTTGTTAGTTAAACTATTTCTTTTTATGTCTTTCACAATGACCTTTTGCTACTATATCATCACATATGATCTTTTGCTATTATATTTTTGTGTGAAAAATGTAAACTCTAAAAAATTTAGTTAAATTCCATATCGGATCCGGATATCCGTGGATATCCGCGGATATCCGATATTATTACAGATACCTGTTAACCGGATATCCAGAACAAGCGGATCCGGATCCGGATAATCATATTGCATATCCGGTGGAACCGGATCCAGATCCGGATACCTCAAAAAAGCCGGATATCCGGATCCGTCCCAGTCCTATGGTTAACATAGTAAAAGTCATAATTTCATGAGTTAATAAGAGCTTAAGTCCATTCTCAATTAATCTAGTTGATGACTGATTTTTAGGTGAGAATTTATCCAAATAAAAGAAGATAAAACTCTTCTGGTTGATGACTGATTTTTACTTGGGAATAAAGAACCAGAACGCTTCTTCTCCTTTTTACTCGCTATTTGATTCGATTGCGTAAAAAACACAACCAAATGTTTGGACACTCATATCTTCATTAGCAAGATGAGATTTAATAATAATGAAAAGAAATTGTTATTGAAAAAACAAGCATAATTAAGTTTGTAAAAATGAGAGTTCTGGTATCAAACAATAACATCTAGAGATTTCGTAAACTGAAAATTTCCAGTCACAAGACGACTGCACCACTCAACTTGACCCCAAATCTCCCCTCCTTGGCGTGTCTCCAGCGAAATCTCCACACACCAAATTTCCCACCTTAACTCCCAGTCTTTGACCACTGCGAACTTGTCGTCTCATGCAACAATGCTTCCAAACCTTTCACCACTTGCCAACACCTCTGCTTTGGATCATACGCTCTTAACTCTTTCTCATCAGAATCTTCACAATTGTAATAGTACAATACGTCATCAATGGGACATGCATACCTCCACTCCTTAGAATTAAGAATCCCGTCCATTTCTCATTTACTCTCCTTTGGATCGTAAACAGAGATGTTAACAAAATCTCTCGTGTACATCTTATCACCCATCACCACAGTACCATGATAATGGAAACAGTCCTGATCTATGTCACACGTTGTCGTCTCAGGCTTCCACATTTCTGTTTCTGTATTGAACACCACCATCACCTTCTTATCTAAGTCATTGGGACGAAGTCCAATTACGTAGATTCTCCCACCGATGGTGTCAGCTATTGTATAAGACAAGGTCACAGGCATGCTAGGGAGGGGTTGCACTGTGTAAGATCCACAGTCAATGCTTAATGTCATATCGGGCTAGTCAACTCCACCAAACACATATATCCTTGAGCCCACCGCGACAAAGCTTGAACCGTACGGCATAGCAGGAAGGGAAGGGACAAGGACCAACCGGCGATTGCTGATAACATAACAACAGTTTTTTTCTGGCTTCTAGGTCATAGAGGACAACATAGAGACAATGCTCCTTACATTCCAACAAAGATCTTCTCGCGTATAACTCAGGCGAGGCAACAAGTAACCGGAAGTGTTTGGAAACGAGGGAAAGTGTTGGATATTCGGAGATAAATATCTCAGGGCCCATCGAAAATTTGATACTGAGAAATGTGTGGCCACACTCAAACGAGGTGATAGTCAGTCGTTTTTCTTGTCAGTATAAATCAGAGTTCGATGAACATGATTTTGGCTCAATAAGGATGACACGGATCTTGCCTTATGCCAGATCGAGATATAGAGACGAAGGGATTATGGGAATAGATGATTCCAGTACAAGTGGGAGATTGTTGGGAATGTCCTGAAATCACACTTGTAATCACTCTAGAGATAGTTGTGTTGTCGAGATTAGACATTTGTATGATACTGGGTAATCATAAAGCTTTGCTAGAAGCCACTTATGATCTATGAGTTTAGAACTCATTACTAGTATTATATGATCCTACAGGGTCACACACCTAAGCAAACTGGATATTTAATATGGGGTTGATCATTAGTGTAATGATCTAATGAATGTATATATGATATGCATTCGATAACAAGTTTCTGAGGTTGTGTCGATCGACACATCAAGTGTGTCGATCGACACAGATCGCGAACCAAATCATAGAATTTGGTTTATGACTTAATTAACCACGGTTTGAGTCTTGGTTAACCACGGTATATGATATATGGTCGACTTTTACAGCCATCTAACCTAATTCACAGCCACCTTAGAGAAACTGAGAAACCTCTGAGAGATTGGATCTCTCACGGCACTAGCATCTCGTCCGTTCCAGTTTGTGTGCGTGTGGATACCAGTAGAGGCGCAGCACTTGAGGCGCTTTAAGATCTCGATTACTTGCAAACCTTCCGCTGCTAATATCCAGGTAATCTCGAGATCCCCAGATTCAATATATATGAACCCTAGATCCTAGGCTTGGAATTCAGACTCAGGGTTGCCTAATTGGATTAGGAACTGCTAGAAATTCCTTCAGATTTGTACGGTGGAGATTGGAAATAGTGACCGGAATCTTAGTGAACATAGAGTCGTTTGGTGCTGCTTATTTCGAGGCTCTTGTATAGCTTTCTTGTTGAATTTCTTGTGTTGGAGATTGCTTTTGTTGAGCCTTACTCTCTGTGTTTGTTCTGTGGAACAGAGAGGACGTGGTTGTACTCAAAACTATTTCATATAGTGCGAATTTGGAGTGGACTACGGTCCCGTGGTTTTTCCTTCTCACATCGAGGAGGTTTTCCACGTAAAAATTGTCGGTCTCGTCTCTTTACGTTTTGATCTGTTTTTTGCCATTGCATATATTTTTCTCACAGACTCACACAAGTGCGGGAAATAATATTCTGCTGCCCCGCTGTCGCGTTCCGTGTTTTCCCAACAAGCGTAAACTAAGTATCCTCCGCAATCAATGTGATATATTTTAATCTTTCAGCCGTTGTTCCCGGGAGAAAATTCTGTGGACCAGCTAGTGGATATCATCACGGTGAATTCTCATTTTGATTAGTCATTGCTTTGGCGTCATATTCTGTTTGGTATATAAAATACATATAATCTAATAGATTGTTCATGATATATGTGATGCGTTGGTTTAGGTTCTTGGTACTCCAACTCGAGAAGAGATCAGATGCATGAATCCAAACTACAGAGACTTCAGATTCCCACAAATCAAAGCTCTCCCGTGGCATAAGGTTTTTGGTATGCATGTCACTTTCCTAACTTTTCTTATCATACAATTGCTTAGCAAACAATAAGCGGATGCCTCCATAAGCCATTGACCTCGCATCTCGGCTTCTTCAGTATTCACCCAGCCGACGTTGCACATCCATTTTTCAATGAACTCCGTGAGCCCAATGCTCGCCTTCCAAACGGCCGACCTCTACCACCGTTGTTCAAACAAGAGGTAATGTTAATCACAGAAAAATGATGTAATGTAGCTCCCAAATTCACTTCCCTTAAATATCCACAACTGAATCTGTTAAGTTTAAAACAGTCACCTAATCAGTTATCTCTCTGGTGCTTCACCGGAGCTTATAAACAGGCTAATACCAGAGCATGTTTGGCGACAGATGAATGGAGGCTTTCCATTACAAGCTGGTCATTAGAAAAAGATTTTGAAACTGAGATGCTTTTGCCAGAGTGCAAGTGCCTGATGGAAAAGAGGAGAGAGGATTTTTCCATCTCTCTAAAATTCAAAGGGCCAGATTTAACTAAAATATCATCAGAGCTTCTGAGTAGAGATGATATCTCCTCCTTATATTTGGCCAATTCAGCCTTTTTGAGAAATCATGAGGTGATTATGATTGTGTTATTGTATATTCTCTCCTTTAACTTGTAGAGATACTTTTTCTCGTGTATCTATCATTTGTATAATATTTTTGTCCGTAATGAAAATGCAAGGCTATGTGGTTTTTAGAAAGATGTAACACAACACAAAACGATTCTGAAAACTTGCGCTTTATTAGATTGACAATATGATCTTACAAGAACACTATCGCTCGATCTAATCTCTCAAACTCAATGATCTATACTTGATCACTTGAGTTCTCACAAATTCTCTCTCTTTTAAAGCTTGCCCTACACGGCGCAAACTCTCCCATTTATACACGATGGGATCGCTAACCTAGTTAGCTCGAAAACACTTAAGAGATAAACCTTATCTCTTACGACATCTTCATAGAATCCTAACAACCCTAACTGCTTTAGGATCTTAGGAGATTCTTCTAATCCGCATTGGACATTTGTCTCGAATATCTCCCAAGATATATGTCCAGCTCGCCACATATCTTGGATAGTCCACCTCAGCTCCAGCTCGCGGTTTAAGTTAATCCGCTACGTCCTCACTTGCTCTTCAAACATTGCCCGTCTGTGTCACTCCTTGAGCTACTTCTTGACTGATACATGAAGTGACTCAGCTGCATCTTCAATCTCCCCATTTTTAGGATTGTGTGTCTCTCAAGTATCTGCAAAAGATCAAGGATACTAGACACAAACAAAAACAAGTCGCATTCTGAAACCTTGTATTTCTGATTAGATTACTCACATCGAAAATACTTGTTCTAAGAAAATATAACCAAGAGTTTTACATCCAAGTTTTTGCAATCCGTCATACGAAATGATAAAGTCTGAGTAATACAAAAACTTAGACAAACTCCCTCATAATATCCGACTTGATCCTGAGTGAAACCGAAAGACTAGGCAACAAAAAAAAAACGGTTTTCACTCACTCCCCCACAATCTTTGCTAACTCATCCTAGCCACTATCCTCTTCTCCCCCTGCTTGAGAGCACACAATGTTAAAAACACAGGGTTAGTAGCTAAGAAGATTAACAGTTTGAGGAGAGCTTACCTGGCATGGCACGAAGAAGTCGCTGGATCACCTCAGAGAAAGTCTGGAGAGCTTTGGCGGTATTCTCAACTGCCTCTCTTGCTGCTCGTGGACTGCAGCTCCCAACTGGAACACGAACTGATCCAAGATTAACTATCTCTTGCATTGTGTGAGTTGAAGATCTCGGAGCTGATGCGCTGGAACTGGTGCGTCTCGGTGTTAGTGTCCTTGGACTAGCTATGACTGTTTTCTTCTTGGCAGACTTGGACTCCTCGATCTTGACAAATCACAGGAGCGTATGTCCTTCTTGTAGAAGATTGGAGCAACGACTTTCTCTCCCTTAAGAAGCGTAGGTTCATGTTGAGCCCTCATGAGTCCAGTAATGATCCTTGGAAACATTAGCCACCGCGAGTCTGATTCCTTAGTGACTCCGAGGGATAGAATCTGCTTGAAGATCATCCTTCCAACATACGTTTTTATTCCTTGAGCAACCTTGTAAATCAGCCTAGCTCTTTGTTCTCGAGATGGTGCTTATGAGTTGATGGAATCCAGTTGTAGGCTGAAAGCACACTCAAGGCTGCATAACACGGTGGGAGTCCTGTGGCAGTGAGCTCTTCCCATTCAGTCTTTCCTTCACTTAGAACCATGGCCACTGTTTCCATACTCTCGGTATCAGCTTCAATGTCTGCTCTGATTTCAGCTTCAGTCAGTTCTGAAAGTCCCAAGGACTCGTTGATTGCAGTTGGAGAGAGTTCATACGTGTGTCCTCTAAACCAGACAACTACCTTCTCTACTGAGTCTTCTACTTTCACCCCAGGCAATGCAGCATAGAATTCACAGATATGTTCCTTGATGTACCCCATCAAACCAGTCACAGTTGACACCAAGCCACTATCTTTGATCAGTTTCAGATACCCCCATTCATCCTCTTTACTCATATCTACCAATCTTTCAGGCAATATACCCCTATTCTTAAAAAGTTTGTACCTTTCCTGATCCAAAGTTTTTTTGGACTTTGATCTTCTTGGATATCATCGGCGTCCCGAAGGATGTTCTGACTTGGGTCTCCTTTTGCTCTGGCACACGCTTCCTCTTTCTTGACTGTAAGCGTGTTGCTCTCTCTGACTGTTCATGAACTGAGATTCCAGTAGCTGACTCGTATCCATCAGATTCTATTTCTTCATCAGAGATGTCAATCGCATTCTCCTTCTTTTTGCTTTTTGATTCTTCTCCTGTTGTCACATTGCTCCTTTCCGACTTCTTTCTGCTCTTCGATCTTGTAAATCTGGACGGATTGTTCTTCTTTTCTTTCTTTGCAACATTCTCACGAGTCCTCTGAGCCTCGTTTACTATCGATTCAAGTTCTTCGATAGTTACACCGGTTTTAGTCCTAGCATCTTCAACTTCCGTTACGATTTCAGCGACGCCATCTTCCGTTGACACCTTTTCTTGCTCAGTTGACCCCCGAATTTCAGTCGAAGCTTCGCTCTTGTGGAAGATATTCCATTCCTTGTACACGACAATCGCAAGCGGATTGAGCTTCTCCTGAGTTGCAGATTGAGTTGATTGAGCTTCAATCTCGGTTGCATGTTCCATCTGAGACTCGATTTGAGCTGGATTGTTCTTCTCGGAACTCATGGAGGCACGGATAGAGTTTCGCTCTTAGTTTATCTTAGGGTTTTTCGGTGATGAGCAAGAAGCGAGTAATGTCTTTTGCCGCGAACATAAGACTCTTTAATCTTTCATCTTTTGTCTTCTAGCGCTTCTCCGGTTTAGTTTTGGACCGTCTCGATTTTGGTTGAACCTGATTTTTTTGTACCCACTGGTTTATTGCAACAGACCACATTATTCATTCACAAGATTCAATGGTGTCAAACACATACCAAATCAACTGCATCCACTGCTTGTTCCAGAGTTAAAGTGGGAATTTTTCACAGAGTATGATGATCACTATTTTTCACAAGAATCAACTGGCTTTTTGAAAAGAAACATTATTGACAACCCTTTTTTTTTGTTAAGTTATTTTGTACCTTTTTGACGCAGTGCTTGTACTGGAATGCACTCTAGCTTTTCTTGATTCATGCATTTCGCCATCTACATATCCATGGCTAGCTTTCACACTCCTATTCCTTTATCTTGTCTTGCCAGTTTTCAACCTTTATCCTGTAGGAGAGAGCAGATCTTTTTTTTTTTTTTCCTTTTTTTTTGTTGTTGTTGTTGTATTACTTGTTGAGCTAGTTTTGGGACTTGACTTGCTCAGTCTGATTCTTCCTGATCTTTTTGCTCTCTCTTTCTACGAAACCTGTACTGGATTTAGACAAGACGGAATAGAAGGTAGCTCTTTTCCACTTCATGTATGACTCCAAACTAAATCTGAGCTAGATATACACTCTGAGTCACAGCCTGTACTAGTTCTGCACACTTTCACAAACCGTCATATTTCACAAATACCAAGTGCATTTCTTAAGGTGATAAATCGAGTAAAATCAAGTGGTTTTGTGAAGAAATCAGCCAGTTGAGACTCAGTGACAATGTGTTCGATCATTACCTGTTTCTCCTCCACTAACTCCCGAATGAAGTGGTGCCTTATGTCAATGTGCTTGGTTCTAGAGTGTTGAACTGGATTCTTTGAAATACTTATGGCACTTTTGTTGTCACAATAGACCAGTAGTACTCCCGACTCCATTCCAAAATCTGCAGACATTTGTTTCATCCACAAGAGTTGTGCACAACAGCTTCCCATTGAGATGTACTCTGCTTCAGCTGTAGATAGAGATACTGAGTTTTGTTTCTTGCTCATCCACGCAATAAGATTGTTCCCCAAAAAGAAACAGCCTCCACTTGTGCTTTTTCTATCATCAACGCTTCCAGCCCAGTCAGCATCACAATACCCGACTAAACTCTTGTTTGATCCTTTAGAATACCAGACTCCCAATCCCACCGATCCTTTAACATACCTGATGACTCGCTTGACAGCTTCAAGATGTGACTGCTTGGGTTTGGCTTGAAACCGTGCACATACACCGACACTAAACGTTAGGTCTGGCCTGCTTGCCGTGAGGTAAAGTAGACTTCCCATCATTCCTCTGTAGGTCCTGACATCCACATCTTTCCCTTCGTCATCTTTTGTCATCTTGACCGTAGTACTCATAGGTGTTTTGGCCTCCTTACAGTGTTCCATCTTGAACTTAGAGAGAAGATTCTTTGCATAGGTTGTCTGTGATATAAATATTCCATCACTGGATTGTGTGATCTGTAGCCCAAGAAAATACTTCAGCTCACCAACCATGCTCATCTCGAACTCCTTTGTCATGCTTGTAACAAATTCATCAACCAGTTTTTGTGATGTGCCTCCAAAGATGATATCATCTACATATATCTGCACCATCAGGATCTCCTTGCTATGTTCAAGAATAAACAGAGTCTTGTCCACACTTCCCCTATTGTAGCCTTGATCCAACAGAAAACTCGTCAGTCTTTAGTACCATGCTCTAGGCGCTTGTTTGAGACCATAGAGAGCTTTGTTTAGCTTGTAAACATGCTTAGGATTTAGTGCATCCTCAAATCCTTTTGGTTTCTCAACATATACTTCTTCTTGAAGGAATCCATTCAGGAAGGCACTTTTCACATCCATTTGATACACTGTGAAGTTCATGATGCATGCCATTCCCAAAAACAACCTGATTGACTCAAGTCTTGCGACAAGATCAAATGTTTCTTCAAAATCCACCCCTTCGATTTGAGAGTACCCCTGGGCAACCAATCTAGCCTTGTTCCTGACCACGACTCCTTCTTCATCGATCTTGTTTTTGAAGATCCACTTGGTTCCAACGATGTTTCCGTGTTCTGGTCTTGGAACTAGCTCCCAAACATCATTACGGACAAATTGTTCCAGTTCTTGTTGCATAGCCACGATCCAGAATTCATCGTCGATTGCCTGCACATGAGTTTTAGGTTCAATAGTGGAGACAAAGCATGCAAACCTTACCATCTGTTTGAAGTCAAGTTTGACTCCTCTGGTTTTTCTTTCTTCTTCTGCCTTTCCGATTATGTCTTCCACATAATGGTTTCGAGGAACATGCAGTTCTTTGCTCACTTTTACCGGTTCTGGGGATTGCTCTTTGACTTTCATAGGTGTCTTCAACTTGTTCTTGAGTTTCATCAGACCTCCTCTAGTCTTCCTTTCCTCTTCTGCTTCTCCAATGATGTCTTTGGCAGAATGATTTCGCGGAACTTGTAACTCCTTCTTGGGTTGAGTTACATTCTGCTTCAGATCAGCTTGTGTCACATGCCTCATCTCTTTAGTCACTTCATTCCTTCCTTCGTTATCAGAGTCCCCTTCATGGTTTCCTTCTTCGCACTGTGTCAGTGAGTAGTCATCAAATACCACATTTACTGACTCCATTATAAGACATGTTCTGTTGTTGTACACCCTGAATGCTGTACTATTTCCTGAGTAACCCAGAAACATTCCTTCATCGCTTCTTGAATCAAACTTTCCGAGGTGATCTTTATCATTTAGGATGTAGCATTTGCACCCAAACACATGGAAGTAACTCAGGTTTGGAGTTTTTCCTTTCCACAATTCATATGGTGTCTTTGTGGATCCTTTCCGAACATACACTCTATTGATGACGTAGCATGCAATATTGATTGCTTCAGCCCAGAATTTGGTTGGTACATCATTTCCATGAAGCATAGCTCTAGCCATTTCTTGGAGTGTCATGTTCTTTGTTTCTACCACACCATTTTGTTGCGGTGTTCTTGGTGCTGAGAACTGATGACTTATCCCATGATTCTCACAGAACATCCTCATTGTATCATTTTGGAATTCTCCTCCATGATCACTCCTAATTCGTTTCACACTTCCTTTCTCATTGATTAACTGAAGTGCCCAAATCCTGAAGCAGCTTGCTGTATCTGACTTTTCTCTGATGAACATTACCCATGTGTACCTTGTGCAGTCATCCACCAGTACAAACACATATCTTTTTCCAGCTACACTCTCAGTTTGCATTGGTCCCATTAGATCCATGTGTACTAAGTCCAGAGCTGCCTTAGATTGAATGTCTGGGACCTTCTTGTGTTGTACCTTAACTTGCTTCCCTTTATTACATGGACCACATACCATATTGTCACAGCCTTTTATATGAGGAACCCCACGGACAATTTCCTTGTTAACGAGTGTGGTCAAATTTCGAACATTCATATGTCCTAGTCTTTGATGCCACAGAATCAGCTCATCTCTTGCATTAAAGCACTTCATTGTATTTCTCCACATGTAACAATTGTTGCCGGTTCTGACTCCTTGAATGACAGTCTCTTGATGTTCTTTTTTTGATAAAATGTGAATTATATTACCAAAAGGAAAGTTATATACATTGCTTTTACAGCCGTTAGTTTCTACTACCCCAAAAAAAGATAAAAAGGTAAAGAAACTTGGTGATAGAGATTCAGACTATCTAATTCATTATACTAGCTTAAGCCATTTCACAAAAAGGTTGGAGCAGCCTTTTCGGCTGCGACGAGCCAGGAAGGTGTCGCGGAGAGATCTATCTATCTGAACAAAGACTCCCTCATATGAAGTCTGGACGTCGTTATGAAACCGCTCATTTCTCTCTTTCCACAAAAGGCAGATTGTCGCTTGTACTGCAAGTCTCTTAAGAGTCGATGAGACACCGTCGGTCTTGGAAATCAGCCAGGAGATCAAGCAACTCCAGGATGTGAGAATTGGTGGATTCCTTAGTAGTCGCATTAGGACTTTTTTCCATACCATACATGAGTAATCACAATGAAGAAAAAGGTGATCCTGTGCCTCTTCATCTTGATTGCATAGACAGCATGTTGTGTCAATATCATAACCCCATCCTGCAACTCTAGCCTTGACTGGAAGACGATCCAGATTAGCTACCCAGAAATTAAAAGCATGTCGAGGCACCGCAATACTAAACCATACAGCCTTATACCATTCACACTCCTCTTTCGGATCTCTTAAAGCATTCCAAGTTGCTTTGGAGTTAAAGCATCCACGTTTCTGAAGTTCTGTTCCCCAATGGAAGTGATCATGTCCTTTCTCTGAAGAAGGAGGGGTAACTGCCAGTAAAGTTTGCCTTAACTGCTGCAACTTAGGCGTTCGCGTTCGGACGGAAGGTAAAATCCAGCCCATTGAATTGGTTGCCTGCGCAATGGTTGCTTGCAGTGGTATCCCTGTTTTCCTTGGACCATCGAGTCCAACAAAATCAATAAGTGGACTCAAATCACACCACTTATCACACCAGTAAGAAGCCTTATTCCCATCCCCTACAGAACATGAGAGGAATATCTGAGCTACTGGACGCAGCATCAATAATCTTTTCCAGACCCAACTGTCACCCTATCTCACCTCTACTGTCCAAAAATTACTTCTTTTCAGTTTGTGCTCCTGGTTCCACGCCACCCAGAGAGAGCTTGTGTCTGCGAATAGGAGCCAAACCAGCTTTAGGTTCAAGGTCTTATTCCAAAGCATCAGATCACGCAGCCCCAATCCTCCTTCCTTCTTAGGTTGGCAGATAGATTTCCATGCTATCTTAGCAGTAGTTCTTTTTGACATATCTCCCATCCAAAGAAATTTGTTACAAAGAGCTTCGATGTCCTTTATGCAGCCTTTCGGAAGTGAGAACGCTGAAAACCAGAAGTTGAGAGTGCTATAGATTACTGACGCGATAAGTTGAAGCCGTCCACTGAAAGAGAGGCATCTCGTTGTCCAAGAACTGAAACGAGCCGATAACTGATCCATGAGAGGAGAGTAGTCGGACCTTCTTAGTTTACGGTTTAGTAACGGAAGCCCTAGATACCGGAGAGGCATCTCTTCTTCACGAAAACCAACTGCTTTCATTGCGTCAGTTTCCGAATTGGTTAAACCCGATGTCCTTTATGCAGTCTTTTGATGTTCATTAATCCCTTTGCACTCAGTGCGTGTGAACATCACCATCAGTCCTTCATCACATAACTGACTGACACTTATGAGATTTGCTTTGAGTCCCTGTACCAAGTAAACATTCATCAGTTGTGGTACCTCAGTTTCACTGGTTTGCCCTTTACCCATAATGTTTCCGTGGCCTCCATCTCCAAAGGTAACCTTCCCTCCTTTGATTGTCTTGATTTTTTGAAGGTTCTTTTGATCTCCAGTCATGTGTCTAGAGCACCCACTGTCAAAATACCACGGAGTTGCTTCTTCTTGTTCATCTGAGACAAAAGCCATGTTGCATCTGAATCCGAGACCAGCTTTTGTAGGTACATTCCTTGATGTCTAGTGTAGATCGGTTCTTTTGATCCAGATTTGATTCTTGTATCCATTCCAGTAGTACATTCCTTGTCTCCTCAGCCAACTCACTTTTTCTCTGAACCTTCTGCAGTATGCCTTGATGTGTCCTTGGTTTCCACAGAACCAGCATCCATCTGTTCAGTTATAAGATTCTTTGACATCTTGATTCACGTAACCTCCTGACACAAAGTTGATATTCTCGGCTTCCTTCATTCCCCTACCTGTGTATCCGAGTCCTCTATACCCTCTCTCAGTTCTTCCTTCACTCAAGATCTTGTCAAGTTGCTTACTTCCCGTAAGCATATGAATCTTCTTGTGATACTGAGTCAATTCTGCTTGCAGACGAGTTGATGTTTCTTTTTCTTCCTTCAACTCTGGTTCAAGTCTGTCGGCCTTCACAGCAAGATTCAGTTTTTCCTTCATCAGTACCACACTCTCATCACTCAATCTTTTTATGGTCATGAGCTCAAGATTTAATGAGTCAATGATGGCTTCAAGACGGGACTTCTCCTTGATCAGTTCCTTATTTTCCTGTCCTATCTTGATTAAGGTGTCTCTTACCTCTTCCAGATCTATGTCAGGTTCTGATTCAGACCCTGACTCATCTTCTTCTCCGTCGAACTCAGTGATTCCAACAAAGGCAACAAAGTTGTTCAATTCATCTTCACTTTCAGTGCTGTCTTCATCAGTATCTTCCTCTGCCAGTAAAGATTTCTCTTTTCTTTTCTTTTGATCATTTACACACTCTAGTTGAGTATGTCCGAGACCTTGACACCCAAAGCACTTGATTTCTCTCCTCTTGACTGTTGGACATTCAGTTCGATAATGTCCAATACCTTTGCATTCATGACACTGGATTTCAGCACGCCTAGCAGTCTTGTCTCCTTCTGTTTATTTTCTGAAGGTATTTGGCTTCTTTTGAGATGCTCCTTGCCCTTGTTCTATCCTCTTTAAGGCACGATCAAACCTTCTAACCAGCAAGCTCAGCGGATCTTCTTCATTGATAGCATGTTTGCTTGTTTCATTAACCGTCAGAGCTAAGCTGCGTGGTTTCTTGATGCCTTCTAGCTCCAGTTCATGTGCTTGCAACATACCGACTACTTCTCCAAAAGTAAGTTCTTCTGTGTTTTGAGACACACTTAGAGCTGATTTGTATGGCATGTATTTTGCTGGGAGACACCTTAGAAACTTTTTGACAAGTTTCTTGTCTTTGTATTTCTTCCCAAGAGTTGCAGCTTCTTGAGCGAGTGAGCTCAGCTTTGCGCTGAAATCAGCAATAGACTCATGCTCATCCATCTTCAGATTTTCAAACCGTGAGGCAAGAAGATCTTTCCTCGAGTTCTGCACCTTTTGAGTTCCTTCAAAGTGTGTTTGTAGAATGTCCCATGCATCTTTTGCGGTTTCACGTCCTTGAATTAGCTCAAAAGTCTTTTTGGAGACACTGCAATGAATTGCACTCAGAGCCTTGGAGTTGTACTTGGATCTTTTTATTTCTTCTTCCGTCCAACTCTCTTCTGGTTTAGGTGTTTCCACCCCTTTTTCATCTTTGATCATGGGCTCCTTCCAAGTCTCCATCACTGCCTTCCATGATAATGGATTGATTCCCCTGATCTGTGACCTCATCCTTGACTTCCAAAACCCATAGTTTCCAGCATCAAGAATGATTCTTGTGCTGTTCAAGAGTTCTTGATAGCCTTCCATCTTTCTCCTCAGGATCTCACCCGAATAGATAGCTACGAGTGGTAGCTCTGATACCAAATGAAAATGCAAGGCTATGTGGTTTTCAGAAAGATGTAACACAACACAAAACGATTCTGAAAACTTGCGCTTTATTAGATTGACAATATGATCTTACAAGAACACTATCGCTCGATCTAATCTCTCAAACTCAATGATCTATACTTGATCACTTGAGTTCTCACAAATTCTCTCTCTTTTAAAGCTTGCCCTACACGGCGCAAACTCTCCCATTTATACACGATGGGATCGCTAACCTAGTTAGCTCGAAAACACTTAAGAGATAAACCTTATCTCTTACGACATCTTCATAGAATCCTAACAACCCTAACTGCTTTAGGATCTTAGGAGATTCTTCTAATCCGCATTGGATATTTGTCTCGAATATCTCCCAAGATATATGTCCAGCTCGCCACATATCTTGGATAGTCCACCTCAGCTCCAGCTCGCGGTTTAAGTTAATCCACTACGTCCTCACTTGCTCTTCAAACATTGCCCGTCTGTGTCATTCCTTGAGCTACTTCTTGACTGATACATGAAGTGACTCAGCTGCATCTTCACGATGGAAGAATCTAATGATAATGTCTAAAACTTAAGCTTAATAACAAGTCAGAGCACCAACGTGGAGTTGGCTCGATTGGTAAAGGAGTGTTAGTAACCTCCGCCAGGCCTGAGTTCGATCCAAAGCTTATATAAGTTAGAATGTGAGATCGCCATGTTAAAATAACTTCGAGTCCCAGTAATTTATAAACAATTTGAAATTAGGCTTGAAAAATAAAATTGAACGACCGCGATTGCTTGTTGTTTCTACCCTCTCCACCTCTGTTTTTTTTTTTTGGTCAACTGCTTTTTATAAAAGCTCAATCTCCATAAACGGAGTAAGTGTTCTCATACAACATCGCCATCATGGCATAAAACGAAGAAACTATAACAGAAAAACCAGAAAAGTATAAAGGGATAATGACTACATAGCACTTACACAAATAAACGTCTTGGAGAAGTCCTCGGATCTCTTCGACAGTGGAGTTGTTAAGTAATGAAGCCTCGGGTACTGGATCGAACACCCGAGATTGGAACAGCAATAAGTGCACAATTTTCTATCTCCAGAATGGCTACTGAGGCGATTAAACACCTAACATATGAGCCTTTGATGACACCCCTTACAACACAACCAATTAGAACAAATGGTGAGCATAAGGGAGCAACGAACTCCATAACAGAGTCAAGATCCTCATAAAGAGATAAGGTAACAAAATCCTCATAAAAAGGCAAGGTCACGAACTCCTCATAAAGAGGCAAGGTGAAACGATCCTCATAAAGAGGTAAGGTGAAACGATCCTCATAAAGAGGTAATTGAAGTGACGAGAATTTAAGCCTAAACAAGATACATCTTGAAATAGGACCTAAATCAGTCAATTCCACAACAATCCTAAGAAACAACCGGATCAAACCTGTTAGAAGTTGAACAGAGAGATCATGATTGACCTGAGGATTGGGCTGAGCACAAACTACATAAATGTCATGGGAGTCATAACAAAATCCAGTGCGCATGATGAGCGGAACTGAGGCGGAAGAGATGTATGCAGTGGAGGTAGACATGTCTCCGAAGACGGAGAGGGTCAGTACTGCAATGACCAGAGTGCAAGTGCCTGATGGAAAAGAGGAGAGAGGATTTTTCCATCTCTCTAAAATTCAAAGGGCCAGATTTAACTAAAATATCATTAGAGCTTCTGAGTAGAGATGATATCTCCTCCTTATATTTGGCCAATTCAGCCTTTTTGAGAAATCAGGAGGTGATTATGATTGTGTTATTGTATATTCTCTCCTTTAACTTGTAGAGATACTTTTTCTCGTGTATCTATCATTTGTATAATGTTTTTGTCCGTAACACAAAGCACCTCGGTGATGGAAGAATCTAATGATAATGTCTAAAACTTAAGCTTAATAACAAGTCAGAGCACCAACGTGGAGTTGGCTCGATTGGTAAAGGAGTGTTAGTAACCTCCGCCAGGCCTGAGTTCGATCCAGAGCTTATATAAGTTAGAATGTGAGATCGCCATGTTAAAATAACTTCGAGTCCCAGTAATTTATAAACAATTTGAAATTAGGCTTGAAAAATAAAATTGAACGACCGCGATTGCTTGTTGTTTCTACCCTCTCCACCTCTGTTTTGTTGTCATATCATTGAGCACTTGAAAAAGTCTTTGTAAATTGTAAAGTAGGAAACGTCATGAAAGTCTTTTATATGATGCCGACTTCTCTTGTTCTCAACAAAGTCTTGGATATTCTTTGAAAAAAATCTGCAGTTTCTGTCTGTTCTTGTCTTCAGCTTCGTCTAAAGCATCATCCATATTCCTCTCGACTCTATCTATTTCACGTGAGAATTTATCAAAACAAAAGAGAAGAAGACAAAACTAATTGGTGGTGATTCTTGATAAAGAACCTTCTCCATTTTATTCACTCAAATTAAACTGAATGCATAACAGACCGAAATTAAAACATAACCATATGTTTGGATCCGAACAATCCTAGATCGGTACAGAATGCTAAACACCTACTGCTTCAACTTCCGTAAAACATATTATACCATTTGATCAATGTGATTAGGGTGCTGGATTCTTGTTGGCAAAAAAAAAAAAAAAACATTGTGGATTCTCAATGCAACTATTCATCCACATAAGCCAATCAGCAAAGATGATATTTAATTAGTAATAATAAAAAGAAAAAAACCATCTAGGCATTTGAAAAGATGCGAGTTGTGGTATCAAACAACAACATCTTGAGATTCTTCAAAGCAAAATTTCCTAGCCACAAGATTATTGCACCACTCAACTTGACCCCAAATATCTCCTCCTCGACGTGTTTCCAGCGAAATCTCCGCACACCAAATGTCATTTCTGATTCGGCTGTTTCTAGGAAAAAACAAAGCCAGGTTACCACCGTAATTCACAGCGCGTGACCACCATGAAAATCTCGTCTCAGGCAACAATTCTTCCAAACCTTTCACCACTCTCCAACACCTCTGCTTTGGATTATACGCTCTTAACTCTTTCTTAGAAGAATCACAATTGTAATAATACAATACCTCATCAACCACACAAGCATTCCTCCACTTCTTAGAATTCAGAATCTCGTCTGTTTCCCATTTATTCTCCTTTGGCTCGTAAATATTGTTGTTGTATTGATTAACCCTCGTGTAAATCTTACCACCTATGACATGACTTTCACCAGACAACAACATGTCACTAATCTCCATGTTTGTCTGTATCATACCAGGCTCCCACATTTTTGTTTCTGTATTGAACACCACCACAAGCACCTTCTCCAGGTCATCATCGCAAAATCCAAATACGTAAATTTTCCCATCGATGATGTGAGCAACTGTATGAATTAGCGGAGTAGGCATACTAGGTAGGGGTTGCACCGTGTGAGATGTAAAGTCAATGCTGAACACACTTGTTTGATCTTCTATCCCACCAAACACATATATTCTCGAGCCCACCGAGACAAAGCTTCTACTGTAAGGCATAACAGGAAGCGAAGGAATAAGGACCAAGCTGCTATTGCCGTTGGCTTTCCGGCGGAGAATATACCAACGGCAATTATCTGGTTTTTTTGTGAGATAGGACAACATAGAGGCAGTGTTCAGTGCATCCCAACAAGGATCGTCTCGCATATACCTCAGGTGACGTAACCAGTGACCGGAAGTGCTTGGAAACAAGAGAGAGTGTTGGATAGTCGAATCTCGACACACGCACTAAGATGTCAACGATGATGTCGTTGGGAAGTGACGTAAACAGACACAAAGGTTCTGACAGTTTCTCCTCCTTTGCAATTATTTTGGAAGACATCTCCAAATCAAGAAGAGCGTACAACCCTATCAGAAAGAAGAGAGAAGAGCACAAAACCCTAGTTTCGTTTTAGCTAGAAAAGTCGGGTTTAATAAGATATGTGTGTATATATGTATAGTTTATATCTATATATGTATCTAAATTTTCAATTAAAATAAATTTATCTTATATATCATTTCAATTAAAATCGTATTATCTATAAAACATATATCTATTAATATCTTAAAATAAATAGTAAATATATTCTAGTAAAACTATTTGATGTTTTAAAAATTATTGTCGAAATTATATAAACGCTCAAAATATAATAAAAATTATACATCCGCATCATGTGTGGATATAAGATATTCAACATTGATAATATGAATTTTTATCTACTTTTCATAAAAGACTTTGGTTATATTTTTTTTTTACAAATTTAATATTAACAAATCTATAACAAATCTGTCTATTAATATCTGCAAATCAAATAACAAAATTTTACAGTATTAATTATCTTATTTTAAAAAGAATTATTACTAAAAATTATGTATATCTTCAAAATAGAATAAAAATATATATGAACCAATATAATAAATAACAGAAAATTTAATCTAAAGTGTGGTTATCATAGTGAAAAAGTCATAATTTCATGAGTTAATAAGACCACCTACATCGTTGGTCCTTAGCCTCTTTTTGGCTCAGTTTCTTAGGAGATTTTATTTTTTTTTTAAATGAAAAATAGTTATATAGCTATGGAGCGATCCTTAATTAAGGAACTTAAGAACCGGTATCTTGATGACAAGGCAATCTCCTATTCAGATTTTTTTTTCTTGGCTGAAATCATCACTCAGAATCATCTCAATCTTGCTTGAAACATCTCCAGGGAAATTGAGAGAGAGAGAGAGAGAGACAGATACGTTCTCCGATTGTAACCCCGAGAGACTTCCTCGCGATACCGTTCTCCGATTCGTCTTCTGCATCCCTCTCCTCAAGCTCAGCCGCCTCGCTTTCTCTCTCGAGTCTTACCTCTGCTTCGATTCCTCCACCGCAATCAATCGCAATACTCACTCCGATTAACTTCCATGGCCTGCCCGGTTCGTCAAATTTGCTCCTTTGATTCAATTATACACATCTACTAGTTCAGTTTTGTAATTTGTTTGTTTGTAATCGAAAATCGAACATTATTAAAATTGAATACTCAGAATAAAATGAGAAGGATCAATGGTTGATTTTGCATGTGATGCTGATGTTTTTGTATCAATGTTTTTGTATGTATTCCGTTGGTTTCTGATAAAGATCAAGCGGCTGTTCGATCTGCGTATTTAGCAAAGAGGAGGTTATTGAAATCTCTTCTTGTTGGAACGTGTCAATCTAGTTTGTTCAAGCACGTTGCATCTAGTAATTTGAGCTGTCTTTGTCAAGGATCATAGTTTATCACTGGTGCTAGTTCTCCAGTAATTTAACCTTAAAAGCTTTAATCTCTAAATCTGTTGCTTTCCTCTGCACCAGGACCAAGAAACTCGTAGAAGTTTGGTTTATTATAATGATGTTGAGATGCAACTGAGTTATATTCCTTTATCAGCAATCGCAGGAAACAAAACCAATACTGCAGAGAGTAGTGTTGATATTGAAAACTTCAGCATGTAAGTTTTACCTTTACTCTGTATGTGTTTGATAGCTGATTTTTGTATTGATTTTATGGAAAGTATAATTCTAAGTTGTCTTGGTTCCACTCGTTTTCCAGATTTGATGGAACTCTGTTCAAAAGGCTCCTTGATACCCCATCACCATGGAAATCTCCATTACTCTTTGGTTCTTTCTTGCAAAGCCCAAAGTTGCCTCTAGAAATTACATTTGAGGTAACGTGAGATGGAATAACTATGATTGAAACTAGATTTAGACTACTTCTTGTTTTAGACTGAAGCGCCTGCTGATGGACAAGTACTCTTTGTTGGTTTTCTTTATTCTCAGGATATTGGGTGCTTTATGAGTCATGGAGAGAGAAGTTATGATGGCATAGGACTGATGAAGCACTTGAGTGAACACACAGCTACTGCATATGCAAATGCTTTGGAAGTTTTGGGTAATGACACACCTGAAACGATACTCAAGAAGAGACAGCTGAACAAATCTATTCAAGGGAAAGAAAATCAGCACTGGCCTCACGATCATCCGGAAAATCGTTCACAGGTAAGCTCCAACTCTCACAATAGAGGAGACTTGATAATGAGAGGAGTCTCCAACCATCTACGCAACTCCTAGAAGATTGGCCAACACCTATGTAGCAAATGGTAAATTGCAAAACATATAGATAACATCATCTTTTACATTTGTTTAGGTTTTACATATAGATAACATCTCTGTAAATATATATATTTTTTTAGAACCTCAACTTGGGTTCATCAATGGAAGGGTAAAAATTACACAAGTTCTTAACTATTCATAAGTAACTAAAATATTAATAAAATATTGTTAAGAACTCCAAGATGAGTTTCACCAATGTTCTTGCTCTAAGAGCGTAAGTCAATTCTCAATTAATCTAGTTGATGACTGATTTTTAGGTGAGAATTTATCCAAATAAAAAGAAGATGAAACTCTTCTGGTTGATGACTGATTTTTACTTGGGAATAAAGAACCAGAACCCTTCTTCTCCTTTTTACTCGCTCTTTGATTCGATTGCGTAGAACTTCATAAAAGAACAAATTGGAAAAACACAACTGTTGGAGTCGGTTTTAGCACCCTTCCAAATAGTCCATTCATATAATAAGATCGGCCCGAAATAGAAAGCGTTTATTATGGATAATTATAATATCCATAGAGATAAATGACAATTTTCGAACATAATCACAAAAAGGAAAATATCTATTTTCCTTTCAAGAAAATATATATTTCTTTTTAAGAAATATTACTTTTTATGCCGACCCAAAACTCTATATATAAGAGAATGAGGGCATTCAGGCTAAGGGGGATCACATATCAAAAAGACAGAGAGAAAGATCTAGAAAAAGATAGAGAACTGCGGAAGTCGACCTAAATCTCGACATGAGAGGATGAGAGTATTCAGGCTACGAGAGATCGATCTATAGACGACTCTGTAAGCCGACCTAAACCTCGACATGAGAGAATGAGGGTATTCAGGCTAAAGGAGATCGAAACACACACAATACGATAAGTCGCTGAGAATTTATAGCCCGAGAGACTTTAGAGCCGACTTGACCTAAAACTCTCTCCGGCGACTTAAACAGCCTTTTTTTACCGGCTTCCATCTCGGAAACGCCGCCATAAAACCCTAATTTCCTAAATCTCACCGTGTTCTTTAATTTTTACAAATTTAATATTAACAAATCTATAACAAATCTATCTATTAATATCTGCAAATCAAATAGCAAAATTTTACAGTATTAATTATCTTATTTTAAAAAGAATTATTACTAAAAATTATGTATATCTTCAAAATAGAATAAAAATATATTTGAACCAATATAATAAATAACAGAAAATTTAATCTAAAGTGTGGTTGCTATAGTGAAAAAGTCATAATTTCATGAGTTAATAAGAGCGTAAGTCAATTCTCAATTAATCTAGTTGATGACTGATTTTTAGGTGAGAATTTATCCAAATAAAAAGAAGATGAAACTCTTCTGGTTGGTTGATGACTGATTTTTACTTGGGAATAAAGAACCAGAACCCTTCTTCTCCTTTTTACTCGCTCTTTGATTCGATTGCGTAGAACTGCATAAAGAACAAATTGGAAAAACACAACCAAATATTTGGACACTCATATCATCATTAGCAAGATGAGATTTAATAATAATGAAAAGAAATTGTTATAGAAAAAACAAGCATAATTAAGTTTGTAAAAAAGAGAGTTCTAGTATCAAACAATAACTGTTCGTTTGTCAGTCGCAGGAGGCATGCGGCTGCGGCTGGATCTAAATTTTGTTCGTTTGACAGACGGAGTCTCCTGCGGCTGCGGCCAGCGGTTGAAATTTTTGACCGCAAGAAAATTCAGCGTCTGCGTCTAGATTTGCTTGCGTCTATGTCTGCGTCTATGAAAAAACTCGCGTCTAACAAACGAACAGATCTGCGGCTGCGGCCAGACGCGCGTCTGTCAAACGAACAACAATTGCAGCCGCATGGCGCAGCCGCAAACGAACAGACCCAACATCTAGAGATTTCTTAAACTGAAAATTTCCAGTCACAAGACGATTGCACCACTCAACTTGACCCCAAATCTCCCCTCCTTGGCGTGTCTCCAGCGAAATTTCGGCACACCAAATTTCACTTGTTCGTCCTTCTTTAGGGAAAAACAAAGCCAGTTTCCCACCGTAACTCCCAGTCTTTGACCACTGCGAACTTGTCGTCTCAGGCAACAATGCTTCCAAACCTTTCACCACTTGCCAACTGAAGGAATTTCTAGCAGTTCCTAATCCAATTAGGCAACCCTGGTCTGAATTCCAAGCCTAGGATCTAGGGTTCATGTAATTGAATCATTGGGATCTCAGAATTACCTGGTGATTAGCAGCGGAAGATTTGCAGATAATCGAGATCTAGAGCGCCTCAAATGCTGCGCCTCTACTGGTATCCACACGCACACAAACTGAACAGGAGGGATGCTAGTGCCTATAGAGATCCAATTTCTTCAGAGGTTTCTACTCAAGTTCTGGCGGCTGTCTATTAGGTTAAAATCAGTTTAGGTCGACCATATATCTTATATATATCGACTTAAACCATAACGGAATTAACCAACGATTAAACCGAATTAATCTGTTTAATCCGCGAGTTGCATCGATCGATGCACTATCTGCATCGATCGACACTGCCCCAGAATATTGATATCGAATGCATATCAAATATGCATTCACTGGATCATTACATTAATGATCAACCTCGTCTTTAACGCCCAGTTTGCTTAGGTGTGTGACCCTGTACGATCATATAACACTAGCAATGAGTTCTAAACTCATTGATCATAAGTGGCTTCTAGCAAAGCATTATGACTACCTAGTATTATATGATTGTCTCATCTCGACAATACAACTATCACTTAGAGCAAGTACAATAGATTTCAGGACATTCCCAACAATCTCCCAGTTGTACTGGAATCATCTATTCCCATAATCCCTTCGTCACTATATCTCGATCTGGCATAAGGCAAGATCTGTGTCACCCTTATTTAGCCAAGATCATGTTCATCGAACTCCGATTTATACTGACAAGACAAACGACTGACAATCACCTCTTTATAGTGTGGCCACACATTTCTCAGTATCAAATCTTTGATGGGCCCTGAGATATTTATCTCCTGTTATATAGGAGGGACAAATCCCATCTTGTTCCATCCCTGTCTCTTCACACGCTTCATGATACGCCCAATCAATGCCTTTATCGTCACCAGTTACGGCTGACGTTTGACAAGGTTAAAGCGGACCAATTCACATGTAAGAAAACATGATGAACTCAGGTCTAAGGACTATTCTCTATAGTCGTAATGAAAACTCTCATGACACTTATATAACTATCCCGTAGAGTTCTCATCAGTGGGTCATGTCCGATCTTGTGTTCTCCAACACATATCTATGTGATTGACTTTAATACTCTTATTAATGACTCCATGAAACTTAGTCATCAGTCACCTCACATACTAGTCTCACGCGGTTGTTAATGTCCCATTTTAACAACCTTGACCAGGGACCAATCATAATTTATGTCATTTATTATCTATAGGGTTTCATGATCAAGTCACATACTTGATGACCTATAAAATGTCATAAATTACTTTGGGACTATTATTTAATAACCATTATTAAATAATACAGATGTCAGATTTCAATAACATAATCAAATTATGTTTATACGAACATCATATCATAACTAAAATTAATAACAATGACTCCCACTAAAATTAAGATCACATCTTAAGACATCTAATGCCTTTAGCAGTAGTCTGACCCTTATTCGCTCTTGCTCAGCGTGTGTCGAAAGACACAGCGTCTTGCCAAGAGTAATACCAAGAGTCATTTGCACGAAGCCCTTCTTGGAATCCTGCATATTGGACATGTGCCAGGCCTTATCACTATAAGTATCTTGACACAATCCAATTAGCTTATCCAATCTATCTCTATAGATTCTTATTCCAAGAATGTATACGGTTTCTCCCATAATTTCATCGAAAAACAACTTTCGAATCAAGTCTTAACAGACTAAAACAATGGAACTTCATTTTCGAGAAGTAGTATGTTATCAACATACATTACTAGAAATGCAACTGCGCTCCCACTAGTCCTCTTGTAAACATACGGTTCCTCTTCGTTCCTGATGAAGTCAAACCTTTTGACTGCTTCATCAAAACGAAGATTCCAACTCCGAGATGCTTGCTTTAATCCATAAATGGATCGATGAAGCTTGCATATCTTCCTAGCTTTATTAGGATCAATGAAAACTTCAGGTTGTGTCAGGTACACATCCTTTTCAGAATTCCATTAAGGAAAACTGTCTTCACATCCATCTGCCAGATCTCATAACTATTATGAGTGGCGGTTGCTAGGAGAATCCGGATGGACATAAGCATGGTGTCTGGGATTAGGTTTCTTCACAGTTAATACCATGAATTTACTTGAAACTTTTTACCACCAACCTAGCTTTGTACATCTTAATATAACCATCCATGTCAACTTTTCTTCTTGAAAATCCGTTTACTCACAATGGTTTCTACACCATCGGGTAAATCAACCCAAGTCACACTTGGTTCTGTGACATGGATCCCATTTCGGATTCAGCGGCTTTCAGCCACTTTCGGAGTCAAGGCCCATCATTGCTTCTTCAAAATTCGCAGGCCCGTCACTTTCAATGATCAGTAGATCACGACAATCGGTTACGAGAAATCCATATTTCTCGGGTTCGTGACGGATCCTTTCGGATCTGCGAGCTTCAATTTTCTGTAAAAGTCGCGCACACATATCTCATATGTATACTTTTACCACGACCTAATTAACCAAGATTTAAACCGTAGTCAATTAAGTCATAAACCAAAAACAATATTTGGTTCACGATCTGTGTCGATCGATGCAACTTTTGTGTCGATCGACACTTCTTCAGAAACTCGCCATTTAAATGTATATCGAATATACATTCACCAGATCCTTTATAAACTCTAGGCACCACAGGTGCAGGTTCTACAACTCTTTGCAGATCCAACAGCTGCTCTTCCTCATCAGGTTGAGCAGTCTCCTGTGATTTTTGAATTTCTTCGAGTTGTACTTTTACTCCCACTGTTCTTCTTGGAAAGAAAGTCTTTCTCAAGAAAACATAGTTCCGAGCAACAAACAATTTGTTCTCGAACTAGTTGTAAAAGTAACATGCCTTGGTTTTGTTAGGACAACCAATGAAGTAGCACTTATCAGATTTGGGTGTGAGCTTATCAGAGATTAAACATTTTATATAAGTCTCGCAACTCCAAATCTCCATGATGGATAAATCAGAAACATTTAAATTCCACATCTCATGTGGTATCTCTGTAACTGATTTTGATGGAACTCTATTTAAAGTAAACTCAGACATTTCTAGAGCGTATTCTTAGAAGGATAATGGAATATCTAAGTGACTCATCATTGATCGAACCATATCTAATAAAGTCCGATACAGTGAATTGTGAAACACTTTCACAATATCTCAGATGATCACTAAATTTTTGACCTAAGTATTCACCTCCATGATCTCATCTTAGAGGTTTAATACCTTTGCCAAATTGATTATGTACTTCATTTTGGAACTCTTTGAACTTTTCAAAGATTCTGACTTATGCCTTATAAATAAGGCATAACTGTACCTTCTGAAAATATCAGTAAAGGTAATGAGGTACTGAAATTTTCCTCTAGCACTAGTGCTCATCGGTCCATATACATCCGTATGTATAAAGCCCAATAAGCTTCTGGCCCTTTCATTTTGATCGTTCGCAACCTGTATCGACCGACGCACCGTTTGTGTCGATCGACACTACCTCTGTTGAAAGGAGTCTTTGTCGTTTTACTTAATAAACAAGATCCACTTTACTCATTATGATTCTCAATCAGATGAGCCCAAAAGCCCATCACTATGGAGCTTCTGAATCTATTTCTCATTTATGTAGCCCAAAACGACAATGCCAGAGAGAAGTTTGACTCGTATCATTTGACTTGAATCTCTTGGTATTAATGTTATAGTTAGGCACATTCTGGTTTAGAACATAAAGTCCATTCTCTAATGGATTGCTACTACAAAATATATCATTGTAATCAAATGAATAACACTTACTTTTAATTTGAAAACTGATATCCTTCCATATCCAAACAAGAAATAGAAATAATCTTTCTGCTCATAGCAGATACATAGTAGCAGTTCTTAAGTTCTAGAATCATGCCATAAAGAAACCAAATGAAATACTCCTACGGCTAATGCAACAACTCTTGCTCTATTTCTCACGCATAGATCCACTTGTCCTTTCTCCATAGTCCTACTTCTGCTCAGGCCCTGCACATTTTCACAAAATATGAGTACCACAGCTGGTATCAAATACCCAATAAGTAGGACTATAAGAAGTAACATTTACTTCTATAACATAATACCTGAAGAAGAAGTCTCGTACGTCTTCTTCAGCTTCTCATAATCTTCCAAGAATTTATTGCAGTTTCTTTTCAAATGCCCATAACCATTACAATAACGGCACTTAACATCTTCAGAAGGACTGGTTTTAACCTTAGGAGCATGGTCAGACTCGCTTGGATTCACAATCGAGCTCGTCTTGCCATCACCTTTGTTCTTACCAAGTTTCTTAAACTTTCTACCCTTTTGTACCATAAGGACATCTGGGGTGTCCTTCTTGATGTTAGGTTCAGCAGTCTTAAGCATCCCACGCAATTCAGTCAACGTCTTCGTCAAGTTGTTCATGTTATAGTTCATAACAAATTGATCATAGCTTGACGGCAGTGACTGCAGAATGATGTCGGTAGCCAACTCTTGGCTAATGGGACAATCCAGTTTCCCCAGGTTATCAATATAACCCATCATCTTAATGACATGAGGACTAACTGGTTCACCCTTTGGTAGCTTGCACTCAATCAGAGACCTAACCGTCTGGTATCTCTGAGTTCGTGCCTGCTCCTGAAACATACTTTTCAGGCCAGTGATCATCTCTTTTGGCGACTCCACGTACTCATATTGCTTCTGCAATTCCGAGTTCATGGTAGCCAACATGAGACAACTCACATCCACCGCATCATTAGAATGCTTATCCCAAGCATCCTTATCTGACTGCCAGGCATTGGCTCGGTACTTCTTGGGGAGAACTTTCTCTAGGACATAGTCCTTTTCCTCCTGTTTGAGAACAATTCTCAAGTTCCGATACCATTCAAGAAAGTTTGATCAATTTAAGTTGTCCTTCTCAAGGACGGATCGCAGGGAGAAATTGTTACGATGGTTTGTGCTAGTCATAGCTGGAAAAACAAGGGAGGTTTTAGTTATGATGTTCAAGAAATGAGAAGTCTTAACTATTAAGAAAACTCGCATTATATTCAAACAATGTTTCCTCAGATGAATATAATGATCCAAGACCCTTACTTCACTAAACTTGAGTGAGCTACTGGCTATCACCCAAATTTTAGCTATCTAGGTAAGCAACTATTTGCTAGTTATATCCAATATAACTCTTGGTTGTGGATTGACATCTTATGTCCAATCCACCTGATGTCTCTGAGCCCAAAACGATTTTGATGGCCCAGTCAAGTAAACCAATCTCTTCAGTCATGTAATTGTTGATGTCTTGCACTGCAAATCCATCAACACGATTACCTCTGTCTTACTCATGAAATTGTGGACATCTTGCACTGCAAGTCTATCGCACAATTAAATGGGTCTTGACAGTTGACAAGATTGGAAAGACATCAAGTATCACTTGATATTTGGTTGAGGAACGGAACCATGTAAAACGTTCAGTTTTATTATGTTTTAATTCTTCTAATTAAATGATTTGTCTTGGTTTGGTTCTGTGGTTTCAGGTTCCATAACCTAAACCATCGAATCTTGTGTCGACCGACACTGCTTTAGTGTCGATAGATGCTGATTAACCAAAACCAATCTGCGATAACCGATCAATCCAATTGATCCGGTTTTGAGTACCGGTCAGTGTCGATCGATGCTACATTAGCATCGGTCGATACCAACCCAATCGCAATAAACCATTCTTAGCGTTTAACCATCATTAACCAAGCTCGATAACCGGTCCAATCCAATTGAACCGATTCATCAATCTCGCGAGGTTTGTGTCGACCGACACAACTCTTGTGTCGATCGACACTAGGCGAAACATAAGTTTTATTCGGATTTTCGCCCTGTGTCGATCGACGCCGGATTGGCATCGATCGACACCATGGGAAAAATCCTAAATTTTATTCGGGTTTTCGCCCTGTGTCGATCGATGCCGGATTGGCATCGATTGACACCATGCGAAAAACCCTAAAACGTTTTTCGAACAAAACCCTAAACTAGGTTACTTTGATCAAAACGAGTTTTAGCATGCTTGTATCATTCATACAGAGATCCAGATTCAACCAATCTAATCAACATGCTACAGATTCAATGGAACCCTAAAGCTCTGATACCACTGAAGGAATTTCTAGCAGTTCCTAATCCAATTAGGCAACCCTGGTCTGAATTCCAAGCCTAGGATCTAGGGTTCATGTAATTGAATCATTGGGATCTCAGAATTACCTAGTGATTAGCAGCGGAAGATTTGCAGATAATCGAGATCTAGAGCGCCTCAAATGCTGCGCCTCTACTGGTATCCACACACACACAAACTGAACAGGAGGGATGCTAGTGCCTATAGAGATCCAATCTCTTCAGAGGTTTCTACTCAAGTTCTGGCGGCTGTCTATTAGGTTAAAATCAGTTTAGGTCGACCATATATCTTATATATGTCGACTTAAACCATAACGGAATTAACCAACGATTAAACCGAATTAATCAGATTAATCCGCGAGTTGCATCGATCGATGCACTATCTGCATCGATCGACACTGCCCCAGAATATTGATATCGAATGCATATCAAATATGCATTCACTGGATCATTACATTAATGATCAACCTCGTCTTTAACGCCCAGTTTGCTTAGGTGTTTGACCCTGTAGGATCATATAACACTAGCAATGAGTTCTAAACTCATTGATCATAAGTGGCTTCTAGCAAAGCATTATGACTACCTAGTATTATATGATTGTCTCATCTCGACAATACAACTATCACTTAGAGCAAGTACAATAGATTTCAGGACATTCCCAACACCAACACCTCTGCTTTGGATCATAAGCTCTCAACTCTTTCTCATCAGAATCTTCACAATTGTAATAGTACAATACGTCATCAACCGCACACGCATACCTCCACTCCTTAGAATTCAGAATCTCGTCCATTTCCCATTTACTCTCCTTTGGATCGTAAACAGAGCTGTTAACAAAATCTCTCGTGTACATCTTATCACCCATCACCACAATACCATGATAATGGAAACAGTCCTGATCTATGTCACACGTTGTCGTCTCAGGCTTCCACATTTCTGTTTCTGTATTGAACACCACCATCACCTTCTTATCTAAGTCATTGGGACGATATCCAATTACGTAGATTCTCCCACCGATGGTGTCAGCTATTGTATATGACAAGGGCACAGGCATGCTAGGGAGGGGTTGCACTATGTAAGATCCACAGTCAATGCTTAATGTCATATCGGGCTGGTCAACTCCACCAAACACATATATCCTTGAGCCCACCGCGACAAAGCTTGAACCGTACGGCATAGCAGGAAGGGAATGGACAAGGACCAACCGGCGATTGCGGAGAATATAACAACGGTTTTTATTGGTTTCTGGGTCATAGAGGACAACATAGAGACAGTGCTCCTTACATTCCAACAAAGATCGTCTTGCGTATACCTCATGCGAAGCAACAAGTGACCGGAAGTCAACAATCACACAATCTGAGAGAAGAATAAAGCAGAATGCCCTAATAGAGGGAGAAAAGAAAGCAGAAAACCCTAATATTCTTCTAGTGCGGCTAGTCGCGTTTATAAGACCTGTGCTAATATTTATACAAATTTAATTTTAATTGTTTAAGGGGAAAATGGCCAGAAAAATCCTCAACTTTCAAATTTCGGTCATTTAAAGCTGGAACTATCGAGTAGGCCATTTTAAGCATAAAGTTTTTGTTGACTGTCTGAAATAATACTAAACTTTCGTTGACCAGGCCAAATTAGACACGCCGTCAAGTCGTTTAACGGAGAGACTTTACGGTGTTAATCAAACGTTAATGGGGTTCCGTTAAAAATGGAAAAAATGTCATAATAATCATGAACTTTCAAATTTCGGCCATTTAAAGCTTCAATCTTCAAATTTCGGCCATTTAAAGCCCCAACTTTCGAATTTCGGCCACTAAAAGCATTTAACTCTTTAATTTCAAAAGCTCAGACTTTTGTTCGACTCTTAAACCTTTTTTATTATTTTTTTCCATAAAATCGGCATCTATGCCTCTCCATTGCACATCTTGAAGCCCTTCCATTTTTAGCCTTTTCGCTAAAACCTCTCCTATAGTAATTTAAACACTGTAAATGTCATAAAAGAAGTGAATATGGATATTTCATGCTCTGGTTGGGTTTTCTTAGTTTTCTTGAATACTTTGTTTTGAGGTTTAAATTCGTTTCAGTGTTTACCATATATCTTGAGGTTTCTTTGAATTTTTAAATAAAATAGTTTGTTTGTAGAAACAATGACAGTTTTAAAAAGATACGTCCTAAGGTTATTCATGTTGATTAAGTGCATAACAACAAACGTAATCGACATAAACAATGGGAGAGTAGTGACAACAGCTTCAACCGTAGAGCACGCGGTCAAGAACTTACTCGAGTGTGGCCGTACTTTCAATTCCAAGGCAGCAACTATTATAGGAGAGGTTTTAGTGATGAGGTTGAAAGTTGAAGGGCTTCAAGATGTGCAAGTGAGAGACACACATGCAGATGTTATAAAGAGATTAAAAAAGGTTTAAGAGTCGAACCAAGATATGAGCTTTTCAAATTAAAGAGTTAAATGCTTTCAATGGCCATTCGAAAGTTGGGGCTTTAAATGACCAAAATTCGAAAGTTGGAGTTTTAAATGGCCAAAATTTGAAAGTTCATGATTATTATGACATTTTTTTCATTTTTGTATTAGTTAAAACGGCGTCGTTTTGTGACTAACGGAACCCCATTAACGTTTGATTAACACCGTAAACTCTTTCCGTTAAACGACTTAACGTCGTGTTTAGTTTGGCCTGGTCAACGAAAGTTTAGTATTATTTCAGAGAGTCAACAAAAATTCTATGCTTAAAATGGCCTACTCGATAGTTCAAGCTTTAAATGGCCAAAATTTGAAAGTTGAGGATTTTTCTGACCATTTTCCCATTGTTTAAGTATAATTCTTTTGTTTTTTTGTAGGCAATAAGATTATATATTATGAAAGGTCGAATGGGTACAAGATGAAGTATCAAAATTTGGGTACAAGTGAGTGGGCTACCAGGCCTAAAAACAAGTACACCAAAAACCATGTGATGGGATAAGTGCCACGCGTCATCCTACACTACAAGAAAACATGCGATTACCGACCGCCATAATCGTCGGTAATCCGTCGAGAAGACCCTTTACCGACGGAATTTCGACGGAACAAGTCCGTCGGCTATTTCATCGGAAAATTATATCCGTCGGAAAACCGTCGGTTATTTCCGACGGATTCCCGACAAACCATTTTTTGACGGTTTATCGACATACAATAAACCGAAGGTTTACCGACGGTAAACTGACGGTGAATTACCGACGGAAATTTACCAACGGGAAACCGACGGAAATTTACCGACGGTATACCGACGGCTAGTTACAGACGGTTCTTAAAATTATTTATTTTTAAAAAATTTATTATATATATATATATATTAAAAGTATTTAAAATTTATTATTATATATATTTATATATTAAATTTTAATATTTTATATACGAAATATTTTTTTTTTAAATTTTAAAATTTATTAAAAGTATTTATTTCAACTACATAACATTGGGATTCCCATCGAGTCCCAATCCCGTTCCCGTCCCTTGTACCGAACCCGTCCCTGTCCCTATCCCCGTTCCCGAAGCTCCTGTTCCCACTCTCGGTTCCATCACTTGCTTTGACCCGTCCGATCTTCCTCTTGGAGCAAGTCCGCCAAACCGGATGAAGTACATGATTCGATCTTGCATCTCCGTGGAGGTGCCGACAGTGCTTGAGGAGTATGAAACGACTCACCCGGAAGAGGTCCACGGTCCTGGCCGGTACCAGAAAGGAAAGCCTCGAACTCTCCGTAGTCATTCCTACATCACGTGAAAAACAATTAAAGTCAATCGTTTGCAAAACCGTTATAAAAATGTTTATATAAATCATAATTTTATATATTTTTTTAAAAAAATACTAAAAATGTTTTTTAATCTAAAAATCATAAAGTCGTTTTTAAAAATAAAAAATATCTAATGTTTTTATAAAATACACAAAACGTATTTACAATCTAAAAAAATTAAAAAAAATCGTTTTTATAAATTAAAAAATCTAAAGTTTTTATAAAATACTTAAAAACATTTTTATAATCTAAATAATTAAAAAATCATTTTTATAAATTAAAAATATCTAATGCTTTATTAAATTACTAAAAAACGTTTTTATAATCTAAAATAAATAAAAAATCTTTTTATAAATAAAAAATATCTAATGTTTTATTAAATTACTAAAAACGTTTTTATAATCTAAAAAAAATATTAAAATCGTTTTTATAAATCAAAATATTTAAAATTGTTTTTACAAATAATAAAAACGTTTTCATAACCAATAAAATTTTTAAAAACCTTACAAAACATTACAAAAATAAAGAAATAAACTTATACAAACCTAAAAATGTTAGATAGATACAAATTACATTCCTAAACAAATATAATCATTCTAACGACCTAAAAATGATGTTAAGCTCCTAGAATCAACAATCAAACAACATGCATCCTAGATCCTAAATTCCAAACACCTAAAATCTCATTATTCTCCAAAATTAATCGGTTCAAATCAAAGCTTACATGATTTAGAAGTGGTTGGCGTTGGTTTCGGAGAGATCTCGCCAGAATCGTGCGTGCGACGAAGAGAGAAGTCGGAGAAGAAGAAATAGAGAGAGAGAGAGAGAGAGAGAGAGAGAGAGAGAGAGAGAGAGAGAGAGAGAGAGAGAGAGAGAGAGAGAGAGAGAGAGAGAGAGAGAGAGAGAGAGAGAGAGAGAGAGAGAGAGAGAGAGAGAGAGAGAGAGAGAGAGAGAGAGAGAGAGAGAGAGAGAGAGAGAGAGAGAGAGAGAGATTCGGAAGAAATGAGGAGGAAGATGAGTCGGTGAAAAGATAATTAAGATTTCCGACGGATTTCCAACGGGTATTAAAAATCCGTCAGAAATCTCTCGGTTTCTAAAATTATATGGCGGTATTACGAAATTTTCAGTTAAATTTGGCGGTTCAAAAACCGACTGAATTCCGACAGATTTTTAATACCCGTCGGAAATCCGTCGGAAAAAACATTAGAAAACACGCCCAGGATTCGAACCTGTGTGCAGAGTAAGATGGATTGAAGCTCGAACCAATGTACTAAGTGTGTTAATTGTTTACAACTCAAGTGTATAAATATATATCTATTTGATTATTTAATATTTTATATTTTCATAACTTAATTAAAACATACCATTTGCAAAAACAAATTAATTAAAATAAAAAATATTAAACGAACACATTACTTCATAATTCATATTACATAACATAAAAACATATTATTTTAAATAAAATATTTCACATTAAACACACATTAAATAAATATATAGCTTAATAATTTTAAAAATACTGCAGACAAATTAGCGGTTATAATTCAAAAATTGGTTCTCGAACCATTCACCCGTGTTCGGATCCCTCCACTGACGGATATCATGCGATTCCAGGACCGTGCGGGAAATTAGATTTATTTCTGAAATGACGTTCCAATGCAACGCATAGGGAAGAGTCGGGATTAATTACAGTCTGTAATTGCAGCCTTAGACTGGTTTCCGACGGATTTCCGACGGATTAAATATTTCTTTCGGAAATCCGTCGGAAATTTCCGACAGATTTCCGACGGTAATTGGTTTAGGGTATGTTTAGGGTTTAGAGTTTAGGGTTTCGGGATTACGAAAGCTTAAAAGTTAAATAATACATTTCAGATACAACACTCACGATCGTATGACTTATATAATACGAAATTAAAATTCCGTAAATCAAACAAGAGATCCGTTCAACATATCGACAAATAACATTGTATACTAAGAAGTGAATTCGACGAAGGTACTTCGTATTTCCGAAAATGTGCAAAACAATTTTTAAGTGATATAGAATGTTGATATTCACTCATTAAAACCTACCATTAATCACCCTAGAGTTTTATAAAGAATCAGGTTTAGGGTTTGTAACCCTAAACCCTAAATCAAATTATCCCTCAGAAATCTGTCAGAATTTTTCGACGGATTTCCGACGGGTATAATAACGGTAACATCGATGAAACTTGACATGTAACCCGCCGGTGAGGAAGTCCGGTCACCACCTCCGCTTCAGCCGTTTCATCTCGACCATTCTGCCGATCGAACCTTCACTATAGTATGCAAGAAAGACCGCATCGACATATAACGCTTCCGCCAAAACCGCCGTCATTGCTATCACACGCTTCATCTCCAGATTCCGAGAATGGAATCAACAACTGGAACAGATAAATTCCGCCGGCCCCGTTCATCTCGATCGAGCATCGATCCAACCGGCCCAAAGCGTACAACGAGAGAAGTGGAGAGAGGAAGGAATCTTCGGTTCCTTGAATGAAGAACCACCGTGAAAGAAGATCGAGCGATTCGTAATGGAATCGGGAAAACCAAACAAAGAATCGGTGAAAATATATAGAATAAAACCGATCCTTGATTTGGTAAAGGTCCGGCAGAAGGCGCCGGAAAACAAAACCCGCTATATATGCGGGAAGCCAAGTCCGGAAAAGATCAGAAGAGACAACGCGGACTAACCGCAGCAGAGAAAAGACCAAAAAAACCATAAATAACCTGGTCACCGGGACGCTAAGAGCCGCCGCCGGCGACCGGAAACGGAAACTCGAAGACACAACTTGGTGTTTAGAGAGAGGTGAGACTTGTATATATATAACACACATATGGACACAAAATTTATTATATCTATATATTTATATTTTATATCTATATTTTATATTAAAATAAATTTATCTTATATATTATTTCAAATTTAATATTAACAGAGAATTTATATAATTCATTATATAAAATCATACTATCTATAAAAATATATATTAACATCTTAAAAGAAAATAGAAAATATATAAAACAAAAACTATTTAAGTTTTTTTTAAAAACGACTATTACCGAAATTATATATACCTTAAAATATAATAAAAATTATACATTTTCACCATGTGTGGATATACGATTTCGAACATCAATAATTTGAATTGTTTACATAATTTTTAAAAAAAAATTATGTTATGTATTTTTACAATTTAATATTAATGAAATAATGTATTTCATCATATATAAAATTGTACTATCTAAAACAAATCTATCTATTAATATTTGCAAGTCAAATGGCCAATATTTATAGTATAATTTATATTATTTTAAAAAATAATTATTACAAAAATTATGCATATCTTTAAAATGGAATTAAAAATGATTTAAACTGATATAATAAATAAAAGAATTACAATTTAAAATAAGGTTAACATAGTAAAAATCATAATTTTATTAATGACAAGTTAGTAATAAACCAATCTAAGAGTTAATAAGAGGTTAAAAGCATTTTCCAATTAATAGAAAGATATATAACGTTCAGAGGGGATCAGACCACCTCGAAGCTATGTTTCATCAACGCACGAAAGCTCTTCAACTCGAGGCTATGTTTCATCGACGCACGAAAGCTCTTCTACCCTTCCGAGCAAAAGGGAAATAAAAAGATCATATCGGACCGCCCGTAATACGAAAACTCCCGAAGGAAGTGAAAACTCAACTAAAATGAATGAACTTCGGCATAACCAGACCTAAACTCGATAACGCCAAGCATTACGTCGAGTTATTTTACATCTTTCTTCGTGTCTTTGTCTAAGGCGTTTTAGTTTATCCGCGTCTATTTCTTTTTTCCGTCATCTTTGTTTTTATATAGTTATCCATGTTGATCTCGTTCTACTATGGTTGTGTTGTCCGTTGTTTAAGTTTTGTTGCCCGTGTGTTTGGGTTTTAGATTGAAGAAGAAATTTGTTCCTTGCCACCCTAACCGCCCAGGAAACATCATGAGAGTCTTTTATATGATGCCAACTTCTCTTGTTCTCAACAAAGTCTTAAATATTCTTTGAAAAGATCTGCAGTTTCTGTCTGTTCTTGTCTTCAGCTTCGTCTAAAGCATCATCCATATTCCTCTCGACTCTATGTATTTCACGTGAGAATTTATCAAAACAAAAGAGAAGAAGACAAAACTAATTGGTGGTGATTCCTGATAAAGAACAAGAACTCTTCTCCATTTTATTCACTCTGTTGATTAGATTACGCAAAACTGAATGCATAACAAACCGAAAATAAAACATAACCATATGTTTGGATCCGAACAATCCTAGATCGGTACATAATGCCAAACACCTTTTGCTTCAACTTCCTTATAACATATTATACCGTTTGGTCAATTTGATTAGCTGTATTCTTTGTTTTTCTCATTCTAAACATTGTGGATTCTCAAATGCAACTATTCATCCACATAAGCGAAATCAGCAAAGATGATATTTAATTAGTAATAATAAAAAGAAAAAAACAATCTAGGCATTTGAAAAGATGTGACTTGTAATATCAAACAACAACATCTAGAGATTCTTCAAAGTAAAATACCCTAGTCACAACAAGATTGCACCACTCAACTTGACCCCAAATATCTCCTCCTTGACGTGTTTCCAGCGAAATCTCCGCACACCAAATGTTACTACTGTTTCGGCTCTTTCCTTTAGGAAAAAACAAAGCCAGGTTACCACCGTAACTTACAGCGGATGACCACAATGAACTTCTCGTCTCATGCAACAATGGTCCCAAACCTTTCACCACTCTCCAACACCTCTGCTTTGGATTATACGCTCTTAACTCTTTCTTATAAGAATCACAATTGTAATAATACAATACCTCATCAACCACACATGCATTTATCCAACTCTTAGAATTCAGAATCACGTCTGTTTCCCATGTATTCTCCTTTGGCTCGTAAATGTAGTTGTTATATTTAGTATCCCTCATGTAAATCTTACCACCCATGACATGACTTTCACCAGACCACAACATGTAACTAAGCTCAATGTTTGGCTGTATCATACCAGGCTCCCACATTTGTGTTTCTGTATTGAACACCACCATCACCATCTTCTTATCCAAATAATTGCAATTTCCAAATAGGTAAATTTTCCCATCGATGGTGTGAGCAACTATATCAATTAGCGGTGTAGGCATATTGGGGAGGGGTTGCACTGTGTGAGATCTACAGTCAAGGCTGAACGCACTTGTATGATCTTCCATACTACCAAACACATATATTCTCGAGCCCACCGAGACAAAGCTTCTACTGGAAGGCATAACAGGAAGCGAAGGGATAAGGACCAAGCTGCGATTGCCGTTGGCTTTCCGGAAGAGAATATACCAACGTTCATCGTAAGTTTCGCTGTCTAAGAGGAGAATATAGAGGCAGTGTTCGGTGCATCCCAACAAGGATCGTCTCGCATATATCTCAGGTGACGTAACCAGTGAACGAAAGTGCTTGGAAACAAGGGAGAGTGTTGGATAGTCGAATCTCGACACACGCACTAAGATGTCAACGATGATGTCTTGGGGAAGTGACATAATCAGAGATTGTGGTTTTAAGAATTGCTCCTCCTTTGCCATAACTTCGGAAGACATCTCCAAATCAACGATTACCCAATCTAAGAGGAGAAGAGCGTACAACCCTAATAGAAAGAGAGAGCACAAAACCCTAATTAAAATTTTAGCTCGGGTAGTCGGGTTTAAAAACACACACATATATATACACTAGGATAACGCACCTGTGGGCACATAATTTATAATATCTATATATTTATATTTTCTATCTACGTTTTATGTTATAATAAATTTCTCTAATGTTTCATTTCAAATTTAATATTAACACCTAATTTATATAATTTATTATATAAAATCGTATTATCTATAACAAATATATTTATTAAGATATTAAAATAAAATATATAATAAAAAGAGAAATTTGGGTGTATGACTATAGATGAGACCAAAATTAGGGAAATAAAAAGTAGCTTTTTGAGGTGATGGAAAGTTCAAGATTGCCCATCACCACATCATGGTTACACTCGTTTTCATGTTTGCTAACGCCAAAAACTTTTCATTTTAGTCTGACATTGTACTTTTCTTTTTTTTTAAATAATTTTTTTTATCTTGTTGTTGTGACTTCCTTGTCTAAAAGAAAAGAAAAAAGATAATAAAATCTCTTCTCACAATTAATTTGCTGCATCACTAAAATCTCTTCCTCGTCTTTTCTAGTTCACTCTCACCAGTATACAGAGTTCTTCATCTTCAGATTCATCCCTCTGCCCTAGAATCTTGATCATCTGTAAGTGAAACTCTGTCCTTTTTTGGTCTATAACTTCTTCAAATTCTTCCTCATCGTACTCGATTTTTATTTTCAATTTGATATGCCGTCATCATCTCTTGAGCTTTTTTTATTATGATAAACATTGTGATTTTTTTTTCTGGGTTTTCTACGGTCCTGATGCTTGTGAGTTGCCGAAGTTTCTTAATTGATTTAGTGATTTTCTCCAGATGGGACTCATCACCGATTCGCTAGTTCATGATATTCCAAGTTGACTCAGTTAGTCGATTGCGAGTTCGTGTTCGAGTTCGAGCTCTAGCGAGTTGGTTGATGGAACTGGTGGTTGCAATGTCGTTTTGATGTTGACGGAAGAGTTCCATGCCAGAGAAATCGGCGATGAGACAATGGATGATTCTGAGATTCCAAGTCGATTCAGTGAGTCAATTGCGAGTTCGTGTTCGACTCAGTGAGTCAATTGCGAGGACTTTGGTGATGTGCTCTTTTCCCTTGATTCCCTTCGTATCCCTTCTACTCTGTTTATTACTTGATGCTTTGAGTTGTTTTAACAAGTGCCATTCTTTGTTTGCATGTTTAAAATTTTCCTATCTCAGGTACGTTGATCAATTCACAAGGGTGTCTCCGTGTTGAATACAAGAAGAGTGGGGTTGATGGGTTAACGATGTTACTGCAGTATTGATGCTATTGAAACCATTGACTGAAAGCAATCTGCAGCTATTTATGTTAATCTCCGTATGGATCTCATGCAAAGTATGTCTACTCGTTTCTAGTTGATAATTCTGAGATCCAAGTCGACTCAATGAGTCTCAGAGTGGTGCAGCTTGTTCTTCGATCGGATTTGACTCTCGTTTGAGATGTGGGTGGGACTATTTTGTATAAACTATTTTACAAATAGTTAAGTACTTATAGTTAACTATTTTACAGAATAGTTGACTACTCAACTACTTATATTTATTCTAATTTCATATTATTAATTAGTGTTTTTATAAATATAGTTGACTATTACGTCTAATAGTTAACTATGTATGTTATAAAAAGTAGTTGAATTATAAATTATAAATTATGTATATCCATTATAGTATTCGAATACAATATAAAGTAGACAATTATTCTGGTCGAAACAGACAAAAGTACATGTCACTTTCCATCACTAGATATAATAGTCAATTACATTTATATTAAAGAAGTAAATGACTACTTTTACAAAATAGTCCACTAATTATTTATTACGTAAAAACACCACATATAAAGAATAATTAACTATTTTGTATAAATTATTTAACAAATAGATAACTACTTATAGTTGCCTATAAAGTTTAGACTATTTTACAGAATAGTTGACTACTTATTATGTAAACACACCACTAAATCTAAAAGTAAATTTTATTTATTCTAATCCCATATTATTAGTTGATATTTTTTTTAAATGTGGTTGACTATTACATCTAGTAGTTAAGTATGTATGTTATAAAAAGTAGTTGACTATCTTTTCAAAATATTCAATGTAAATTATAAAATAGTTGAAAATATAGTTGGTTATGTATATCATGTATTCGAATACAATATAAAGTAGACAATTATTCTGGTCGAAACAGACAAAAGTACATGTCACTTTTCATCATTAGATATAATAGACAATTACATTTATATTAAAGAAGTAAATGACTACTTTTACAAAATAGTCAACTACTTATTTATTACGTAAAAACACCACATATAAAGAATAGTTAACTATTTTATATAAACTATTTTACAAATAGATAACTACTTATAGTTGACTATAAAGTTTAGACTATTTCTACAGAATAGTTGACTACTCATTACGTAAACACACCACTAAATCTAAAAGTAAATTATATTTATTCTAATCCCATATTATTAGTTTTTTTTATAAATGTAGTTGACTATTTCGTCTAGTAGTTAACTATGTATGTTATAAAAAGTAGTTGACTATCTTTTCAAAATATTCAATGTAAATTATAAAATAGTTGAAAATATAGTTGGTTACGTATATCCAGTATTCGAATACAATATAAAGTAGACAACTATTCTGGTCGAAACAGACAAAAGTACATGTCACTTTCCATCGGTACTTTATATATCAAAAAAAAAAAAATTAATTTTTTGCAGGTCTAAAAAGTGCTTTTGCAGGTCTGAAAAGTGCTTTTGCAGGTCTGAAAAGTTGTCCATGGAAAAAGTAAGAGTAAAATTGTCCAACTTTGTGTGTCATTTTAGTTGTGTTGTGCTATAAACCTAATTTCAAGTAAAAACTTTTCATAGACTTAATTTTTGGTCCAAAACATAATATTGATGCAAATAACCCTAATAAAAACTATATGATTTTTTAAAAAAATTATTACTGAAATTAGACCTTCAAAATATAACAAAAACTATGCATCTGCACCATGTACGTGAATATAAGATTTTGAATATAATTAATTTGAAATTCTTACCTATTTTTTTTATAAAACTTATGTTATGTATTTTCAAATTTTAATAGTAATAAAATAATAAAATTCATTATATAAAATCATACTATCTAAAATTTTTTATCTATTAATATCTGCAAGTCAAATAGCAAATATTTTATAGTATAAATTATCTTATTTTAAAAAACAATTATTACAAAAAAATATGTATATCTTCAAAATATAATTAAAATGGTTTAAACTAATTTAATAAATAACAAAATTGTAATCTAAAGTTAATTTAACATAGTAAAAGATATAATTTCATTAATAATACTAAAAAATCAATCGAAGAACTAATAAGAACTTAAAACACTTCTTAATTAATAGATACTAGTATGATTTGCTCGCACCATGTGCGAGCACAACCATTAATAAATAATATTTTTTTATAAAAAATCATCAATTCAATATTAATTATAATTAAACATAATATAAATATTATTTTGTTTAATTTTATTAAAATATTTTATAGTTTATATATATATATATATATTTAAAATTTATAGTAAAAATAAATTATTATCTAAAATTATATATATAAATATCTAAATTTACTGTGTAAACATATTTTATATTAATTATAATTAATTAAAGTTATATATATGTTAAACATTAATATACATATTAGTTATTTTTTATATTTATCCAAATTTAATATTTATATAAATAATATTATTTTATTATATAAAATATTATTATTTACAAGAATCATATTTATCAATAACTAAATCTATAGCTCAAAAGTATTTTCATATTTATCTTCTTTTTTTATTAGATTGTACTTATTTCTAAAATAAAAAAAATAAAATAAACATACATACATTATTATATTTAATAAAATATTTTATAATTTATTTTAAATAAAACTAATAATAAATAATTTGTAATTATATATTTTATATATAAATTAATACATAAATATCTAATTTAAAATACTTAATCATTATTTACTAAATAAATAATATTGATATAATACAAATTTATTATATAAAATCCAAAAATAATATTTATTAATATTTAAAAATATTCATAAACTTTTTCATATTTATCTTCTTATTTTTATTTTATTTTATTGATGGTTATGTATATCTCTAAAATAAAACTAAAAATCTTAAAACTTTCAAATATTTTATATTTATCATCTCATTTTTTTATCTAAATATGTATATCTCTAATAATTTTAAAAAATAAACATAATAAAATTACTAATATAAATTAAGGTTAACACTGTAATTAGCCTACTTTCATTAATGGTAAATTAGTAATCAACCATTTTGAGAGTGAATATAAGATCAAAAGCACTTCCCAATTAATATAAAGATATATAAATATATATTTTTGTGCAAAATATAAATATATATATAATAAATCTCATCCTACAGAAGGGTCAGCAACCATACAAACAATAAAAAAACTTTGGCGTTTTTTGGGAATAAGCATTTACATGAGCACATCGTATCATCCTCAGACGGATGGTCAAACTGAATCACAAATCGTGAATTGGGCAACATGTTGAGAAGTTTAGTTGGCGAGAACATCAAGGCATGGGAAACTAAACTACCACAAGCTGAGTTTGCTCACAATCATGCAAACAACATGAGTTTGGGTTTTGTCTGTTCCAAGTGGTGTATGGTCTGATTCTGCGAGGGCCACTGAATTTGACTACACTACCTGATCAGTCCCGAGAACATGGTACATCTATCGATTTTGTATCATCTCTAACAGACATTCACGCAAAAGACATTCATAAATTGGAGTCGTCTGCGACAAAGTATAAAGTTGCGGTGGATAATCAGAGACATGAGCTCTTGTTTGAGCATGGCGACTTGGTTTGGGTGATGATGACGAAGGATCGCCTTCCAGTTTATGAATATAAAAAACTTTGATCTTGCAAGCTAGATCCGGTTAAGGTGTTGGAGCGCATTATCCGAATGTGTATTGTATCGACTTACCCGCACACATCAAGACAACAAATGTCTTCAAGCATCTCAGTCCATTTGCAGGAGAGACGGTGGGATCAAGGTTCAGGGGCGAATCTTCTCTTACCCCGGAGACCCGATGCATCGCATCTCCATCACTTTAGTTCCATGACGTTAGTTGTTTCCTACATTTCAGGAGTTGTTATGATTTTATTCTTTTTCGATTTGTTAAGGTTTTGAACTTTATTTCCATTTTAAATAAGAGCTGTAATGTGAGTGAGAGGTAGCATTTTTACATCAATAATATTGAAAGCATTCAGCTTCTACTTTCCTTTAAGATTAGTAGCATCTATTGAGCTTTCGATCTCAAAGAAGAACCTTCAGTTCGGGCATTCTCTGAACCAATGACTGCAGATTTTGTTACTGTGACGTTACCGCTCCATCATAATCACTTTTCATCGTCTTCTCTTTTCAGTTTCCACTATTCAAACATTGTTAAAAATCTTCGATACCAAAAAACGGTCAATCGTAGATGTTGCTCATCATATGTTTTGCTTTATCAAATAGACACAACAAAAAACCCATTGGCTTGTCATATGTTTTCCTTGATCAAACAAAGACAAAAAAACCAAAGACGATCATTGTGGCTGATGACTGATTTTGACTTTGGGATGGAGAGAGAGAGAGACCCATTCTATTTTATCATCTCACTTCTCATTCTCTCTCTTTAAAGATGTCTTCCTTTCCATGTTACAATCCCTTGTGTGGCTTTACCCCTTACGTCACCATCTGAACATGTTTCTTATCCAAACCTGAGTTTTTATCATTTCTTTAGAGTTGCAGGTGGCGTTCCCTGATAAAGAACCAGAACAATTCTCTTTTTTATTATCTCTCTGATTCGATTACGTATTAGAATGATATGACACTACAAGAAATATGTACATTCTTAGTGCGGAAATGCTATGTCATCGGCAGCCATCATAGGTACTCCCTCTACGATAGCATTTTTTCTATATGCTACGATAGGTCCAGATACGATAGCAATATTCGGATGATATTATTTACTTTACTATAGCATCTCTTTTTTTGTAAAAAGTATATTACAATTCATATTTCATGCTATGATAGGTACTTTTACAATAGCAATTAGATATTGCTCTAATGTTTGAGCCGTATTAGTCGAGCCGAGCCGAGCCAAATTAAATTATTAATATTATTATATTTATTTTGTTTCAATGGGATTTATATTACAAACATACTCAAAATATTTATAAAATGATTTTATTAATAACAAGTGTTAGTATGAAATTTACTAAGTTGAAGGATGAGTAACAAACATTTACTACACAAGCAAAATTGTCATCCGAAATGATGATGTCCAAACTCTTTCACAACTTCAGTTCCTGATATGCCCATAAAGATACCTATGTCTGCCAATAATACAAATCCATAAAATAAAATTCAGATTTGGAAACGAAACACATAACATAATATAGTTATCATTAGTACCATCACCATAGATTTCTAACCTCGGGAAGTGCTTGTAGGAGCATTATTAGTACCATCACCAGTGACAGCAACAACATCTCCATTTTTCCTTAGTGCTTGAACAAGCAAAAGCTTGTGATTAGGAGAGGACCTACCCATCACCTGCATCATATTACGACAACATATAACTGCCACTATAGTGCTGAAAAAAGCCAACTAGGTAAAATGAGCTATTGTGCCATGCTATGAATAAGAAATTTTTTTGTAGTGTGGGATTTGGCGCCAGCCAAGATTCAAATTCAAATCGGACACGTCAGCTCTCGATCTAAGTAGTTGGTGTTATCTTATTTTGGTGTTTATCGTTATCTATCAATATCTTGAGAATATTGAGTTGTTGAGATTTCGTTAGCTTTGTTTCAGCTTTAAGAACTAGTTTGTTCATCGACATTATTCATTAAGTCATTTTCAATCATATTGATTTCTCAATTCTTTAACTCTGTTGGTTGATTGCTCTTATTTGTCTGAGATTCCATTCTTATTCCGGATTCTCTGCAGTTTGAGGTCAGAATTCGTGTTTCTCGGAACATTGATTCTTGTGGTTGGTTTATCGTTGACGTTTATTCTTATCAAAGGTATCAGAGCTCTCTCTTTCCTTGGCAAAGATGACGGAGACAAGAGCACAGATGGCTGTGAAGGAGAAGGAAGCGTTGGTTCGTGAAGTCGAGAGTGTGGTCGGAACGCGGATTGTGGCGTTGGAAGAATTGATGGCTACGCAGCGAGCGGAGCAAAGGGAAGAGTTAGCAGCTCACGGCGAAAAACTGGACAAGGGAATCGCGTCGATGTTTGAAGCGATTAAGGTTTTGTCTCAGAGTCGCAGTGGTTCTAACGATGGGGATTCAAGCAGTCATGCTCGTAACAATGACTCGGGTCGAGGAAGGCAGGGTCAAGGGCAGGCATACTCGGGCGTAACACGACTAGCAAAGCTATATTTTCCGAGGTTTAATGGTGACAAAATCAAAGAGTGGTTAACGAAGGTAGAGCAGTATTTCGCGATCGACCATACTCCGGAAGAATCGAAAGTGGGGATAGCGTCGATCCACTTCAATGGAGCTGCAGTGACATGGCATCAATCTCTTAGCCAGTCAGATTCAGAGGCGTACACCTTACCTGACTGGGTGTCGTACAAAATTTTATTGCTCGAACGGTTTGAGGAGATTCTCGACGATCCCATAGCCGAGCTAAAGCAGTTGCAAGAGACAGATGGTATTGCCGAGTATCATGGACGGTTCAAACTGATAAAAACTAGGGTGAAGCTTTCAGAGGAATACTTGGTCAGTGCATATCTAGCAGGGTTAAGGATGGACACTCAAATGCACATTCGAATGTTCCAGCCTCAGACAGTCCGATAGTGCTTATTATTGGGCCGGTTGTATGAGAAGGCTCATCCAGCCAGTGGGAACAGGCTGGTCAGGGCCGCGAGCAAATACTGCTAATCTGGTAAGTAAAGGAACCATTCCTTTGAAGAAAGAGTGGGCTGGGCGACAAAACTTTCAAGGGCCAGTGGAGAGGAATAAGGCAGGAGCAAAACAACATGTGCCTTTCCTTTTGAAGGAAGAAATGAGCAGGCGGAGAGCTCAGGGTTTATGCTATTTTGTGACAAAAAATACACTCCGGATCACTATCAAAAGCACAAGAACTCCCAGCTGTTTTTGCCGGAAAACGATAATGAAGAAGAGGAAGACGAGGATGGAGAATTTGAGGAGTGTGAGGAAGGTGATTTGGTACAGATTTCTGTCAACGCAGTTTCAGGGATAACAGAGGATTATAGGACCATGAGAGTACGTGGTGTGCATGGAAAAAGGGTCTTCTTCATCCTGATTGATTCTGGATCGACACACAATTTCATCGATAAGAGCATTGTGGAGAAGCTAGGCTGCGAGTTCAGAACAACGGGTATGAGCAAAGTTAAAGTCGCTGACGGCAGTATGTTGACTGTGAAGGCTAAGGTTGAAAACTTCCGGTGGGATTTCCAGGGTGTTGATTTTGTATCTGATTTATTAGTCCTTCCCTTGGGAGGTTGTGACATGGTGCTCGGGATCCAATGGTTGTCGAAGTTAGGACCGATAACATGGGATTTCAAGAAGTTAGAGATGCAATTCCGATGGTTGGATAAGAAGGTGCACTTGCACGGTATAAAGCATGGTTCTGTTCGCGATGTTAAGGCATCAAAGTTGAATAAAAAGTATGATGACCAGATTCAGCTGTCGATGGTATGTCTGCAAAGTATCGAAGAGGAAGAAGAACTTACTATGTTCTCGGTGGAGTCCATGTTCGCAACAAGTAAGCTGGAGTCAAGCACAATATCTCCTTTGATCCGAGAGTTCCACGACATCTTCGTTGAACCAACTAAGCTGCCACCGCTTAGGAGCCACCATAATCACAAGATTCCTCTTCTTGAAGGTTCTAATCCGGTCAACCAAAGGCCATATCGATATGCAGTTTACCAAAAGAATGAGATCGATAAGATCGTTCAAGAATTGTTACGGGCAGGAACTATTCAGGTGAGTTGCAGTCTGTATGCGTCACCGGTTCTCTTGGTTAAGAAGAAGGACGGTACGTGGAGGTTGTGCGTTGATTACAGGAGCTTGAATGTAATGACAGTTAAGGACCGGTTCCCTATTCCTTTGATCGAAGATCTGATGGATGAATTAGGAGGATCATCTATCTATTCGAAAATCGATTTAAGGGCTGGTTATCATCAGGTTCGGTTGGATCCTGCCGATATCCATAAAACAACTTTCAGGATGCATAGCGGGCATTATAAGTACCTAGTGATGCCTTTCAGACTCACTAACGCTCCAGCTACCTTCCAAGGGCAGATGAATTCTATTTTTAAATCCTTGCTGAGGAAGTGCGTGTTAATCTTCTTTGACGACATTCTAGTATATAGCTCGTCCTTGGAGGAACATGTAAAGCACCTGAGGAGCGTGTTTGATCTAATGAGGCGTAATCAACTCTTTGCAAAGCAGAGTAAATGCGCATTTGCAGCTACTAAGGTCGAGTACTTAGGGCACTACATTGAAGGTAGAGGAGTGTCGACTGATCCAGCTAAGGTCAGAGCCGTATAAGATTGGCCCGTACCAACTACACTGAAACAGTTGAGAGGATTTCTTGGGTTAGCAGGTTATTATCGACGGTTTGTACGCCATTTTGGTACAATCGCCAGCCCCTTGACTGCACTTACAAAGAAGGATGTGTTCAACTGGAATGAGGAAGCAGCTGAAGCGTTTGTTGAACTGAAAAGAGCGCTTTGTTCAACGCCAATGCTCGCATTACCCAGGTTTGATCAACCATTCATAGTTGAAACGGATGCTTGCGGACAAGGTATAGGAGCTGTGTTAATGCAGAATGGGCACCCATTGGCTTTTATCAGCCGACAGTTAAAGGGAAAACAACTTCATTTGTCAATCTATGAAAATGAATTTTTAGCTGTAGTGTTTGCGGTACAGAAGTGGAGACATTACTTGCTGACAAACCACTTCATAATTAAGACAGATCAAAGAAGTCTTAAATACTTGCTGGAGCAGAGATTGAACACTCCGATACAGCAGCAGTGGTTACCAAAATTGCTGGAATTTGATTATGAGATCCAAAACAGACAAGGAAAAGAGAATGTCGTAGCGGATGCTCTGTCCAGAGTCGAAGGATCTGAAGTGTGACCTCATTCAAAAGATCATGTCAAGCTATGACCACGACAAGGGAATCAAGGAGACAATCGATTTACTCAAACGAGATCCCCTGGCTAAGAAACAGTTCTCGTTTGTGCAAGGGATTCTAAGAAGGAGGGGAAAGATCGTGGTACCACAAGATGATACCCTGAAGAAGATGATACTCGAGTGGCTGCATAGCTCGGGTCTAGGAGGACATTCGGGTCGCGAAGCAACGCGCCAGCGGGTCAAGAGCCTTTTTCTGGAAAGGTATGTCTACTGATATCCAAGCTTTCATACGAAGTTGTAGTGTATGTCAGCAATGCAAGTATGATACTGCTGCCTATCCCGGATTAATACAGCCACTGCCCATTCCCGAAACCATATGGACTGATATTTCTATGGATTTTATTGATGGACTGCCATTATCGTTTGGGAAATCAGTAATCTTTGTGGTCGTGGATCGCCTATCCAAAGCTGCTCATTTCATGGCAATTGCTAACCCGTATATAGCAGCTACGGTCGCTCGGGTGTTTCTAGATAACGTGTTCAAATTACATGGACTTCCGCAAACAATAGTCAGCGATCGCGACAGTGTTTTTCTGAGTGATTTCTGGACTGAATTATTTACACTTCAAGGAGTTGCTCTCAATATGTCTAGTGCTTATCACCCGCAAAGCGATGGCAAGACAGAGGTGGTAAACAGATGTCTCGAGACGTATTTAAGGTGTATGTGTTGTGAGCGGCCGCATCTATGGAGCAAATGGCTGCCTCTAGCTGAATACTGGTACAATACCAGCTATCACACAGCCACGCAGATCACTCCTTTCGAAGCCGTATATGGTAGACCGCCCCCCTCAACATTTGTCATATCTGCCCGGTGAAGCCAAAGTTGCGGTGGTGGCGAAGTGCCTATAAGACCGAGAAAGTATGATGTTGATGTTAAAGTTTCACCGAATGCGCCACTTTGCGAATCAACATCGTACCGACAGGGAGCTGGAAATTGGTGATCGAGTGTTTGTTAATCTTCAACCTTATAGGCAGAACTCTGTGGTGACAAGGGGAAATCAGAAGTTGGCGCCGAAGTATTACGGACCATTCCGGGTACTGGACAAGTACGGGAAAGTAGCTTACAAGCTACAGCTTCTGAGTCATTCACAGGTGCATCCAGTTTTCCATGTATCCCAGCTCAAATTGGCTGTTGGGAATGCATTGACAACTACGGATATGCCGACTGTGCTTATTGATGCGGTTAGTAGAGAGCCGAAACTGATCTTGGAGAGAAAGATGGTGAACAGACAGGGAAGGGCAGCGACGAAGGTGTTAGTCAAATGGACTAACGAGATTTTGGAGGAAGCTACATGGGAGTTCCTATTCGACCTACAGAAGAAATTCCCAACCTTTAAACCTTGAGGTCAAGGTTCTTCAAAGGAGGGAGATTTGATATGGGATTTGGCGCCAGCCAAGATTCAAATTCAAATCGGACACGTCAGCTCTCGATCTAAGTAGTTGGTGTTATCTTATTTTGGTGTTTATCGTTATCTATCAATATCTTGAGAATATTGAGTTGTTGAGATTTCGTTAGCTTTGTTTCAGCTTTAAGAACTAGTTTGTTCATAGACATTATTCATTAAGTCATTTTCAATCATATTGATTTCTCAATTCTTTAACTCTGTTGGGTGATTGCTCTTATTTGTCTGAGATTCCATTCTTATTCCGGATTCTCTGCAGTTTGAGGTCAGTTTATCGTTAAAGTTTATTCTTATCATAGAACAAAAAGAAAAAACACAACCAAATGTTAAACTATTTGAGCAAAACAATTAATCCTAGATCGATAGAGAATGCTAAACACTTTCTGCTTGAACCATTTGGACACTCATATCTTCATCAGCAAGGTGAGATTGAATAATGAAAAGAAGTTATGTTATAGAAAATAAAACATGCATAGTTATGGTATCAAACAACAACATCTAGAGATTCAGTAAACTGAAATTTCCCAGTCACAAGACGATTGCACCATTCAACTATACCCCATATCTCCCCTTCTCGACTCATTTCCAGCAATATCTCCGCACACCAGATTTCACGACTTCCATTAGGGAAAAACAAAGCCAGTTTCCCACCGTGATTGGCAGCGCATGACCAATCTGAACGTCTTGTCTTAGCCAACAATTCTTCCAAACCTTTCACCACTCGCCAACACCTCTTCTTTGGATCATAAGCTCTCAACTCTTTCTCATCAGAATCTTCACAATTGTAATAGTACAATACGTCATCAATGGCACACGCATACCTCCACTCCTTAGAATTCAGAATCTCGTCCATTTCCCATTTACAATCCTTTGGATCGTAAACAAAGCTGTTAACAAAATCTCTCGTGTACATCTTATCACCCATCACCACAGTACCATGATAATGGAAACAGTCCTGATCTATGTCACACGTTGTCGGCTCAGGCTTCCACGTTTGTGTTTCTGTATTGAACACCACCATCAGCTTCTCATCTAAGTCATTGGGACGGAGTCCAATTACGTAGATTCTCCCACCGATGGTGTCAGCTATTGTATAAGACAAGGGCACAGGCATGCTAGGGAGGGGTTGCACGGTGTTAGATACACAGTCAATGCTGAATGTCATATCGGGCTGGTCAACTCCACCAAACACATATATCCTTGAGCCCACCGCGACAAAGCTTGAACCGTCGGACATAGCAGGAAGCGAAGGGACAAGGACCAACTGGCGATTGCGGAGAATATAACATCGGTTTTTCCTGGTTTCTAGGTCATAGAGAACAACATAGAGACGGTGCTCCTTACATTCCAACATAGAGACAGATGGTCGTTCGGACGATGGCTCCTCCTTTGCCATAATTTTGGAAGACATCTACAGATCAACGGTCACCCAACTGAGAGAAGAAGAAAGAAGTAAACCCTAATATTATTCTAGTGCGGCTAGTCGCGTTTATAAGGACCTGTCCTAATATTTATACATATACACACCTAGCACCTGTTTTAAATATGTTGAAGTATAAGTTTATTTTGATTTATTCGAGTTCCCAAAAACTCACTATTCGAATCCGTTATATATTAATTGATATGAGAAAATAAAGGCATTGAATGTGAGCTTAAAGATACGGCAGTTAGGGGAAATATGTAATTTGAAAAAATGATTTTGGGCAAAAATTTCTGTCCTTTTGTTAATGGGCTTAAAATGTTGATATAGGTTCATATAATTAGAAGGCGTAGTCTCTTAATTATGTAAGCCCAATTAATTGGTAAGAATGGGAAGTCCACGTAGAGTGACAGCTACAAGCAAAGACCGACGCAATTTATCCTCTAAATTCCAGATTTCTTCATCATTCTGACAAGAATGTTTGCATTAATGTTTGTTTTTGCAGATGGAAGGTATTGTAAGATAAGAAAAGGAAATATACAAGATGGGATACTCAACCATGTAAAAGAATAAGATGAAAGAGAGAAATATTTTTTCATTTCAATTGTTGTGCATTTCTTAACCTCACAAATTGGGACTTTACATCAATTACAGATGTTTCAATCACATATCAACACTTGTCTTTATTTAGCTTCATCATCAAGCACAACGTCTTTGTACGATCTCATAGCTGTTGTGATCTTTTGCTATCACATCTTTTTGCAGGTTGCAGGTTCCCACGTGAGAGAGAACATGTTTCTATCTTGGACTCACTCTTGGATATGTTTTTGGGTTGGGCATTTGCATATTGTAGGCCCATACTCTTCATTTGATAATTTCTTTGTTTCTTCTCAACATCTTACTCTATTCTTGAGTAATAACTTGAATTGTGATTCTTCTTACATCCCTTCTCAAACTTGTGGATGGTGGAAGACACACACAAAGTTTGTCATGCAAAGAGAAGAACACGATCAAGCTGGAAAGGAATAGGTGTGGGCATCAGAATACAAGACGCCATTCCTACTCCTTCAAGAATTTCCTCTACATATTTAGATTGATGCAGAAACAGTCCATAAGAGTGAGACATAGCATGAATGCCAAGAAAATACCCCAAGTGACCCAAATCCTTCATTGCAAAGTTTGTATGAAGAGCTTATAAAAGATATTGGAGCAGATTAGATCAGCTTCCTTTGGGGATAATTTTATCAACATAGAGTAAGAGTATCATTGTTTTCCATCTTGATGATAAATAAACACATATGGATCAGCCTTACTACAATGAAAGACAAATTCAAGAAGAAAGTTACTGAATTTCTCAAATCATACTCGTAGAGTCTGTTTGAGTCCACAGAAAGCCTTTTTAAGCCACCAAACATTAGAGGGTGGAGTAGGATACTCAAAACAGGAGGTTGTACCATGTGAACTTTCCCATTCAAATCACCATGTAATAATGCATTTTTAACATCTAACTGAGCGATAGACCACTTTTTAGCGTAACAACAGTCAAGACAATTCGAACAGTAGGTGTTTTGACAACTGGATGATATGCTCAAAGTTTACTACCCCTAAGTGTATTATATAGGGATTGTATCCATAGAGACTCAAGTTTCACGCGATAGACTATTTGTAATCGCATTAATAAGCTAAGCAAGAATAGTTTCAAAGCAGTAAATAGCAATGCAAAGTAACGTGAAGTGTGTATTCAATTAATGAAGCATCATATTCAGAGAAGATCTCAGGAAATCAGAAAATCAGACAACCAATTAATCAGGATTCAATCTTATGATGTTCTTAAACTAGAATCACAAAATCGACCGACACCAATGCAGTGTCGATCGACATCAACATCTGAAATTCGGCTCCCAAGTCTTCTTCTCGTACGAATGTCCGAAAAGTCTCCAAATAGCTACAAAATAACTCTAATCGCACAGAAACCTGTAAAAAAGACTCGATAGGTACTAGAAAGACACATAAAACAACTTGATTGTATACACATATCATGGTTAAAAACCCATAAAAACCATGAAATATCATTGGACTAAAGGTTTCATGAAAATCAACACCTTTTTTTGTAGAAAGCTCTTTGCAACAATCCAAGCTTTCAATTTATTTAGGGATCCATCAGCCTTGAGCTTCATGGTGAAAACCCAACGACATCCAAATACATTCATCTCCTGACTAAATGGAACCCATTCATATGTTTCATTGAGATAGACAGGTTTCATTTCCTCCTCCATTGCCTTGCGCCACCCAGTATGCTTTAGAGCTTCTGCAACTGTTTTTGGCACTACAGGAAAAGTAGTTGAGGTAAGAAGAACATATCTAGGATTTGGTTTATAAATGCCAACTTTGGAGCGTGTAATCATGGGGTGAAGAAAAGGTTGCGAAGAACCAGAGGCAACCAAGGATGAATCAGAAGAAGTATTTGTAGAGAGTAGACTGATCAGCAACAAAAACAGTTGTAGAATCATAGGTTGTTCAGAATTTTCTCTGATCACTGCAGTAAGTAAATGTAACTGTATAGCTGAAGTAGGCAAAGAAGACCCTGATTCGGTGAACAAGCAAGAGGAAGCAGTGATAATAGATGACCGTGAAGGAGGTACTTGAGGTACAGACTTGTGCCATGCTTTAGAGACATTCTGATCCGAGGAGAGTTGTTAAAAAGGAAAACAATTCTCATCAAATATCGCATGTCTACTAATGTAGACACGTCCAGTAGGAATATGCAACTGTGTTATAACCAAGAAATACACATTGTAGGGAGCGAGGATCAAATTTGTGGGCAATATAAAGCCGGAGACAAGGATAAGCAGCACAACCAAAGGTTCGCAAGGTAGTATATATAGGTTTTTGATTGAGCATAACTTCAAAAGGACTTCGAGAGTGCATGACTTGTGAGGGAAGAAGGTTGATGAGAAAAGTTGTTGTATATAAAGCTTCCACCCAATAAGGAAAAGGAGCATGACGTGTTAATAGCATAGTCAAACCTAACTCAATGATATGTCTATGTTTCCTTTCTGCTAACCCATTTTGTTGAGTACGGAAAAAACATATATTGTTGAATAACTTGTTCTTCAAAGTGGCCTTTAAGTTGTAGACTAGTGAACTCTCCTCCTCCATCACTTTAAATGACCTTAATTTCTTGTTAAACTGGACACATTAATGTTGGATGGAAAGGAAACATTTCTGAAACAGCTCCTTCACGAAGCTCTGATACTATGATAAGAAAAGGAAAACAGATAAGATGGGATACTCAAACATGTAAAAGAACAAAGACAAAAGGAGAGAAACATTTTTTTTTCATTTCAATCATTGTACATTGCTTAACCTCACAAATTGAAGCTTTACATCAATATAAAAGACGATATGTCATTGTCATTGATACAGATTCTTCAATCACCTATCTACACCTGTCTTTACTTTAGCTTCATCACCAAGCACAATATCCTTGTACCATCTCGTGGCTGTTGTGATCTTCTGCATATCACATCTTTTTGCAGATTGCAAGTTCCCACGTGAGAGAGCACATGTCCTGTCTTGGGTTCACTTTTGAATATGTTTTTCAGTTGGGCTTTTGTATTAAGATCTATGGGCTTACAACCTAAAACCAATTGGTAATAAGTGGAGTGGCATATATCCTTTATATATTAAGTGAGATCCCTTCCAACTACCGATGTGAGACATTATGTCCTAATACGCCCCCTCGAAATAATGGTTCATCGACGGCACCAATTTAGGACTGGCTTGTCGATGGATGGACCAATTTTGGGTCAGATCGGGTTGGATTGCATGGATCGGGCTCTGATACCATATTAAGGTGTATGGGCTTCTAGCATAAAACCAATTGGTTATAAGTGGAGTGTCATATATCATTTATATATTAAATGAGATCCCTTACAACTATCGATGTGGACATTATGTCCTAATACTTTGCATATTGTAGGCTCATACTCTTCATCCGATGATTACTCTGTTTCTCCTCAACATTGTTACTCTTTTCTTGAGTAATAACTTGAGTTGTGATTCCTCTTACATTGTAAACTTATTTCGTCTGCTGAAAGAAGGGTATGCAGGCCGTTAGCCTCTCATACTGCAGGACCCTGCAGTTTCTTACTCCTTTAGCGATCATTTGGTCTCCAACTCTTCGGTGTTTTGTGATGTCATGAACACTTGAAAAATTCAGTCTATGCAAAGAAGGAAACGACAGTCTTCTGTCTTGTTGTGTTCCTATGATTCCTCTCCGTTTGTGTTATCTTTTTGTTTCTCTTTCTGCTTCTGCTCAACAGTTCTTCTTGTCGGAATCAAAAGTATCCATCGGTTAACCTGCTTGTTCTGTTTGTACTATTGCAAAACTCAAAACACTTGGCAGGTCTATCCAGCGAACAACTCGCAATCTTCAAACTCGCACATGTTATCTCTTGGTATATAGGTCAGATGTGTTTAGGCTTATCGTACACCTTCAGTCATCTATAAGCAGTGATAACATGCGAAATTAACTTGAAGAGTAAAATATCCAAGAAATCCATGCAACAACGTTTTTGTGTTCAATTTATTGCGCAGCCAAGGAAAAAAAATCGCTGATAAGTTACTGCTTGTGGATAAACTTTCAGTTCCCACAAAAACAATTGAAGAAGAACAACTTCCTCAGTCTTATTGCCTCTTCAAGAAGAGAAAAAAATTTATGTTTGGCTCGAGTCATGTAAACTAAACAATTTAAGATGACTTTGTGACTTCATGTATAGCATTTGCAAGGTATCCCACATTTCCTGTCGTAACACCAGCCATACTGCAACCCAAAACATCCAAGAGCCTTAATCATTTGCTAACAAGTGCATTAAAATAAAGAATTATACAAGTTAAATACCTGATACGGCCATTACGGGTCATATAGATGTGATATTCGCTTGTTAAGCGGTCAACCTGTTCTGGTGTTAGCCCACTGTAGCAGAACATTCCAATCTGTTTCCCCATATAGATATGGTTATGTAATTGTGTGAATGATACGAAATAAATTGACCAATTTCACTAAAAAAATACACTTTTTAGTAATTACCTGCTTGGTTACGTGCTCCCATGATAGAGGCGATCCTAACTTCTCAAGGCTTTCTCTCAAAGTAGTTCTCATCCCAATTATCCGATCAGCCATGATCTGTCCGCGATAGATTTTACGGTAAAACTTATCAGATTCTAATTCTATAATTGAACACAAAAGAGTGAACATGGGATACAACTTGTTTCATAAGATAAGAGTCTGCATGTTTTAGCTAATGTGTGCACATGAAACATGGAATAGATTGCAAGCAGAAGGAAACTAATAGGTAAGGAGATAACAATATGGCAGAACTGGAATGTTACCTTAACCTCCTTTAGCCAGAGACTCTTTAACTCTCGGTCTCCAAGAATGGTTGAGACTATTTGAGCACCATGTAAAGGTGGGTTGCTGTACATTGGTCTAGCCAGCTGCTGCAACTGACTTTTCACAGTCACGGCTTGCTTTTCATCCTCACAAAGCACACTGCAGGAGAAAACAAAGTAATCATGCTCACATTCAGTTCTAGCTTCATCACTAAAGGAACTTGAATAGATATGTCATACAAGTTGATGACTCATATTCAGTCAAGGAATTTAGTTTTCCTAAGAATTTGCTCAGAAAATGAATACCTGAGACATCCAACCCTCTGGCCATAAAGTCCCATGTTTTTCGCATACGACTGAGAAATTCCAATATGATGACCATCCTCGAGAAAGATTCTAATGGACTTGGCATCTCTCGCTGGATCACCACTTGCAAAACCTTGATAAGCCATATCGAAGAATGCAAAATGATTTTTGGCCTGAAACGAGAACTGGCTGTTAGTCTGCTGCGGAAAGATAAGGGAGATGAAAAGTGATTGACAGACAAATAACTACAAAATATCGATGATTTATCACCTTGAATAGCTGTGATATCTCTTTCCATTGCTCCTCTGTAGGGTCCACTCCAGTAGGATTATGTGCACAAGCATGAAGAAGGAAGAACGAGCCTTCCGGAGCATTCTATGAAAAAAGACTTAACATAATTAGGATGTTATCATCAACAAGAATAAGATGTAAATATGTTTGTCGCAGAAGTTGTTCTTGCTAACCTTCACGTCATCCATCAATCCTGAAAAATTCAAACCCTTGGTTTCTGGATGATAGTAATGGTATGTCTTTTGAGGGACATGTGCATCTCTCCAGATGTTGTGGTGGCTGTTCACAAAATAGACAACATAAGCTATTATGCTATTTTGGTGAAGCAAAAAGAAACTTGGCCACACTTACAAAACAGAAGGTTTATGTAAACATTGTAACTGTAATGAAACTCACTTGGACCAGGTTGGTACAGGAATGTAGATCTGTGAATCGGGACTAAAACGTTTCTGAAAGTCTGCAAACAATCGGCATGCTCCAGTTCCCGACAGAGCCTGGACTGCAGCTATTCTTTTGTCTTTGATAAACTCAGAATTGTCCCCATAGGCAAGCTTCAATGTTTCCTCCACCATTTTCACACTCCCTCCCATAGGCAGGTACTCCCTTTAATCATTTAATACAAAATATACAGTTCACATCAGTTTTATGCGCATCGTATTAACAAGATGCATACACATATTTAATACACCAAATCGAGAGAAGGTTGAACAGAGTTAGGCACTTCTATTTGAGTGCATTCTCAATTACATAGTTTTAACAAGAACACAACATTATGTCAAGAGAATTTCTGAACCTGTCACCACAAGCATTCATAAAAAAATCATGTGCTAAGTATAATTGTAAGGGTTTGGTTAATCATCTGAAGTAAAAGTAAACAACTTGATAATAAAAAGAGATTAAAGTGAATAAAAGAGTATATGATCACCAAACAGAAAAGATAGTATCAGCTCCAGCAACTAAAAGCTAGCAAAAACGTTCAAGGATTCGGTATCATTTCCAAAAATCCACATATAATTTTTGTAACATGCGGTTTCTAATACTTTGTATTGAAAAACCCAAACATATCCATATTCCAAAGAGTGAACCCACCATCTCAGTATATGAATACAAAATAGCTCTTTCGCTTTGACGAACTAAGAAAAAGAGAAAAAAGCTATTTTGATTCCAAGAAAGAAAAGGAGAAGCAAAACAAGGTCAAATTCAGCTAAGCACACATATTATTTTCTTCAGTTACATAATTCAATTCAGGAACTTTACCAATCATACAAAACTTGAAAATCACATTTTTGTTGCAAAAAAAAAAAAAAACGGAAGCATTAAAGTTAGCTCATTTGAGGAGAAGGAGAAAGCAGTAATCAATCTTACATGAAGGAGTTCCCAGCAATCCTTCGCTCAGCTTCTCTGACACATTCCAAGACAACAGGCTTACCATTATCATCACGATATGCTCCCTAAAATGATATTTTTGCCAGTTTACAACATAAGTAATATATATAGTTTCATCAACCAAAAGTAAACCCAGCATGAAATCTGTTAAACGCAATCTCCTAAAACTTTCAGCTAATTGAAAATTTTCAATTATGAATGTAAATTGAGAGATTATCAAACATTGTCCCGGGAAAAGATATCTTAGATCAAAGGAAAAAAGAAATATCCGTAAGATCTGTAGTAGGATCAGCGAGAACAGCGAGAGAGAAAGACTCACCACACCAACATTAACTTTCTCAGGACTAGGATCAGCGAGAAAAGCTTCGGTAACTCCGAGGATCGGATCTTTGGGAGCAGGCTCGACGTTCTTCCACCATGAAGACATAGATCTCAAGCTGAAATCGCCAGAGATCGGATGAATCACTGCTCGCCGTGAAACCGAGTTCCGGATTGTCATCGCCATCGACATAGCTCTTATTTCTACACACTTAATAAACTCAGAGAGAATCGTCGAGGATTTATATATGGAGAGAAGTAGCGACTCGTAAGAAGTTTGGGCAGATGAGGACGAAGGAGAGACGCAAGTTGCTTATAAAATGGCCTTGGACTGTGTGTGAGATAAGATGTACATTAAATAAAAGATGCTTTAAACACAACAAATAATAAATAATGTTTTATTTATTAATATGTCTTTTTGTGTCAGATTTTTTGCCCTTTTCAATCTTCCAACACCTGAATTTCGAATCTGTGGTTCTACGGTGACAAATAGACACGTCGTACATATTTTTCCTTTATTTTTAAATCTTACATTTTTTAAAGGATTTTTATATATTAATTTTTATTTTTTTTGAATACATAATATATAAATGAACATAAAAACACAAATCGGTTCAAAATCCCGAAACGGACCTAGCCAGGATTCAGCTCAATCGGTCAAGCAGCGCAAAAGAAGACGAAGCCCTAACCCTAAACTTAATCTGCACTGGACCCCTGCAATAGACTTGGAAAAAGCTGAAAATTAAGCCGAAGAACTTCGTACCATAAAACAGAGCTGCCACCATCACAAACAGAACCCTAACACCACTTAAACGTCGACCCGAGAAAAGAAGAAGAAAACCGATGAGAGTTAAAAAGAAGAACCGACGAGGAACGAGAGGTCATGCATAAGCTTAGATGTCAGAAGGAAACTCTAGACCACCGCTATTGTCGGTCCACCGCCTCCAAACGGCGATGCCTAAGCGAGAAGCCCGAGAACAAAAGCCATAGCCGCCATGATCGGTCTACAACCACCTTCGCAAAGCCTCCACGCGACCAGTCACCGTCCTCTAGCGGGCATGGAGAATGAAAAGCAACTCAAAGAAAATGCTTACCTCGCGATCTAAAACGCCGCCACACGACTGCCGACCACCACATCTCCTAGAACCTACACCTGAAGACCAAAGAGCACGCCATAAAAGAGGGTGGAAGAAGGAAATCGCCGAAGAAAACTCAGAAGGACAGAACGCCAGATTTTGTCCTCTCAGATTCAAGCCTTTGAATCGAGCCTCACCGAACGGAGCCTTCGTGACCGTTAAAACCGCCGCCACAACCAGATAAAACGCCACCAGCTTAGCCGAGAGAGGAGATCAAGCCACGTATGAAGACATGCACGGTTTAGAAAAGACGAAAATTAAAAAAAAAAAGTTCTCTCTGGCGCCGGCGCCGGCCACCGGAAAGACATCGGGAATCGCCTATTTGTCTGCAAAAGATAGAGAGAAGAATTAATGTTAAAGAGTACTAAAATAGAAAATAAAACCAAATTAAATATTACATGTTATGGTAATAATAATATAGATTTTGATTATTTATCATAAATTGTAAAATATTGAGTTAAGAAATTATATCATTGGTCAAACAAATTTGATGGAATTGCTTTAAGCAAATTGTTACAAATTAATCTATGAGAACGTGTGTGACATTTATGTTAGGATAAATACTCTTGGAATAATCACTTTTTGTCATATCATATAGAATTGGTAGTATTAAGAAATGAGTGGCCATAACATCCAGTTTTGAGTATCAACCAACAATGCTATCTTTTATAATTAAGTTAACAAGGGCAGTTATTTCCATTTTCAATCTTAAACTGGGAATTTGAATGATAGGCAGGCTATATGTATAGTTCAAATACCTAACTAAAAAGGGAGAATAGAGCTATTTGAATCATAATTTGTAATATTGGAGTGTCATTGTCTTTGAATGATTACAATGGAAATGCATAGTGGATTATAAGGGCATATACATCCATGAACCCCTCTATGGGGTTCTTAAAAAAAAAAAAAAATTTTAGGAAAAGTGTAAAAAAAAAAAAAAATTGAAAAAAAAAATTAGACGAATGACAAGCTGCCACGTGTCATGAACAGTGTAAGAACCGGTTCTTAAATAAGGATTTTTAGAACCAGGTTCTTAACTATTCACGTGGGACCCACGTGAATAGTTAAGAATCCCCACCCCTAAGAACCCTCAATGTATGTGTTCTAATGGATGATCGCAGAGATGTAATATGCTACAATCACCGATCTTTTGACATGGTTCAATCAGAGAAAAGGAAAACGATTTGAATGTTTTTTCCTGAAAAGTTACATGGCTCAGTCCATATTCAGAGAAAAAGAAAACGATTTGAATATTTTTTCCTGAAAAGTTACATGGCTCAGTCCATATTTGATTGAGTTCATCGTCTTAAGAAAAATTCATGTCCTTATGGATTGTGTAGAAAGTAATCCATATTTTTAAGCATTTCAACAAACTTCGACATTGCTTTTGCATTTTGGTGGCTACTAATAAGTACTCTATCGACAATACATGTTAGAGCAAGTTTTAACATTTTTAAACCACTCATCTTTGGATCATCAAGCATTTTAAGTATAATTGTAATCTTAACATCTTGGTCTTTTGTTCCCACCCTTATTTATATTCCCAAACAACTCTTTCTACATAGATGTGAATCCTTATGGAGTCATCTTCTTCTCCAATATCTCCTTTGATTCGGGCTACTCACAACAATTTAAACATATTATCAATCTGAACTCTAGTGAGAATCGCAGAGGTTTCTCTGTAAACACTGAAGTCAACTCGTACTTTTTCGTTATTAGTTTCCTCACCAATAGACCATGAATCATTTTCCCAGAAATTGAACTCTATTTGACTGGAAGCTTAAACAACTCTCTAAACTGGAATCTCGAATTTTCTTCCACTTGGGCGTAAACCTAATCTTCTTCCTCACTTTGTTTAGATCTTCGATTTTGGATATATATTCAATCGGTCTTCGGGGTAAAGATATGTCTTGTACAATCTAATGGGTAGTTTTCGTCTACCATGTCTGCAACGGCAACACGCATTGCTAGAAATTCTCCTTGCAAACCGCCAAAAAATAATCTTAGAGTATTTGAGTCTTATCTTAAGAGTAGTGAATGAAGACAATGGACAAAAGCCCTAAACGGAAAATGAGTTTTTTTCTCTCGCCGGATGAGAATGGGGGAGAGAGACGACGACAATTTTATTATTTTTTTACAGATCTAAAATTAAAAACTCTTTACCATCGTATACCACTAAACCTTGAAAACTTCTAGTTAGGAGATTGAGTAACTAGTTAGTTTAAAGTGAAATTTGCTCCATTTGGTATGAATCTTTTGATTAATAACTATCTTAGTATCCAATACATTATTTTTACTAAGTTAGTGTTTTGAGTTAGTAAAATGACTTAATTACCCATAACTATATACTTACCTTTTTTACTAAACAAATTATTTAAATAAAAGATTAATTATTTAGAAAACTAACCTAGAAAAACAAATTAAACAATTAAAGAAATACTAAATTTATTCCATAAACTAATTATTCAGAAAACAATTTAATATACCTTTTTTACTTTACCATATAACCTAGAAAAAGAATTTTTTTACTTCTAAACAGGTAACAGTTTGTCGGCGCAGCTCTAATCAGCTCAAACCCTTATCGCCGTCGTCTCTTTCCTCTCTCACCGTCGTCTCCTTCCTCTCTCGCCGTCGTCTCCTTCCTCTTTCGCCGGCATCGGCTTGCCGCCTTGCCGTCGTCTCCTTCATATCTCGCCGTCTTCTCGGATGCGACAGGTTCTTCTCGGTTGAATCCCTATTTTTCTTTGTTCGATTTCAAAACCCCAAAATTTTACTTGTAGTCAGAAATCTATCTTCGATTGTCGATTTTGTGCTATCCTCATCCCCTAAATCTTTGATTTTACCTCGGATTACTCTGCCGTCATCTCGCATGCAATTTTACATCTCGGTTTTCATCTCTGTCTTGTTCATTCTGTTGTTACTTGACTTAGGGATTTATGAAATTTCAGTACCTCTGTTGCTTTGATTGTATCGAATTGTGATGATAGTTTGTGAAATTTTAGTACTCTTGTTGATCCGTTTTTTGATACAATATGCTTTAGCTTCTTTAATTGGGTGTATTCTTTATAGCTCAATCTCGTATCTGTCTTCTCAACAGATTGGAATTTTGTAACTGATTTATTTCAATATTGTTAGTGCAGACATGAAGGAAGCAAATCAAAATAGATATCCGCAGCGTTTGTTTCCCGACGACAATTATCCTACCCTGCCGCGAAGTCTGAATCATGGCAGTAGCTTAGAGCAGTTACGAACAGCTAGGAAACTACTTGGTAAAGATGCTTGGAAGGATATGACGGAGTCTAAGCTTGGGTGTGTTGCTAAGCTAGCTGAGAAGAGATTCATTTTCTGCGGGAGCACACTGTTCTACTTTCTTACACGACAGTTGGATACTAAGAAACAGATGGAAATGTGGAGTTTGATTGGCGATGATCCTCTGAGGTTTTCACTCTACGAATTTGCTAAGATAACCGGTCTTGACTGTGATCAATATGGTGAGGATGGTGGAGTTGATCTCGATCACACGGCGTTATGGGCTAAAATGGGATTGGCTGTTGGAGATGGACCACATTGGACAGACATGCTACGGGTGCTGAAAATATGCGGCGGGTGGACACCAACTGAGAGGATGAGTGTTGGTTTCTTATGCCTCCTCCATGTTGGAGTTTTTGGATTTCAAAGAGGTTCTAGGATCGACTTGAAGTACGCGAAGAAGGCCTTAGATAAGAAGGTTTTTAATAGTTTCCAGTGGGGCCGTCTTGCATTTGATGTTCTGATCTCTTCCATCCGAAAAGCAAACCTTGCTGCTTCCTCGGTTACACTAGATGGATTCGTTTACGCAGTTAATGTTTGGGCTTACGAATCATATCCGAAGTTGGGAGAAATGCATGGTGGTAGAAAGTTTGATGATGCGCTTCCTATACTTCGGTGGGGTGGATTACGCGCTCATTACGATGTTGATGATGTGATTCTCGCAGCTAAAAGTGAAAACTATGAGGTACGTCTTGATTTCTAACATGTCATTTGGTGTTCACATCATTTTATGGAATTGTTTATAGTTTGCAGATTTTTCATCTATTCTACAGGGACTTAATTACTGTTTTATTTGCTTCTTAGTATGCTAATTGGGTTGGTCTAACAAAGAATATGCATTTCAGGTTCGCAATATGGTAATGAAAGCGAAGGAAGATATTTATCCCGAGTGGGGGGATGAACCTGATGACGAGAGAGTGGATACACTGCTAGAAGACATCATCAACCAGAGATTGCAGAAGAAGGAGTGGACTTGGGAATGGCATGGAAGAGTTTTAGATGGTAAGAAAATCAAAGGCCCGGGTAATAAGAAGCGTGTGAGTAGTGAGCAGAATTCAAAAGGCGAGACCGCGGGTCCATCAAGTAAGAAAAATAAGACAGTGAAGGTGAAGGGTAGTTGTGAGCACACTGGTGAGACGAGTTCCAATGCTGAAGTAGTCAATCTTCTGAAATCTGTGTTTGAGAAACTGGGTGAGATGGACAGCCACAATCGACAGCAGTTTTCAGCAATAGGTACAAGGTTTTTTGAAGTTGAGGACCAAATGGGCCTAATGAAAGGAGCTATTCGTAGCTTGCAAAATGATGCCAAGGCTGAAGGGAAGAAACCGGTAATCCAGGAGGAAGTAGTGGAAGATACAAGTCATTCACAGAATGTGGTAATTTTCGAATTCCCAGCTTGTTGCGGTTTTTTATTGCTATAGTTCTATGTGCTGCGGATTTACTTTGGAATTGCAGATTTATTTGTTATGTGTGCTTTTGTAGAAGCAGGCTGGAGTTGAGGTCAATGGAGACAATGTTGTTGAAAACAGTACACCAGACACTCCAGTAAGTAAAGTTTAAAAATTCTTGATGAACTATTTCCTTTACTATTACTTTGTACAGTACACAAATAAACATTGATGACTTTTTATGTAGGTTCCTACTGATTTAAATGGAGAAAAAGACAGGAAGGACAGTGCATCTGAAAACCTGGTATGAGAATGCTTTATTTTTTCTGAGTTTATAATTTTTTTATCGTGAACTTCTGTTGATATGTTACTACTGATTGCAGTCATGGTTAGAGAGACCTAGTCATGTGGAAAAAAAGCCAAAAGCGAAGAAGGCAAAGAAAAAAATTGTTGGGAAAAAGACTGGAAATTCAGAGAAATTGGTCAAGGTTAAAGTTGAGCCAGCAGAGAAGTTTGTGACACCGAAGAACAAGGGAAAGCGAAAGACAAAAGGTGCGAAACTTGTAGTTGAAGATGTAGGCGATGAGGATAGCACAGAATTTGGAAAGCATTTGGACAAGCTAGCCGCACAACTCCGCAAAGACAACGGAGATGTAGCCGAGGGACGGATCAAACTCTTGGCTAAGTCACAACTTGAACCATATGTCCCAAGCTCAGTCGTGAAGAGGATCATGTCAACCAAGGCAGCCTTTGGAAAGTTCCCAAGCGACTACGCGTATGACCCATTTGAGAAAGTGGAAGAGAGGAAACTTCAGAATCTCAGAGACTTCATACAACAGGATGAGTAAGTATATGAATTTACTTGTGCACTTATTTTTGTGGAACAACACTTAAATAGAACCTGTGTTGTCAATTTTTTTTGAAAGGGAGGAGCCAATTAGCACATTCAACCCTGAAGTTAACTTCTACAAAAGGCTAATGACGAAGAAGGAAGATTGGACAGAAGCTGAATATGGTTGGTTAGGCGATCACGTGACATCAGCTTTCCTTCTTGCGGATTTTATTTGTCTAAAATTGTGTCTAAATTTCCTTGTTCTGTTTTTTGTTGGTATAGTTGCGGATAGTTTGTTACTTACTGACATTCTCTTCACTTTCAGCATATTACGGGAGCCATGCGAATGTTTCGCAAATGCTTGCTTCTTGAAGAAAATCCTTACCGGACAGACCGTGTAGCTTTCATCGATCAAATGTTTATCAATTTTTGGTATCAGGAGACCAAGGAATTTGAGAAGAAGAAGGCGAAGTTCATATTCAAGTCTGGCTACCAAGATGTGTTCTCTGGTGTTTGTATCGGTGATGATAGCGGTTCCAACAAGAGATGGATTGACGAAGTGGATTATGTCTATTTTTGCCACAACTCCAACAACAACCATTGGGTGGCATGTGAGCTTGATTTGCCTAATAGGAAGATTGACGTCTACGACGGCATCATCAGCGATGGGAGCGAGCAGTTGATTACTAATCAGGTGAAGAAGTATGCAAAAATGCTACCATATTGGATCAAATCAGAGACTGCAAAAGGTGATTATGATCCTTTATCAATTCATCAATATTTAATTCTGTTATCTATTCGATAATTTCCTTATTGCTTTATACTTGATAGGTGATGGTGGCAAATGGAATTGGCATCCATTCAAAGTTAACTACATCAAGAACATACCACAAAATAATCAAGTTGGTGATTGTGGAGTTTATGCCTTGAAGTTCGTCGAGTGCCTTGCTCTTGGTGTACAGATGGATGATCTGCGCGACGAGATCATTGGCGACATGCGCTTGAAGCTCGCAGCTGAAATTTTTGATGAATGCCCAGAGAAGAAACAACAGATGTCTGACCCGGTCCGAGGTGCCGATATAGGCCATCAACCACGGCCTGCCACACAAGCTTGATCCTAGTATCAATCTTATGCTTGTTTGATTTGTACTTGTTTCATTTTGAATGGTCTTTTGTGGGCACTTGATCTTTTGTGGGCACTTGATGTGTATTATTAGTGTCTGTTTGGTAAACTTAAACGTTAACTTCTTTCAACGAATTTATATATTCGTTGCGGATTTATATAAGATCGTTGCGGATTAATTTATTTGTTACACTAAGTAACCACTATAGGGCATATACCTTAAACCACTATAGGGCATATACCCTAAACCAAAACCCCAAAAAACTTAAATACTAACTATTGGCTAAATTAACAATAGTTTTCTTAGACCCTAAACCCTATGTTGGAAATATGATAATTAAAGAAAGTATAAATTACACTAAGTAACCACTATAGGGCATATACCCTAAACCAAAACCCCAAAAACTTAAATAGTAACCCTAAACCCTATAATCTATGAATTAGACTTGCTCAAAATCTCATAAACTAACTATTGGCTAAACTAACAATAGTTTTCTTAAAACCTAAACCATATGTTGGAAATTTAATAATTAAAGAAAGTTTAAATTACACCAAGTAACCACTATAGGGCATATACCCTAAACCAAAACCCCAAAAACTTAAATAGTAACCCTAAACCCTATAATCTATGAATTAGACTTGCTCAAAATCTCATAAACTAACTATTGGCTAAACTAACAATAGTTTTCTTAAAACCTAAACCATATGTTGGAAATTTGATAATTAAAGAAAGTTTAAATTACACCAAGTAACCACTATAGGGCATATACCCTAAACCAAAACCCCAAAAACTTAAATAGTAACCCTAAACCCTATAATCTATGAATTAGACTTGCTCTAAATCTCATAAACTAACTAATTGCTAAACTAACAATAGTTTTCTTAAAACCTAAACCATATGTTGGAAATTTGATAATTAAAGAAAGTTTAAATTACACCAAGTAACCACTATAGGGCATATACCCTAAACCAAAACCCCAAAAACTTAAATAGTAACCCTAAACCCTATAATCTATGAATTAGACTTGCTCTAAATCTCATAAACTAACTATTGGCTAAACTAACAATAGTTTTCTTAAAACCTAAACCCTATATTGGAAATTTGATAATTAAAAAAAGTTTAAATTACACTAAGTAACCACTATAGGGCATATACCCTAAATCAAAACCCCTAAAAACTTAAATAGTAACCCTAAACCCTATAATCTATGAATTAGACTTGCTCTAAATCTCATAAACTAACTATTGGCTAAACTAACAATAGTTTTCTTAAAACCTAAACCCTATATTGGAAATTTGATAATTAAAAAAAGTTTAAATTACACTAAGTAACCACTATAGGGCATATACCCTAAATCAAAACCCCTAAAAACTTAAATAGTAACCCTAAACCCTATAATCTATGAATTAGACATGCTCTAAATCTCATAAACTAACTATTGGCTCAATTAACAATAGTTTTCTTAAACCCTAAACCCTAAACCCTAAACCCTAAACCCAAAAAACTTAATGTTCGTATTTGATACAATATAAAGATGTTTGTTCCATATTTCATTAAATTGTCACTAGCTCAGTGGTAGTGATCCTCTTTCAAACTCTCCGTATCACGAGTTCGATCCCTTTGAATAACATGTTTTTTAATCATCACATAGATGAAACGACGTCGTTTGTTATTCCTAAAAAAATAAAAAACAACGGTCACACCGTGTATCGAACTCGGGTAATGGGAACGTTAAAGTCATCCATCGCCACTGCGCTATTACTCATCATCGCATATTTATGAAACATAAAACTTTTTATTCTTAGTCATTTACCATACCAACCACATTAACGGAGACTAACGAACGTGTAAAAGCTATAGGAATAAACGTTAACGGCGTACTAAAACGGCGAGTCAAAACTTAGATTGAGAATTAACGTAAAAGTCAATAAAAGTCCATATTTCATTAACGTAAAACTTAGTTTTCCCAATGTTGAATATACTAAAATAAAACAACCAATTGAAAGAAAATTCAGAAATTTCTATTTTGGATGACGCCCACAAGTACGACTGTTATGCCCACTTTGGTTGCACTTCAAGCAAATATGTGGCTTCCTAGGACGTTTTTTGAACAAAGCTTTCTCTAAAGCGGACTTGTATCGACTCTTCTTAGGTCTTCCAGGAGGCTGACGAGGTATAGGAGGTAGACATTGTTGTGCTGCAACGAGTTCAGGAACAGGCTGAGCTACATCTCTTGGCATTATAGACATAGCATAAGCGTTGGCAAGGTAGCTCTTGAAATAATATGGAGACGAAAGACCAAGCACATTAATACTCTTAGATGCTCCAGCGGCGATAGCATGAACACAAGGTAGTTGATGAACATCGAACCTTTTACATGAACACTGTCGATCACGTACGTTGACAACATGTGAATGCCTTCCGTTAGCAACATGTACTTGATCAGCATCTATTTCCTGCACTGCCAACAGTCTAGCTGCAGTAACACGGGGCTGCAAGCAAAAAATATTCAGTACGCATAGTTTATGGAGAAAACATTTGAAATTTATAACCACTAACCTCTATTAGTTTTTCTGCAGCATCCGTCAACCTAGTACACATTTGTTCTGCAGCCCGCCTCCTAGCGGAGAACCATCTTGTTAGCATGGACCGAATGGCGTCTAAGAGCTTGGCAATTGGCAAAGTTCTCGCATCTGATAAGACCCTATTGATCGACTCGGCTATATTGGAAGTTAAAATATTATATCTCTGACCTGGAAAGTGAGCACGACTCCACACTTTAACATCAGCTTTCTCGAGATAAGCATGGAGTCCCGGTTTGATGTTTTGGATCTCACTGAATATGACATTAAAATCAGATATCCTATATGCATTTGCTGCCTTTTTTACCAGCCGGAATGCGTCACCACCTTTGAATCGCACTAGTATGTTTTTGTACATATGATATGTGCATATACCCCTAGTAGCTAGTGGATAGACCTTTCCAATGGCTGTAGCTATCGATTTATGTTTGTCGGAAATGATGGATAGACCAGTCTCGTCTGGAAACACACGGTTCAGTTGTCTGAAGAACCATTCCCATGATTCATCGTTTTCCGTGTCAACAACCGCAAATGCTATAGGGAATATTTGGAAGTTACCATCCTGACATGTTGCGACCAAGAGTGTCCCTTTATACCTCCCTTTCAGATATGTCCCATCGACAACAACCACTTTTCTCATGTATTGTAAGCCATTGATACTTGCACCGAAAGGGATAAAACAGTACTTGAATCGCTCTTCCTCGTCCACCGCTAAGCGTGTATAAGTCCTAGGATTAGCCTTCCTAATCAAGTACAGATAAGAAGGAAGTTCCGCATATCCACTTTCGTGGCTACCATTAGCCAACAAACGTGCGTATTCAAGAGCCCGATAAGCTTTCCAGTAATCAATCTGCCATATATTCAACTTTTAAATATGTTTTCCCTTAAAAAAATCCGCAACAAGCAGTACTAACTAGTAACAAATCTGCAACAAACGAATTCTTAAAAAAAAACTGCAACCAGTATAAGGACAGTAGAACATACCTTTATACCAAATCTGAAGTTCAAAGCCACAACAACATGATCTGGTATCACTTTTGGCCCAACACTACCAACCGTGTCATAGTACAGCTGCCCCAAGATATTTTTCGTGGCTTGACGACTACGCCCACCTCGTTCTGTGACAGAACAAGTATGATCTTTGATGTAAACCTTGATATGAAAACTAGAGGAATCTCCAACTGTCCCGGCACGAACTCTCCATGTGCATCCTTTGTTGGAATTGTGTCCAGTAATCTCGGTACTGTCTCTAGAAAGTAAGAGTATGTCAAAGATCAGACATAAGTCATATAATATTGGGGGTCATGATGGCTTGCTAGAGTCCGCTCATGATCTATAAGTCTTGGACTTATTGCCTTTATTATATGATCCCATATGGGTCACACGCCTAAGCCAACAGGAAAACGTGTAGGAACGGTTTAGCAGAAGTACGGTAAAAGTGCTAGGCATTTACTATACTTAGAGAGTATAAAAGGGTTTAGCCACTGTGCGTCGATCGATGCACAAGGTGCAACGATCGATGCAAGGCGCGAACGCCTCGGAGTTAATTGGCATTTGGGTCAAATGGCCCAAAACGAACTGAACGAGTTTTATATAAACTTAAGACGAGTTCAGGTCGAACTAGAGCCCTAGCCGCGAGCCTCCTCTCTCTCTCTGCGCCAATTTCCTTCTGGTCTAGCAGCCTCTTCCTGCTTGGTGTGCGTGTGTGAACCTCTGGAGGAGTTATCACTCGGTGGCTCTCTGATCTCTGACCTGTTCTCTCTTGCCGCTGCAATTAACAGGTAAAAGGTGAGATCATCTGTTGTTTCTATTCAAGAGAACCTAGATCCGCATGTTTAGGATGATCTGAATCTGGAATTGAATCAGGATTAACAGAACAATCCTACAGTGGTATCAGAGCTATTGGTTCTGGTTTTTCTTGTTTAGATTCATGTTTAGGATTGTTTAAAGTGGTGTTTTGAATCAATCTACTGATAAGATTAAAACACTTAAGAAACAAGAATTGAATCCTAAACAAACAGTTGAAAAATCGCATGACCAAGCTATATTGATTTGGTATGCGACCTAAACTGATTTTGCATCGTCTGAGATCGCATTGCATCGATCGATGCAATGCATGGATCGATCGTTGCAACCGCGAGAGATTGACCACGATCGCATGGATCGATCAAACGATCGCATGGATCTCGCGTCGAAAATCTCTCGGCCAAACCCGCTAACCGTCCGTGCAACGCGTGAGAGCATCGATCGATGCAGGATCGATGCACGATCGTTGCAGGATCAACGCGTGAGAGCATCGATCGATGCAGGATCGATGCACGATCGTTGCAGGATCGATGCTGAGAGCATCGATCGATGCAGTTAGGGTTTTGGCTCGGTTTAATTTGATTAAAATTTTTATCGTCGCGGTTTAATAAACAGAATTAATAATTTTATTAATTTCTGGTTAAACCGGGATAAGAAATCCAATGTCGTAAATTTATTGGATTTAGTGCCTAAACCAGGATTTTCTAATTTGATTTGGTTGGACCAAATAAATTGAGAAAATCCGGTTTAGTAAATAACCGGTTGACAATTGTGGTCATCGTAGTAATTAAAATTTGGTTAGACCAATTTTAAAGAACCAGACCGGTTATGTCATTTAATTGGACAATTGGGTCATGTCTTGGACATGGACCAATTCTTGGGCCTCGGGCCAAGAAGTTAAAACAATTGGGCCAATTATTTGAGTCTTTCTTTAGAATAATTTAAAATTTATTTTATAAAGAATATAAAGTCGATTTTAAATTAAAGTTTCCGATATTTTGAAATTAGAAAGTTTCTTATTTTATAGAAGTTTCTAGATTTGCATGATTCGGATTTTAAGAATTTTCTAAAGTTAGAAAGTTTCCAATTTTAGAAAGTTTCCAAAAATAGTAGGTTTCCAAAAATGAAAGTTTCCCGAAATAGTAATCTTCTACTTTGGGAATGAATTTTTAAAATAAACCTACGAACCTCAAATAATATCAGGCGTTGGATGTCTTGTCCATTCTATGTCAGCTGTCGAAGCCCATTCAATTGTATTCATGGCCTTACAGTGTGAGGGTGTCTGCTTTTGTGTGGATAAGACGGTTTGTGATTCATAAATGTCACTGGGAGTCCCAGACATTAATGATTACATGACTGTATAGTCTGGTTTTCTTGACTAGGCCATCGGGAGTCCCGGGCCTTGAGACATCAGAGTGGATTGGGCCTCGGGCCCAGATTCACAACCAAGAGTTATATCACGGATATAATTAGCCGATATAGGGCTTACCGATATAAGCTAAGGTTGGGTGACGGCCAGTGGCCCACTTTAATCTTAGTTATATGTGGATCTTGGAATCATTATATTCTATTGAGGGTAACTGATGTTATTGAATATAATGCGTGATTAATCATATTAAATTTAATACGAGATTAATCATATTGAACATATTAACTAAAATCCTTTTATCTTAATTTTCAGTTATGACTAGCACAAACAATCAAAAACTTTCTCGATCCGGTCTGTCCTTAAGATGGACAAGCTGAACGGATCAAATTTCTTGACTTGGTCGCGGAACCTGAGGATAGTCCTCAGACAGGAGAGAAAGGACTATGTCCTTGAGAGAGCTCTTCCCGTGAGGATCGGGTCCAATGCTTCTCATGCAGTATATAATGCTTGGAATAAGCATTATAATGATGCGGTAGATGTGCGTGGTCTGATATTGGCTACCATGGACTCAGACTTGCGGAAGCAATATGAGAACATGGAGTCGCCAATAGAGATGATCAGCAGCCTGAAATTGAAATTTCAGGAGCAGATAAGAGTGGAGAGATACCAGTTGGTTAAATCTCTCACTAGCTGCAAGCTACCAAATGATCATCCAGTGAGTCCTCATGTCAGTAAACTGATGGGTTACATTGATAACCTGAGGAAATTGGATTATCCAGTAAGCCAAGAATTGGCAACTGAGATCATTCTGCAGTCACTGCCGTCAAGCTATGATAAGTTCAGAAGGAACTATATCAAGAAAGGCTTAACGAAGACGCTGACTGAACTGCATGATATGCTCAAGACAGTTGAGCCAAACGTGAAGAGTACCCTGTACAATTTCATGAACGAGAAGGGTAGGTTTACTAAACCTAATGCTGACAAGGGTGAAGACAAAGTTGTCCAGATTTTGAATCATGGCAAGCGTGTGTCTTCTGAGCCCGAGTCAGATACCTCTTACGTTGGTAAGTGCTGCTACTGTAAGGAGACAAGGCATTGGAAGAGAAATGCATTAAATTCATGGAAGATGATGAGGAGTTAAAGTCGATGTAAGAGACTACTTCCTCAGGTATTCATGTTATTACTTCAAGTTATACCTTAAAGGTATTGGATACTGGTTGTGGCACTGATATTTGTGATAATATGCAGAGCCTAAGCAACAGTAGAACGTTGAAGGAAGGGCAAGTGAAACTACATGTCTGGAAGGAGCTTGGGATGCTGCCTCAGCCGTAGGGTTTTTCACTTATAGATCCCTTTGAGGCTTGGTTTTGTATTAAGTAATTGCTACAATGTACCTGCTTTAAGCAGAATTGTCTTTCATTTTCTTGTAAGAATTTGAATGTTTTTCATTTTGATAAAAGACAAGTTTTGTTCTTTTGATCTTAATGAAATATTAATTGTAGCACCCTATTCATGGAATGGGTTTTATATCTTAAACCAAAGAGTGCCTAAATGTAACATAAGTACCGAATTGGTTTAAATCTGATGAATTAAACCTGATTTTTCTTGGCATAAAGTCTTGGTCACATAGAGTAAGTCGGATTCAGAAATCCCATAGTCATGGACTGATTGGGCTCATTTGATAAAATGTCTTATGAGACTTGAATTCTGTTTACTAGACCAAAAGGTAAAGGGCCTATCTCAGCCGAGCTAGAGAAAGGCCCAAAGGCTTATTGGACCTGGAACATACTCATGTATGTGGCCCAACAAGCAGTAATGCCAGAGAAAAAAAAAAAAATCTCCTGTACTTCATTGTCTCTACTGATTACTTCAGTGAGTGTGAATGTGTTCATTTGATGAGACACAAGTCGGAATTCTTTGACATGGTCAAAAGAGTTCCAGAAATGAAGTATAGGATCTGAATGACAAAAGTATTAAGACTCTGGATTAAATCACGAGTGAGAATACTTAAGTCATTGATTGTGTGATCATCTTAATGAGTGTGAAAACGTTTTACAGCTCATTTCTCCTGAAAACCTGAAGGTGTTTCTGTGAGAAAGAATCAGATCTTATTAGACATGATTAAAGATGAGTCACACGAATCTTCCATGATATTATTTAAAGAATAACGCTCTAGAAATATCTAAGTTTACGCTGAAAAAGGTTCCACCAATATCAGTTGAAAGACACCACGTAAAAGTGGATTGGAATCGATCCAAATTCGTCTTTACTGAGTATTTGTAGTTGTGCTACTTCGCTGGTTGTCCTAGAGAAACTAAGGCTTGTTACTTTTACGTCCAATCTGTTTTCTAAGAAGGGAAGTAATTTTCCAAGAAGAACAGTGGGAGTAAAAGTATAACTCGAAGTTTTCTTAGGGAAACCAAGGCTCGGTACTTTTACGACCAATCTGTTTTCTAAGAAGGGAAATTACTTTCCAAGAAGGGAAGTTACTTTCCAAGAAGAACAGTGGGAGTAAAAGTACAACTCGAAGAAATTCGAGAAATACAGGAGGCTGCTTAACCTATTGAGGGAGAGCTGCGGAAGGATTTACAGATTTCTGTAGAATCTACACCTGTGGAGCCTGAAGTTCGCAGATATGAAAGAATCAGTCACTAATCCGAGAGTGAATTCTCGTCATTAGTTCAGCCTGATGATCATTGAATGTTCGCATGATCTGATGATCATTGAAAGCGACGAATCTGCGAAATTCAAAGAAGCGATAGTTAGCCCGGACTCTCCGAAGAATTACATTTTATGTAAGTTAGCTTCATCGATCCATTCATGGATGGAAGCAAACATATCGGAGTTGGAATCTTCGTTCTGTTGAATTAGTCAAGGTTTTGACTTGAACAGGAACGAATTGGAACTGTGCGTTTACTAATAGATTGGTGGGAGCAATATAGCATTTCTCATATTGTATGTCGATGACATACTGATTCTCGGAAAAGACGTCCCAATGCTGCAGTCGGTTAAGGACTGGCTTGGGAGTTGGTTCTAATGATTGACATGGATAAAGCCACGTATGTTCTTGGATTTTGGATCTAAAGATAGAGATCCGAAAGAGCTGGTAAGACAAAGTCAGGATTCTTATCCCGACAAAGTCTTACACGTTTTCAGCATTCCAAGAAGAGTTTTATGCCAATGTCACATGGCATTACGTTAAGCAAGACACAGTGTCCTACGACAACTGCTGAGCTTAAATGCATGGATAAGTTTCCATATGCGTCGGCAATTGGATCTATCATGTATGTCATGAAACATACTTGTTTGATGTTGCTTTAATGTTAAGCAAGACAAGTAAAGACCAGTCAAATCCAGCAAAGAATCATTGGATTGCCGTAAAGAATATCCTAAAGTATTTGAGGAATACTAAGGATAAATTCTAGAGTTACGGAGAAAGTGAGGTGCTATGAGTCGGTAGAGTCTGAAAGGCAAGTTTCCAATAGACAAAGATGATTTCCGATCACAGTCCGGTTATATCTTGTGTCTATCTGGCGGTGCAAGGCACTGTTGCTGACTCAATGACTTAAGCTGAACATTTCGCAGCTTGGGAAGTGGCGAAAGAGGTTGTTTGAAAGAAGAGTTCGTCACTGAACTTGATGTGATTCCCAGCATAGATGAGACTAGCTGCACATCAGAGGTCCAAACACCTAGAGGATAGGTATAACCTATTCCGTGAGATAAATGACAGAGATGTTAAGTAGATCAGCAAGTTTCAACAAATGAGAACGTTGCTAATCTATTAACGAAGCCACTCCTTAGGCATAAGCACGAGTCACGGACTGTTGCTGTAGGATAAGTGAAATCAAGATGTAGTCTTAATTTCAGTGGGAGTTAGTAAAGGGCTTTATTTAGTTATTTGATATGTTCTTATAAAACATTTAAAATGTTTTAACGAAATTATTATTATTTCAAGATTATTTTAACTGTGATGAAATAATCGTTCCAAAGTGATATAAACCATTTTATAGGTCATCGAAGTAAGTGACTTGATCTTGAGTCATCAAAGTCATTTAGCTTGATCATGAGACCCTATATTTGATAGATGACTTATATCATCCTGTCCCTAGTCGAAGGTTGTTGAAATTGGAACACCAACAACCGTGTGAGACTGGATTGGTACGTGACTTATGACAAAGTCTCAGTGTGTCATAGATGCGCGGCATCAAAGTCAGTACATAGGTGTATGTTTGGGAACATACGACCGGACAAGACCCGCTTATGAGAACTCTTCAGGATATTTATATATGTGTCATAAGAGATTCTCACTACGACTATAGAGTATAGTCCTTAGACCTGAGTTCGCATGCATGTGACTGCACATGAACTGATGCACTTTGATCATTGTCTAACGCTATCGTTATGCGATAGTTATAAGGACCTTGTTTGGGTACATTGTGAAGTGAGTAGTTTACAGTGATGGAACAAGACGGGATTTGTCCCTCCAATATAAATGGAGTGAATATCTCTAGGCCAATCGGAGATTTGAATACTGGAAAATGCATGGCCATGCTCAAACGGACTGTCCCGAGTCGTTTGGATTGTCAGTATCAAATCAGAGTCCGATGAACAAGATTAGACTTTATAAGGATGACACTAATCTTGCCTTATGACTAATCGAGATATTGAGACAAAAGGATTATGAATACAGAGATTCCAGTACAAGTGGGAGATTGTTGGAATTGTGTCCAGTAATCTCGGTACTGTCTCTAGAAAGTAAGAGTATGTCAAAGATCAGACATAAGTCATATAATATTTGGGGTCATGATGGCTTGCTAGAGTCCGCTCATGATCTATAAGTCTTGGACTTATTGCCTTTATTATATGATCCCATATGGGTCACACGCCTAAGCCAACAGGAAAACGTGTAGGAACGGTTTAGCAGAAGTACGGTAAAAGTGCTAGGCATTTACTATACTTAGAGAGTATAAAAGGGTTTAGCCACTGTGCGTCGATCGATGCACAAGGTGCAACGATCGATGCAAGGCGCGAACGCCTCGGAGTTAATTGGCATTTGGGTCAAATGGCCCAAAACGAACTGAACGAGTTTTATATAAACTTAAGACGAGTTCAGGTCGAACTAGAGCCCTAGCCGCGAGCCTCCTCTCTCTCTCTGCGCCAATTTCCTTCTGGTCTAGCAGCCTCTTCCTGCTTGGTGTGCGTGTGTGAACCTCTGGAGGAGTTATCACTCGGTGGCTCTCTGATCTCTGACCTGTTCTCTCTTTCCGCTGCAATTAACAGGTAAAAGGTGAGATCATCTGTTGTTTCTATTCAAGAGAACCTAGATCCGCATGTTTAGGATGATCTGAATCTGGAATTGAATCAGGATTAACAGAACAATCCTACATCCTTCTACCCAGCATTGAACAATCAACAAATCCGGCCGTGACTCTACACGGTTAAAGTCAAACTTTCTCGCTAATGACAGAAGCTGCAACCTATTAACCAAATCATCTTTGCTATCATACCTTTGCCCAACAGCAATTTCCAAGGCTTGTAACTCTATGTTCATGTAATGCTCATCATCAGCACCTTCTTTGACAGTTTTCCCAAAGGCTTTTTTCTTCTTTGGCAAACTCGGTTCCTCAAACTCTCTCGAAACTTTCCCACACAAATCGTAATCCTCGTCACCCGAACTAGCACCATCCGAATCTTCACAGCAATCAAAAATCAATCCTTCTCCATCGTTGTCCTCATCTTCCACAGCCCCTTCCGTGCTACACTCAGAATTCTCAGAAGCGGGCGTTCTCTTCTTAAATGTAACACACAACCTGCATGTCTTATCCTTGAACTGATCTAAGAAATATTTCAGTTGTCTATCATCACCAACAGACGCAGGAGGTATGCTCTTCGCTAAGCCAACCAAAACCTCCTTTGGAAGCATATAACTAAACTCAGCAACGTAAGTCTTATAGTCAACTCCATAATCCTTGAAAACCCTTTCTATGAATCTGTTGAATGAAAGTTTATCATCAACTCCTACTGTTCTTGTTCCTCTTTCATCCACAGCAAATTTCCATCTCGTTTCATCAAATTTCCAGTCACCACAATGTATAACAATCGGAATCATGAACAATTGTTATTGTTGACGAGCAGAAAAGATCACTACGATGTATCTATTGAGCTCGTTCAGACAAATTACCAGTTACGAAATTAGTTCTAAAACCCTATGTTGCATATGACGTTTTTTTGCTAGAAATTTTGAATAAAAAATTAATTAAATTATGTAATAAAAACTCATAAATTTGGTCATAAAAAACTTTCCTTATTAACCACATACGATTAATGTAAAAAATAAGCGGGTTACCTTTTTAGAATTAACCGAATTTGTATACAATTCTTTCCATATCTGTCATTTTCAGTAATAATATTCTTTCCATATATTTTCTAATCGAATAAATTGGGGGGTTATAAAAAAAAACTGTTTCCATTAACAAAAAAAATCGATTGAGTATATGGACTTACCAAAAACAAAAGGTGGTTCCGAAAAGGAAAGATTTTTAAAACAATATTCAATTTAAAAATAAAAAATGGTATCTGAATATATTTATTAATTTCAAAGTGATTAAGTTTATATTTTCTGAATATTACAAATTTATCTAACGAGACAAATAAATTGGGAACTTATAAATTTAATTTGTAAACATATTATACTTAAAACTAATTTTTTTATATTAAAATTATATAAAAATATTACAACCTATAATGATGTTTTTTCCCCTAAATACATTAATACAATGTAATTTTTTTTTGTCACATAAATTTATACAATGTAATATTCCCCTACATAGATTAATACAATGTAATTTTTTTTTGAGACAAAAAACTTGTGACAATGTAATATTTTAAATTTTAAAAAATCAATATTTGCAAGATTAAACTATTTAAGGAAATAGAACAAATCCGCAAAAAAAAAATGAGTAAAAATACCACGTCATCAATTTTAAAAAAAAAAAATCAGTAAACACAAAAAAAATATCTGCAACACATCAACTAAATCTGCAACACTAGAATACTAGTTTTGTAATTTTTTAAAGCGTTTAGCATGTGTTACAGAGTTTTTAAAAATCTGCAACAAATACAAAAAAAAACTGCAACACTGGGAATAAAATCTGCATAAATAATCCGCAAAATCCTGAAAAAAACTGCAAAAACACAAAAAAATCTTCAACACTAGAAAAAAAATCTTCGAACTCATTCTAACAAAAACGAACAAATCCGCAAGTATACAAATAAAACTGCAACACATGGAACAAATCTGCTACACTACGAACTAAGTTAGTAATTAAAAAAGTACGTTTCCTTTGTCGCGGATTTATTTTAAATCCGCAACGAAAAAACAAATCTGCGACACTTGCATTTAATCCGTAACATCATTTCCGTAATTACACAAACAAATCTGCAACCACATAAATCTGCAACACGTGACTGCGGATTTAATTTCGCTGGGAAGGTGGTATTTTCGTAAATATTTCATTTTTTTCCAAAATATGGAAAAAAATCATAATGGCATTTCGGTAAATTTTTTTTTCCTTCCAAATGATGCTAAGGGTAATTTAGGCAATAAAATCATGAAAAACAAGGTTAAAAGATTAATCCTACTCTAGTAATAACTATACTTTTTGATACTAGATAAATAATTTTCCCTAGTTTAAATACATAGATTTATTATTGTTTTTTCATTCTCTATTTTCTGACAAAAAGATACAATATTTCAATTAGAAGAAAAAAATACAAAACTGTATGTTAGAGCAAGTTTTAACATTTTTAAACCACTCATCTTTGGATCATCAAGCATTTTAAGTATAATTGTAATCTTAACATTTTGGTCTTTTTTCCCACCCTTATTTATATTCCCAAACAACTCTTTCCACACAGACGTGAATCCTTATGGAGTCATCTTCTTCTCCAATATCTCCTCTGATTCGGGCTACTCACAGCAATTTAAACATATTATCAATCTGAACTCTAGTGAGAATCGCAGAGGTTTCCCTGTAAACACTGAAGTCAATTCGTATTTTTTTTGTTATTAGTTTCCTCACCAGTAGACCATGAATAATTTTCCCAGAAATTGAACTTTGTTTGACTGGAAGCTTAAACAACTCTCTAAAACTGGAATCTCGAATTTTCTTCCACTCGGGCGTAAACCTAATCTTCTTCCACACTGTTTAGATCTTCGGTTTTGGATATATATTCAATCGGCCTTCGGGTAACAATATGTCTTGTACAATCTAATGGGTAGTTTTTCGTCTACCATCGTCTGCAATGGCAACACGCATTGCTAGAAATTCTCCTTTGCAAATCCCCAAAAATAATCTTAGAGTATTCGAGTCTTATCTTAAGAGTAGTGAACGAAGACAATAGACAAAAGCCCTAAACGGAAAATGAGTTTTTCTCTCGCCGGATGAGAATGGGGGGAGAGAGACGACGACAATTTGCTTATCTTTTTTACAAATTTAAAATTAAAACTCTTTACCATCGTATACCACTAAACCTTGAAAATTTCTAGTTAGGAGATTGAGTAACTAGTTAGTTTAAATACATAGATTTATTATTGTTTTTCCATTCTCTATTTTCTAACAAAAAAAATACATTATTTCAATTAGAAAAAAATATATACAAAACTGTATTTGCAATCCCCCCCCCCCCCCCCCTAAAAATAAGTCGTCTTGAGTCTTGAGAAGTATACAAAGGCCAAAACAATATTTTAAGCAGAAAGCTTTCGTCATTCTCATGTTCCCGATCAGCGTCGGCTTCTCAGACATCGGTCGATTTTCCCTTTTATAAGTTTTTATTTCTTTGCATAGATTTAGATATATAATTATGGGAATTATAGAATCTCATATCTATCCTATATGGATTTCAAATAATTTCACTTTTCTTCGATCTCAATAATGGCATCTCCACAGTATGGGTAGAGTTGCATAACACCCAAATCACCCAAATTTCATCAAGTGTATGAGATATATGGATTTGAGAGTAGCCATTGTTGTCTTCGCTCACAACCAGACGTATCATTATGAGTGGATGGGTTTGAAGATCTCATCGCAACCTTGTGTGAACCTTGTGTCCTCTTTTTCTCCTTCGAGGGAAAGATATTTCCGACCATAATATGGCCGCAACGTCTGAGTATTTGTGTCGGTTTCAGTCCATCTCCCAAACGGTGCATGTCGTTTCATCACTGGAACGTCTTGTTTTCAACATCAAAGAGTATGTACCTTTGATTTGGATCTCTTAGTTTTTCGAAATGGAAAACAAGTTTGGATATGGGATCCATGGATAAACAATTGTTATTGTATCGTCTGTGGGATGGAGTGATGGATGTCGACTAGTTTTGGTTAGAATTTGCGGTTTAGCAATGCATTGGTGATTTACCGTGGAATATATTGCCATTATCGGGTCGGACATTTGTGCGTTTAGTCGAATACGACATGTTTCATCGAGTTTAAGAAGGCATGATCCAAAAATATTTTTAACAACAATTCATTTAAATCTTTTAATTAGAGTAATGCGAAAATCAATTTGGAGATTCATCAAAAATATGATAGCCAAAAAAAAGTTTATGAAAAATAGACATAAGAGATTTTATTTATTAGCTTATAAAATTTATGGAAGGAAATCATGGTTACTCTACACTTCATCATCGAAATTGTTTTCAGTTTCTTTTATTTGTGTTAATGATTGTATAACAATGTTTTTAGATTTTATATACTTCTTATTTTTTTTTTTGTCAACAATATAATCAAGAACCTATGTTTTACTAATCCAGCTTGGTTGCTCCGGTCCAACGTGGATTGAATATGACGGTCTTAGACGGACACTCCGTACTAGTATATCTGCCATCATCTTATTATATCAATATATATTTGATTTGCCGGGGGAAAAAATTATTGCTGAGGAAGAAAACAAAGCTATGGGCCGAAAAACAGTTACGGGCCAATGGGCCTGTCCCGAGGGCCTACTGCGTAGGATTTATTTTCCCCTCGGTTTTTCATTTAGTGTATATCTTCTTAATTAGGCCTAGGGGTGCGAAGGAAGAAGATATTTCAATGGAGGACAACAACACTGACATCAAAGGGAAGACTACTCCTTCCATTCCGGCTAATTACATCAGCATCCTTCAGCTCAAGGAGCGCTGGATCAAACAGAAAGAGCAGAAGCGAAAGGAAGAAGAAGAGGAGGAAGAGAAACGAGGGAAACAACAGGCTGAAGAACAGCAACGGATAGAAGAAGATCTGAAGAAATCGGAGATTAAATTAAAACGGGAGGATCTAGTTGAGAGCCGTTTGATTCAAAGCAATCAGAAGCATTGGAGGAGAAATAGTAAGAAAGATAAATCTACTGACGGCGGAGAAGCAAGGTGGGCTGAGAAAGAGGAAACGTCGGTGATCAGGAGCGAGAGAGGTGAAGATGCGGCTCCGAGAGATGAGGGATTACCGGATAAGAAGAATAGGGGATTCAGGAGGAAACGGTATGATAGTAAAAAGAAGAGAAAAAATCAAGAGGCTGCGGCTCTGAAGGAAGACGAGTGTGGATCAATCGTGCCGCCTGAGTACACCGTGACGGAGAATGACACTCCGGTGAAAGATCAGATTCGAGTTTATAGGAAGAAAAGTGAAAAAGCTATGAGTGTTGGATCTCGTGAGAAAGCTTTTTCGGATGATGCGAAGGCCATAGAAACACAATTTGAGGATCTTTCTATCAAAAGCGGCCAAGAAAGAGGAGACATGAAGGCACAAACGAGATCGCGTAACCGTAATCGGTCCAATCAGAGGCATGATTTGACTCTTCGACGTGTTAGAATGCCGACAGAGACTTCTACAATGGTGTGGGTAAAGAAAGAACAAAACGAGAGAGCTGGTGATGGTATTGGAAATGGCGTGTAGTCATTAATATGCAAAATGCTTGCTTAATTTTAGATAAAATGTTGATTCTTGGGTTGTCCAAGGCACATGTATTAAGATTGGATTTCCTACAACACATTAATTGGTATAGTAACCACATTCCTAGAGCTCAAGTTTGACAATACAAATTTACAGAAAAATGTATCATTATTATACACCTAGCAGAAGATGATTTGAATTGAGACTCAAAAGATAAGGCTCGCCTATGAGCTTCCGCCACAGACATTGGGTCAAATTGAGCTAAAGCTGCCTGGAGTTGAGGTCGCAACCCACCAATGAAACGAGAAACGATTTGTAACGCATTGTCATTAATTTCGTTTCGCATCAGGAGCATAGAGAATTCCTCTGCATAATCGTCAACAGATCGAGAGCCTTGTCGTAGGTTCTGCAGCTTTGTGTATGTCGTACGATCATAATTGAAGGGAAGGAATGTCTGCTTCATATGTTTTTGCATTTTTTCCCATGAGAAAATCTTACTCTTCCCGGTTCGAGCCTGAGTTGTCTTCAGCTGGAACCACCATGCAGCCGCCTTTCCGCGGAACTTAGTCACCACCAGAGCTACCTTACGATCGTCCGGTACCTCTTTGAACTCCAATATCTCGCCCACAGTGGTGAACCAATCCATTAGCTCATCACCTCGTAAGCTACCATGATACTCGGGAATCTCCAATTTGAAACTGGATTCCCAGCGCCGATCTGGAGGCTCCCAAATCATCACCCCCTGTCTCCACGATCATCCATGTGATCACGGTGTCCCTGGGCGAAGGGATTGACAAACGGTTCTTCCCTATCTCTGAGAAAATCATGATGTTGATCACGGTTTTGTAGAACCGCAACTGTTAAATCCTGAATTGCACAGGTAATGGACGCCTGAAAATTTTCCTGTATCTCAAGCATTGATGCACGAAATTTAGCCCATTCATTCAGCGGATCCATGTGAGGATTGTTGTTGTTGTTGTTGTTAAGGTTGCGATGTGGAGGCATGTTTGAGTAAAAAAAAAAATTCGCTCAAAAATTCCCGAAACGTCACACGTTCTGATACCAAACTGGCGTAGCCAAAACCTGTTGTTCGTTGATTCTGTGAATACCCGAACAAGAAGCTCTTCTTTTAGCTTGATTTGCGAATGAAAATCAAGGAAAAGGAATAAGATTCTTTTAAAAGCTCTGAGAATATATTAATCAAAATCAAATGAAAAAATAAACGCTAGATGACTCTCTTATATAGAGAGTTTAAAAGATAATTATCCTAAAGTGATAAACACAAAATAAAACGTAAAGATAAAACCAAATCGCATGAATAAAAGGAAAATACGAACGAATATATACGAGAGTATCTTAACAGAAGATGTGTTGCATCAAAAACTCAAAGAAGAGTACCTTCAAGGGACCATGAGGAATAATGGTGTATCCAAGGCTTGATCTTCTCAATGAATCTTCACCAGCCTGACAAATTTAGCGGACAGTGAGAGAAAGAGCAAGAGATGAGGAAATATCGAACCCACTGGCTTAAAAAGCCCCGAAAATTTGTACCTTAACATCATCTAATAATCATTAATACTTGGAAGGAGAAAATCATCATTGTCGGGATTAAGAGACATGTCACAATTCCTCAACATTTGGTATGTCTTGGAGGGTAAGAGATGGAGTGCGATCGATGCTTCTTCCCATGCTTGTCTTCCTTCTCCTGCTAAGAGAACATCTTAGTTTGCTAGAAGCCTTCGATGCTTTCTTTTTGAAGATTCCGATTCTAGCTAGATTTCTTCTCGTCCCCCAAAATTTTGAAATCCGACTTCCGTTCTCTTTTCTCATCATTGCTGGAGAAACCTTCAAATCCTTGAGAAACAAACGTTCTGATTCATATAAAACATATCTCCGAATAAAAATTCTAATTGAGGAACACATTACATTGGATTTAATAACTGTAAACCCTAAGGGAAATTGCTAAACCGAAGACATCGAGCGAGGTGGGAGAAGACTTACATGGTCTTGTGAATCGATCAAGAGAACCCGAGATGATGAGTTTTGATCGAAGTTTAATAGTTGACCTTTAGAATTCGGAACCCATAGAGAGAGAGAAATTAAGATTGAAGAAAGAAGAAAACAGAAAAAAATCTGATATCTTATTTTAATTTTTTAACTAAATATTAATAAATTACTTTGTGCACACTTTGTTTCAATAGTTAAATATAACTGTTTAAAAAAAAGATGTTGATTGATTTTCTCAGTTTAATGCTCTCTATAACTCTCCATACGTTAGAGTTGTAACGGAATGGTTTTGGAAAAAAAGTTCACACGTGTAAAAGTGTAACTACCACTTCGTGATTGGGGATGAGTCAGCGCTTTGATGAAGCAACCACTCAATAACCACTTACCCAATCTGAACTTATAACTCTCCATACGTTAGAGTTGTAACGTAATGGTTTAGAGTTGTAACGTAATGGTTTTGGAAAAAAAGTTCACACGTGTAAAAGTGTAACTACCACTTCATGATTAGTGGTGAGTTAGCGCTTTGATGAAGCAACCACTCAATAACCACTTACCCAATCTGGGCTAATGAAAGGGTATATGAATAAGAGCATGAGGATATTTAAGTTTTGTATAATTACGACTTGAAAAAAGTTTAGAACGGAAAGAATGAGTGAACGAGGGACCCATAGGAAAAATGAGTATATATATAATTATATTTTTTTGGTTTCACCTCTAAACTTTATCTTTTTCTTTTCTTATGATATAATTTTTTAGTTTTTATATATTCATTTATATAATTTTATTTTGCTAAGACCATGTTTCATCGTAATTTCATTATCATTTCTATTTCTTTTTTTCTTTCAATTTCTTTTGTTTGACTCTGAATATTTTATTTGATATAATATAAAAAATCACATAGTTTGCGATGGGTGATGAACTTAAAATTTTTATCTCCTAAAAATTGATATATATATATATGTTTGTGATAGTAAAAATAATATAGATTTATTTCGTAGATAATTAGATTAATTTTATAGGTTTTAAATTTAAATAATTTTAAAAAAGTAACACTAAACAAAAAATAAACTGACATTAATATTTTTTGTAAAATTTATTTTAAATATCTAATTTGTGCCGAAGTGGACACCCTAGATGAAAAAGGAAAGTGAGCTATTTTATATAAGATAATAAAATTGTATAATAAATAAAAAATTATTTAATAGAAAATTTTAATAGTTATATAGTTAGATATATAAGTTTATTCTTTTTGGTTACTATGTTATTTCATTTATTAATTTGATTGCGAATTTTAATACAAAATTGTTAAAAAATCATAGTATCCAAATTACCTGAATATTATCCGTATTAATTAGAATTCGAATAATAAATAGATAATGATTTTAAATAGTTGACCGGTTCTTACTTGATCCTTACAATACATCCTTACCTGCTACTGTCCAATCTGTTTTTTTAATGATACACCATGAATAATAATTTTTAATACCTTAAATACCTACAAATTTACCTACTTATACAACAAAATCAACTAACGGTTACTATGTTAATAAAAATTGAGAGTTTCTCTCTCTAGCGAGAGACTCTCCTCTCGGAAGCTTCGCCGCTGTTCTCTTCGCCGATTTTATCTTTCAGAGGGCCGGCGAGCTTTCCGATTAAAGGTTTTTCTGATTTCCTCTCTTACTTCATCTCCCTATTCGTTGAGATCGAAATCTTTTTTCCCCTGTGTTATCTTCTCCGATCGCGACTGGTTTTCTCTCTCTTTTGTTCTTAGTTCTCCGATCGGGATTAGCTATTTTGGATTTTTGTTTCCAATAAGTCCGGCGTCGCTTATTGGGCTGGCTGTTTCTTTCCGATTTTATCCGGTCCTTATCGTCTCTTTGACGACGGTCATGCTTCCTCTTTCCTTTCTCGCCGTGTTTCTCTGTTTTGTCTCCGGCTTCGCCCTTGATCGTCCTTTCTTGGGGATTAATATCGCCGGCGTGCCGCTTGCTTTAGAGGACAAGCGCTTGGTGGATCTTGAGGGGTTTTTAACCCACTCGGCGCCGACGCCTCCTTGAGTTGGTTGATTCCGGTGGAGCTTATGGTAGCCGTTTTCTTTGGATGCAGGTGCTCTCACGGTGGCTTTGGGAGCTTTTGACCGGCAAATGGTTCTTCGCACCTACATCGATTTGGTCCGGTGAGCTTTGGCGGCGTTTTCCTCCGCGCTCGCTAGCTGTCTCCGGCGATGCTTCTCCTTCCTGACGCGTGTTCTTCCGCATGTTCGTGACTCTGCAGAGCTTGCCACGCGGCGTGCTTATCTTTAGAAGCGGGCTCTTATTGGGCTTTAATGATCCGCGTTTTATGATTTTTTTAATGATCCGCGTCTTATCTTTAGAGCTTGCCCATTTGTAAACTTAAGGCCTTGGCCTATATATTTGACACTGTTGACAAAAAAAAAATATACAACAAAATCACTCGTCTCATTTTCTTCCTCACAAAGCAACTGTGGAGACTTACAATACATGAGTTGTTGTAGGATAATGAAATAAATTTTGTCTATAACGTGGCATGTAATACGGATATATACATACCACTTAATGCCACATGCAAATGGTCTGGTCAAACTCGTCGACTTTGACTTGGCAGCTCTGAAGTCGTCTCCTTCCCTCTATTAGTAGCTAACAATAGCTTCTTTCAATCCCACGACATCACCATGAACTCTTTCTCCTTCACTCTCTTAATATTTGCCGCCATTATCATTCCTCAGTGTTTATGTCCCACCGGAGCCACCACGTGTCATCCTGAAGACGAAGCGGGTCTTTTAGCTTTCAAATCGGGTATAACCAGAGATCCTTCAGGCATTCTCAGCTCATGGAAGAAAGGTACTGTTTGCTGTTCCTGGAACGGTATCGCTTGTCTCAACAGTAACCGTGTCACCATACTCTCTCTAGTCGGGTATTTAAAAAAACCCGAACGCTCCCTCTCCGGCACTCTCTCGCCGTCGCTGGGCAAACTCCAGCACCTCGAAGTGATTAGCTTAGAAGATCATGTGAACATCACTGGATCGTTTCCCCAATTCCTTCTCCGATTACCAAAGCTAAGGTACGTTAGCATCGGGAATAGCCATCTCTCAGGTACCCTACCTTCCAACATCGGCATCCTAAGCCAGTTGCAAGATCTATTTCTTCAGGGAAATAAGTTCACTGGTTCGATCCCGAACTCGATATCAAATCTGTCTCGGTTATCTCGTCTCTTTATTGGCGGTAATCTCCTAACCGGAACTATACCCTTAGGGTTTGCTAATCTCAAGCTCATGCAGAATCTGAAACTCGGCGGCAACCGCCTCTCTGGCATTATCCCAGATATTTTTGAATCCATGACGGCGCTCAAATTTCTCGATCTCTCCGGCAATGCATTCTTTGGGAAACTTCCTCCATCGTTTGCATCGCTCGGACCGACACTCCTAACCCTCGATCTAAGCAAGAACAATCTCTCGGGGATGATACCAGAATATATATCAAGATTCAACAAGCTTGAAAAGTTGGATATTTCCAAGAATCGGTTCTCAGGGGTTGTACCGAAGGGTTTGGTCAATCTGACCAATATTAACAATCTTGACCTCTCCCACAATCTCTTAACTGATCCATTTCCTACATTGAACGTTAACACCATCGATTTTCTTGATCTCTCGTACAACCAATTTCATCTGAAAACGATTCCAGAGTGGGTGACCTCGTTGCCGAGCATCTTCTTGTTGAAACTAGCAAAATGCGGAATCAAGATGAGCCTAGACGATTGGGAGCCAACATCACCCTTATACTACCATTACATTGATCTGTCGAAAAACGACATCTCAGGGAGTCTAGAAAGGTTCCTTAACAAGGTGGAGTATCTGCTAGAGTTTCGGGCGGCAGGGAACAAACTCCAATTCGATATGGGGAACCTGACGTTCGCAAAAACGCTGAAAACCCTGGATTTGTCAAGGAACTTGATATTTGGGATGGTGCCAGAGATGGTAGCTGGTCTGCAGAGACTGAACCTGAGTCAAAACAATCTCTGCGGAAAGCTTCCCACGACAAAGTTCCCGGCCAGCGCATTCGCCGGCAACAACTGTCTCTGCGGCTCTCCACTTTCTCCGTGTTCCCTTTAGCGGCAAGGAAACTAATGGGATTGTTTGTATCTTAAACAATGTCAAGTGATTATCGACAGCTGAATGGAGTATTATTATTATTTTTTTTCCAGAGGAAGTACCTCTCTTTATTACTCATCATCCCAAACTAGGGATGTTAATACGGGCTACCCTGGCCCTTGTAAGCCCTGCTCGTTTAAAGCCCGCCCGTATAGAGCCCATTTAGTTAGAGCCCATTTAGAGCCCATTTAATCTGAGCCCGTTTAACATGAAGCCCGTTTAAGTCGGAGCCCGTTTAGAAAACCCGTTTACAAGATGTTTTTGGTGTTTTAGAGAATTGTTACTTGTGTATAAACAACATTTTGTATACTTAACATGGAGTTTGTAATTGAATATGCATACAATTAAACAATTAATGATGGAACCTTGTAAATTTTTTGAATAACTTCATTAATCAAAAAGTCAAAAAGATAAGAACTTTTGTATTCATTACATGACCAAAGCTAGAATATTTGCATTACATGACCAAACCCACAAAGTTCTAAGACCAAAGTGCAAGAAAAAGAAGAAAACAAATCATCTCTTGGAGTTGGAACTGCCTTCTTATCCTCAAGGCCCTCAACCTGTGATCATAAAGCAAAAAGCAGTTTGTTATTCATTGGCAAAAACGACTATATCATGAACTACATTGTGGATCACTCACTGGTTTTATACAAGACTAAATTAGTTACAGACTGTCCAACGTTCAAAACTATCAAGACTGGTTGTCCAACGTTCAAAACTATCAAAACAAACACTGCTAACTACAGCAAAAGGTCAAGGGGAAAAGATGTATAAACAAACATTGATGTATAGTCACTTGCCACACCATAACCATGAAGAAAGAAGAAACTCCACTATGAAGAAAGAAGAATACATCACATCAAGTACACCCTGCCTTAACAAGAGAAGTTAAAATTGTAAGGCCATAAAGAAGATACCAGCTTGTACTTCTTAATCTAGCGAGACAAGAACCAAAGTTAACACTCAAACACATAGCATAGAGTAAGTAACTTACTGTAAGTTATACTCAATCAAGTAAAAAAGTTACACTCAAACACCCCAACGCCCAAAACCCATTAGCTAATAGGAAAAAACTTCATTGTGGATCACTCACTGGTTTTAACAATATTTGTCAAGGAGGAACAAATCAACAAATAAGCACAAGAGAATTTCAAAATAAGCACTACCTATTGAGTTTCACAAATCAACGACCAAAGAAGTTTAACCCCAATATCAAGCAAAACAGTAAGGTAAAGCAAAGGTTTAAAAGAAAGAAATCCACAGCTTTAAGATAAAAGCATTATAACGTAAGAATTAGAGAGACCCATTCGAATGCGATGACCAAAGCCTTAAACCCCATCTAAAGGAACCACCTTTGAACAATCGATGAATTTTCAAAATTTAAAGCTACAATCACCAACCGATTTCGACCGAGCTTGGGAAAACAATAAAACCTAGAACGAACCCAAAAGAAAAATTAAGCAGATACACAAGAGCTATGAAACAAAATCGATCTAAACAAGATAAACACAATAGAAAAATCTTTTACCTGAAAGAACTTGAATCTCAGCTTAACCAATTTCAGTTTTGCGGCATCAGAAGATCAGAACCCGACCATGGCCAGTGAGCTGTGGTTCTCAGTTGATCGGCCAGTCTTCGACGGCGAGTCTGGAGTCTGGAGAGGACAATCTCGTGAAAGACACAAATTTAGGTTTTTTTGTTTCAAAACTAAGAAACGACGTCGTTTTAGACGGAAAAGGCAAAAAAAAAAATTAAACAGGCTGACCCGTTTAATAACTTTCAAACCCGTGAAGCCCGCGAACGTAAAAGGGCTAGCCCGTTTAAAACCCTTTTAAAAATAAGCTTTGTTGGACGGGTTGCAAGCCTAATTAATTTAACGGGCTCAGGTAAGCCCGCGGGCCTTAAGCCCTTATTAACATCCTTATCCCAAACAGGGCTTGTTTTCCAAATTACAAGAGCGCAGAGAGCAGAGTGAGAGTCCAAAAGAGCTACTACTATTTTACTTTAAAGAAAACACACGTGAAGCAATTAAAAAGGGCCTTTGAACAAAAAAACTTTCCTAAAGCTGGATGAATTCAAACCAAGTGTAAATGTAAGAGTGTTCCCGGACCAAAGATGAAGAAGGATGACTTGAGCCTAAGCCTTTTTCCATAGAATCCAGACCCGAAAATTTTGCCCTGATCGTAAGTCAAAGCTCCCTCGCCACAACAGGAACCGGTCTACATAATGTGTTGTGTAACCTTGAATTCCTCTCCTTCCAAAGGAAATACATAACTCCCTAAAAAAAAGATTGCATATCACTTTTAATTTCCCTTTCCTCAAGGCTAAAAGCCAATGAACCACATTCATGAAAGTAGAGGGTGGGTTCAACTCCCTGTGATTGAAGAAAGATTGCCATAACTCCGATGAATAAGAGAAATAAAAAAAGAGATGATTCCTTGACTCATGACATGCACCGCATAATAGACAATCAGGTGGTACATTCATACCCCGTCGGCTCAAACGACCACGAGTTGGAATCCGATCTAAAACTGAAACCCTGGTTAAAAAAGCATGTTTACGAATCCTCCCTTTAAACCAAACCACCTTATGCCAAGAGACAGTAGGAACCGGAGGATGAAGAGAGAGCCATGTAAGCGAGTTAGAGAACTTGGATGGGGGAGAGTCAAGACGGTTCCTCCAAAGGTAAACATCAGACACATTAGAATCGATGTTAAGGACAAATTCAGGCAGGGAGCTGTGTAGAAGCAAATTTATAGGATGCCTTATAAGCAAATTTAGGCGTTGCTGCGCTGATACGCATAGGCCTTGTTGACCAAAACAAACCATTCATTTCAGCCATTGCCCTGTTCCTTTCACTTTCTTCTGCAAATTTTACAAATCCGTAACCTTTTGATCGTCCAGTACTTGGATCAGTAACAACCTTGGCACCTCTAACAGAAGAATAGTGAACACGGAATGTCTCTTGAAGAAGATGCTAAATCTCCAACAAAGATAGAATGATCGGTTCCAGCATCTACTTTCTGGCCGGAACCAAAAGAAGCCCAATTTAACCGGAAAGATACTTCCGTTCCAGGCACCTTTGTTCCGTTGTACGTCTGAAGCATTCTCTCTGCTGCTGCGTGAGATTCAAACTCTATGAAACCATACCCTTCTGGTTGGCCTGTGATCTTGTTACCTTGACAGAAACGAGCTGCAAAAATACGGATATATATAAGGAATATCCTTACACACTTAACTTATAAGGAGAATTATATTCCATCTGAACTTAAGAGATTAACTACATACGAAGATATAAACTAGAGTCTACAGGAAAGGATCTACTCTACACTTTCTTACAAAAGAAAATTCTTACTTGCAGGAAAGCCTAATGTGTAATCCAGAAGGTGGTAAGAACTTAACATATGAAAGTACATGCATCACCTACTCGTCTACTACCTATTGAATTTAGGAGCATACCTCATCAAACATGGTGAGAGCCATTAGATATCTTTAACACTTAACATCCCCAAACCCTGCTTTATCTATTCCTAAACGGCAAAGAAACCCTATAAAATCAGATACCAAACGGTTACAACCATTCCAGAGAAATCGAGAGCTGAGAATTGGAATACAGGGACACAACACGGAGAGAAGATGAGGAAGAAGAGAATAAGTTACCTCGCCGGTTTGGGAGAAGCAGGAAGTGAGGTAATTCTCGTCGACCAGTTTGCAAATCTCCAATCCAAAGGGTTCGTACTTCTTCCAGCGTCTGTGGGTGGTGATAGCCTTGCGGCTGCGGAGGCATCATCGCCATCGTCTCTATTTTTGCTTCACTTCGAATTCCCGTAGCGCCAAAACGTAACCTAAACACACACGACGGGTAATAGTGGAGGCGTCGGCCAATTATCCAGGCCGGTACAACTATTTGATTTGTGAGCATCCGTTTTTGGATTAATTAGTAACAAATTAACAGAAAATGGCATTAATATGAAATAAATTTCATTTCATTTCTTTTAACATTGATTTATTATTTTATTAAATATTACTAGGTATATGCCCGCGCTACGCTGCGAATTTATTCAAAAAAACAAATATTTTGAAAAAAAAATTAAAATATTTTCTAGTTTATGCTATTTGTTTTAAATATGTTATATATTTATAATATCATGATTATAATTTATGCAATAAGATTATGAAGTGGAGGAAAAAACCGGTTTCTTTTTCTAACTGTTGTCCATTGAGCCACTTTCGAAAAAAAAATCCTTTGACATGCTTAGTGTAATTCATGACTGCACAAGGTGGCTTCACCAAAACATGAGATAATCCACGACTGCAGTTCCTCCATATATCAAGACACATAATATGAAATTGCAAACTAATGTTCCCAACTAATGTTGGTTTTGGATAAAACTGAGATACAATAGGAGGAATGTGCAAAGCGAGCGGATTCAAGTCGGAGACCTGAACCACCGTCATCTCCAAAGTCAAAACGTCAGAAGGTAAGAACTGAATAAAATGAATTAGTCAACTCACGATAGTATGAAAATCCTTTGGTATACGCTAGATATTATCGATATTAAGATCTGATAATGTTTTTTTGTGGAGAGAGTGAGAGATTGTTGGCGCAAAAAAATAATGAATTTGCGAGATTTTTAACAGACAAAAGATATACAGAAAGAGATGCAGCTGGAAACCGAGCACAAGAAAAAAGACAAAGCAAAACAACCGAAAAAATTCATATACATACATTTAAATGTAACTTATCTTTTTGATTTTCAAATAAGCAAAAAATATGGGTTTTGAAATTCTTTTTAGCTTTTCTTATTTCTTACTAAACTATAATTTTTTACTGGCAAATTTTAGAGTACAACATTTGTATACTTTTATCAAAAAAAACAAAAAAAAAATTTTTGAAAAAAAACACTGCGTAGTGCGGGCACATGCAATACATGATCCTTTCGATACAAAAACAAAGAAGAACCCAAGTAAAATACATCACCATTTTTTATAATGATAACTAAGGAAATGATAAAACAAAATCGGATCACATAGTTTAGGCGCCAAAACCATAACTAAGAAGTCACTAACCATTCGTAGAAGCTGATACGTGTCGTACCTTAACGGAGTCAAATAACGGCTATATTAGAAGTTGGGACTAATGAGTGGAACCTTTCCAGAGATTGATAAACCATAGCCTTTAAGACCAACGTAATTTGCTGGATTATTCGTCATCACCTTCATCGTTCTAACTCCAAGATCCCTCAGAATCTGCATCAACCAATATTTCCATTAATCTTTGATTTGATCTTTGCAGATATGAAAGAAAGAAAGAAAGAAATAGTAAAAAGATTCGATTTTTGTTTATTACTTGTGCTCCAATGCCGTATTCTCTTGAAGTAACTGGAAATGAAACACTCTCGGATTGATCTGAAGTGTTGTCGTAAGTACGAGGCTTGTGGGTTAGGTCAATGCCTTTAGCTTCAGGACCACGTAAGTAGACAAAAACACCTCTCCCAGTTTCTTCAATCCGTCTCATAGCGATCGCTAATTGTTTTCCACCAAAGCCATTTCCAAATATATCATCTGTGATACATTCTGCGTGTACTCTCACCAGAACATCCTTCCCATCTCCGACATCTCCCTGTGTGTTTTTATCAAATTTAGTATAAGAGACTTTTGAGCAAACAAAACAAAAGGGATGAGTTTCAGTTAGGGTTTTGTTTTATTACTTTGAACATTGCAATGTGCTCGACTCCATCAAGCAATGACTTGAAGCAATATGCTTTAAACGGTCCCCACATTTTCGGTATAGGCGCAACCGCAGTAAACTCGACCAGCCTCTCTCTTTTCCTTCAATATCTGCCACCAAACAAAGTTTTGCAATCGAAATCAAAGAGTAAACATCAGTAACTTAGAAGTGAGAATTATTAGTAGCTGATCTTCAAGTGTTTTGTTGTACCTGATTAGATCAGCGATTGAAATGATTTTCAAGTTTTTCTCTTGAGAAAATTGGCGGAGTCTTGGTAATCTAGCCATGGAACCATCATCATCTACAATCTCACATAAAACAGAAACTGGTTCTAAGCCGGCTAACACAGTTAGATCAACAGAGGCTTCTGTATGTCCTGCTCTTTTAAGAACACCGCCTTCGCTGTATCTCAAAGGAAAGATATGACCAGGACGATTGAAATCTTGAGGCTTTGAATCTTTTGATGCAAGAGCTAATATTGTTTGTGCCCTATCACGAGCTGAGACACCTGTCGATGTTCCTTTCTTAGCATCCTGACAAAGATTGTCAACATCACAACATTAAGAGTCCTATGATTTTCAACAGTTGAGAAAAAAGGTTTGTACTTACTACTGAAACCGTGAAGGCCGTGCGGAGTTTTTCCTCGTTCTCCTTTCGAGTCACCATAAGTGGAAGCTCTAACCTCTCCAAGTCTTCGCCTTTCATGCTCACACACACGATTCCAATCCCATGCTTCACCACAAAAGCCATGGCTTCAGGTGTTACCAATGATGCCGCCATTATCAAGTCTCCTTCGTTTTCTCTGTCCTCATCATCTACAACAATTACCAACTGCAAAGGAAAAGAAAAACAAAATTTCATTTCAAGATCCTCCTCTCCTTCTAGGTCAGCAAAGCCAACACTACTATTACAAACCTTTCCCTGTCGAATATCCTCAATGGCTTGTGGAATAGAGGCAAATCCATCAGTAGGTCGATCTATATCAAACTCTTCATCATCAACTTCAGATGACGCCATTGTTGTGGGAATCATTTCTGCTGCTAAAGTTCCGAAAGAAACCAAATCCGGCTGCAACTCGATACCCATTGATCCATTACTCTTAGAAGAAGAGAAGACATCTCCTTCCTCTGAAACCACTCCCATTATAACATTGGATCTCTTTGATATGATCTTAGGACACATCCAAGTCTGTCTAAATTGTTGTGTTCTCTTAACATCACTGAAAAGGAATAATCATGAATACAACATCATCAGACACCCATGTTCATCAATGCCTGAACGGCTGAACCTTTCAATTGCAGAACAATAAACATAAGGTATATACACAAACGCACAGACACTTCATTACATAGAGATACCTCTAGGAAATAGCGATTAAACTCATCGCGAATTATCCAATCGAAGAGCCAAACGTAATTATATATTTCGAATGGTAACCAAATCTTATCAACTCAAAGTGAAATTACCACCAGGGAAGAAGATACGTCGAGTCGCATCACAGATTAAGGGACGCCATTTTCATGTTTTGTTAAAGAGACAGACGACGAGCTCCGAGGAAAAAGAAGAAGAAGAGGGAGAACCACCGCCGGTGGGAAATCTTGCAAAATCGCCGCCGGAAGAGACAGCATGAGAATCGCCATCTCTGGCGTCTCAGAGAGAGAGAGAGAGAGAGAGAGAGAGAGAGAGAGAGAGAGAGAGAGAGAGAGAGAGAGAGAGAGCATGTAGAGAGAAGAATCATGTTGGAAAAATGAACCAAATGGGTCTCTTTCGAAGGAAACACAGGTTGAGGATGACATGGAGTTATGTTATAACTTGATTGGATCATCAAGTTTTTTCAGTTATTGACATGTCAACACCAGGGGACTTGAAATGGCTGAGTTGACAACAGCAAGGAGAGACATTGTTCCATGGAATATTCCATGGGAGAACGTTTTTTTTATTGGTCCACATAAATTTTTGTTAAGCTCAGGTGTCACACTATGCATTACTGGTGCTGAGGTGTCAACACCAGGAGAGACACTCCTCTCATTATAGTAATGATTCATTCATTACCTAGACAGAAGCTGGTGTTGGTGTTGAGGTTGGACTTGATGTTGTTGAGGTAGGAACTCGATTTTCAGGCGGGATCTCAGTAAACTCAGAGAGGATTGCCCGGAACTTGTCGCCTCCAATAGTTTCTTTCTCGAGAAGCACTTCAACGATCTTATCCATGGCTTCACGATTGTTCCTTATGTGGCTTAGAGCTATCTCGTATGCACTGTCTGATAGTTTCTTCACTGCAAAATCAATGTCTTCTGCAAGCCTCTCAGACATTGAGTTTCTCGCCATCATCCTCATGATAACATCACTTTGAGCCGATGAATCCATCAACGACCATGGTCCAATTTCAGACATTCCAAACGTAGTTACCATCTGCAAAGTAGAATAACGAACAGTCTCAGTATCATTTGCTAGTAAAAGATCACGCTTATCACCAGGCACTAGCATGAACAACGTGAAGCTGGAAGTGTTATAGCTACCTGCTTAGCCAAACCGGTGATCTGTTGCAAGTCACCAACCGCGCCAGTAGTAACTTCGGGCTCACCAAAGATGACTTCTTCTGCGGCTCTACCACTGATATACCATGGATTTTACCGGTTTTAACCATGGTATATGCCTTATTTATCGAGTCTTATGTTATGTTTTGGAGTCTTTTTAGTATGTTTACAGGTCTAGACACATTTGGAGCATAAGTGGAGATTTTGGAGCTGTTTGGTGTATTTTGGAGATTTGGTCCGAGAGACAGAGTTCACTGTCCAGTTTTGGAGACTACGTCGATCGTTGCACACCTGCATCGATCGTTGCATATGCGAATGGGCCAGACTCACCGATTTAATGAAGAATGCTGATTTTGCAGAAAAGCCCAAATATTTACACAGAAGCCCAAAACGTGTTTTAGCTATTATATAAGGGTTTTTAAGCCATTGTTTAGGCTACGCTTTACTTTTAAGTCTTATTTTATTTCAGAGAGCCTTAGGGGCTGATCTTGCTCTCGAAAGAGAGAGGATTTCGAACCCCTGTTGATTATTCTGTTTTATGATATTTGGTTTTCTACTTAAGATGTTTTCTGTTTCGATGAACATGTCTGAGTAGTTTACCTGTTAGGTTGAAGGATTCTCATTAGGGATTTCAGAGAATTATAGTTTAAATCAATCTGTAGAGATTTATATCTGCTAGTTCTTTATCTAAGTTGTTCTTAATGCTAAATCTGAAGTAGCTAATCAGAATTATGATGTTAGGTTGATTAATTCAGCGGAAGTTGGTTAATTTAACTAGAAAGAACTTAGATAAGCAATTAAACTATTCGCAAACGAAAGTTTGGTTTAGGATAATTGTGAACATATCAAACTTGGAATTAATGCTAGTTTAATCTGTTAGTTCTCGCAAACGAAAGTTTGGTTTGCTGCACTTAGACTTAGAGAATTATCGCAAAGGAATTTGGTTAATTCTATATCAGTGTTTGAGTTCTAGAATAGTTATTGATTGGATCTAGATAGATTGATTGCTTGCGTTCCTGATTTCCTGAGAACTCCTGAAACCTAACGCTTCGCTTCCTTGCTCACAAAACTCGCTTGCTACTGATTTACTTTTCTGCTCTGCTTTTAGTTTAATCATCTTTGCTTTCTCCTAGTTTAATCACTTCTGTTTTTATCTATCGTTGACCAGAGTCTCTGTGGATTCGATACCCTAAGTACTACAACTACATCACTGTGCACTTGCAGTTAGAATAGGGATTAAAACTCTGAGCCTATCAAGTTTTTGGCGCCGTTGCCGGGGACTCTTTGAGTCCTCGATAGATTTGAACTTAGGGTTTAGACTAGAATTTTCGTTTTTATTTTTTTTGTTACTAATTTTTTCTTCTTTTTCTGTTCTTGCGTTTCAGGTACGCCTGTAATCGCCTTGCATCGATCGACACCCCCTTAGTGTCGATCGTTGCATTCTCGAGCTTGCATCGGTCGACGCTAATATGCATCGATCGACACATTGCGAAAGAATGATGGGAATGATGCAACAGATGTTGGAAAATCAGCAGAATAACTCGTTCTGCAGAGGCTATGGTTCCTATTCATTCACCAGAGATTATGAATCTCCATCATATCAGCCTGCACCTACACATAAGAGCAGATTGGAAATCATGGTGGAGCAATGTCTTGAGAGACAACAACAGATTTATATGTCCTTCAACTCAAAGATGGATGCGTTGTATGAAGACTTGAATGAGAAGTTCGAATCTTTGAGCACACATATGGAGGAGCTGGATGCAGCAATAGAGAGGCAGAATGAAGCTAAGGAAGCTGAACAGTGTAGATCCATCAAAGCTGTGACCTTAGGGGATGAAATTGAGTTGCTAGGTGAAGAAGAGAGCATAATCTCGGATTTTCTGGATGAATATTGTCTGCCTGATACATGCATCGATCGACACCCCCTTAGTGACGATCGACACGCCATTCTGACGGCAATTTCGAGTTCTTTCGAGAAACAGAATCGCCTTGCATCGATCGACACACATTATGCAACGATCGACACAAAACGCAAACATGTCCAGAAACCTGCAACAGTACCAGAACAAGTTTATAAGCCCCATGTGCCATATCCTAAGGTTCCTAAACCTTCCAGACAAGAGCTAGAAGTGGTTAACTGCATAAAAGTGATGGATAAGAAGGTGAATAAAACACCACCAGTTGAAACTTTGCGAGTTCATGCAAAGAAGATGATCTCCACTGAAGGTGATCTGAAAGAAGAAGTTCAGATTGGTGGAACTACAGTATCTGATAGTGGAAAGAAGAAGATGGCAGTTCCTCTTGAACCTGCTCTAACATCTTCAGTACCTGCAACTGCTCATAAGCAGAAAGCCCCAAACATCAGATCTGCACCAAAGGTAAGATATAAATCACATGAGCTTAAACCTCCTGACCGCATTGTTTTGAATGCAGGGAAACGCAGTAGACCGCCCAAGCTTCGCTCCCGCCCTGATTCTGATTTCTCATTCCTTGGAAAGCCTCATGATCATAATGCCTATACACCTCCTTGGATGAAGAGATATTCACAGAGACATTCAAAGTCTCTGTTGAAACCGCCTTGAATCAAATCTCTTCCAATAGTCAAGCTAATGACTAAAAACAAGCGCTGAGTGGGAGGCAACCCACTAGTAGGTTCGTTTTTGTTTTTCAATTTTCGTTTTGGTTTTGGTATTTTTAATTTTTCTGTTTAAGTGTGTTCAGAAGCGTGAGAAACAGGCAGAATCGCATTGCATCGATCGACACACCTAGTGCACCGGTCGATGCAGTCACGATTTGTGGTTTACCGATTCATTTGCGGTTCAGACACCGGTTATCTAAATAACCGCGAGCATATTCGTCGTGCATCGATCGACACCCTTGTGGCATCGATCGACACATGGCGGCGACAGGTAAGCATTCTGCAACTTTTCGGTTTGTTCTTCAATTTGATTATTCTTTCACCGAGCTCATGCTTTGATTACACTGGGGACAGTGTAGTTTAAGTGTGGGGGAGGAAGCTACTGATGCACGTTTTTGTTTTCTTAGTTTTTCAAAAATTTGTTTTATTGAGTCAAAATTTGTATGAAACTATGATTTTTCGAGGAAAATTTTCGCTTGAACATGAACTAAGTGACCATTGGACATACTTGCAGAGCCTCTATGACTGTTAGAAAACTCAGACACAGATCAACCTACTGGGAACACCCATATCACTTCAGGTATCAGAGGATCCTTTTACTGACTTCACCCCTAATACTGACTTAGATTTTCTCACCTAAGGGCTTGGTATACTTTATGTCGGATTCCCTATTAGTTCTGACACAGCCTGTAAACCTGTCCTATTTAGTCCCCTTCTCCCCTTCTATAAAGTAAAAAAAAAAAAGATAATAAACTGAGGATGAGTTAGTAACTCCGAAGTGGTCACAGGAGTGGTAGAGACCCCTATTATCTCCTGTGCTATCCATGGAATGTGTCCAAAGTACACCCCATAACGGGAAGAACACTGATAAAAAAAATAAAATGATACCCAATGTGGGAAAAATCAGTTGTTAAGGAAGGGAAAGAGAAGAAAGGGACTAAAGAAAGATAGTATGGTGGTCTAGAGCTGATTAGGTAAGAATCCATGTGCCTTTGATCGATACTCCTTAGGTGAGACCGCACTTAAATACTTGCAGAAGTCAGTAGGGAGAATTTGAATGCTTGAATGTGATTGTGGAGTTTACTTGGGACAGTTGCTAAGTGTGGGGGAAGTATATTGTGGTCTTGAGTTCTGTAGGGAAGTTTTCAGTGGCTTACTAAGTGAATGTGATTGTGAAAGTTCCTAGGACGAAATGAGTTTCTGTGTTTTCAAACTTCTTTTCTTATGCTTTGGTTCTTTACTTGCTTGAGGACAAGCAAGAGCTAAGTGTGGGGGAGTTGATATACCATGGATTTTACCGGTTTTAACCATGGTATATGCCTTATTTATCGAGTCTTATGTTATGTTTTGGAGTCTTTTTAGTATGTTTACAGGTCTAGACACATTTGGAGCATAAGTGGAGATTTTGGAGCTGTTTGGTGTATTTTGGAGATTTGGTCCGAGAGACAGAGTTCACTGTCCAGTTTTGGAGACTGCGTCGATCGTTGCACACCTGCATCGATCGTTGCATATGCGAATGGGCCAGACTCACCGATTTAATGAAGAATGCTGATTTTGCAGAAAAGCCCAGATATTTACACAGAAGCCCAAAACGTGTTTTAGCTATTATATAAGGGTTTTTAAGCCATTGTTTAGGCTACGCTTTACTTTTAAGTCTTATTTTATTTCAGAGAGCCTTAGGGGCTGATCTTGCTCTCGAAAGAGAGAGGATTTCGAACCCCTGTTGATTATTCTGTTTTATGATATTTGGTTTTCTACTTAAGATGTTTTCTGTTTCGATGAACATGTCTGAGTAGTTTACCTGTTAGGTTGAAGGATTCTCATTAGGGATTTTAGAGAATTATAGTTTAAATCAATCTGTAGAGATTTATATCTGCTAGTTCTTTATCTAAGTTGTTCTTAATGCTAAATCTGAAGTAGCTAATCAGAATTATGATGTTAGGTTGATTAATTCAGCGGAAGTTGGTTAATTTAACTAGAAAGAACTTAGATAAGCAATTAAACTATTCGCAAACGAAAGTTTGGTTTAGGATAATTGTGAACATATCAAACTTGGAATTAATGCTAGTTTAATCTGTTAGTTCTCGCAAACGAAAGTTTGGTTTGCTGCACTTAGACTTAGAGAATTATCGCAAAGGAATTTGGTTAATTCTATATCAGTGTTTGAGTTCTAGAATAGTTATTGATTGGATCTAGATAGATTGATTGCTTGCGTTCCTGATTTCCTGAGAACTCCTGAAACCTAACGCTTCGCTTCCTTGCTCACAAAACTCGCTTGCTACTGATTTACTTTTCTGCTCTGCTTTTAGTTTAATCATCTTTGCTTTCTCCTAGTTTAATCACTTCTGTTTTTATCTATCGTTGACCAGAGTCTCTGTGGATTCGATACCCTAAGTACTACAACTACATCACTGTGCACTTGCAGTTAGAATAGGGATTAAAACTCTGAGCCTATCAACCACCGAGTCCGCCAACAATTCTTGCAAAGAGTTGTTGCTTGGAGATGAGAGTAGGGTCATCTGATGGAATGAACCAAGTAAGACCTCTCGCTTGGCCTCTTGGTACCAACGTTACCTTTTGCACAGCATCATGTCCTGGAGTCAATGTTCTGCAAAAAAAAAACAAAGAATATAAATTTCAATTTAAGCTCTTTGTAAGACATGCTTTTAATCTGATTCTCACTTACCCACACACGGCATGACCAACTTCATGGTAGGCTACCAAGATTTTGCTCTTGCTATCAGTCATCACAGTTCCTTCCATGCCAGCAACGATTCTGTCAATGGAGTCATCAATCTCTTTTGATGATATCGCTGTCTTCCCACGTCGGCCAGCCAATATAGCAGCCTCATTCAAGAGGTTAGCAAGATCTGCTCCACTAAATCCAGGTGTTCTCATTGCTATTACTTCAAGTGAGACATCATTTTCAAACTTCTTATTACCGGCATGAACCTTGAGAATATCTGTTCTCCCCTTAATGTCTGGAACGTCAACACTGACCTGCATCAGAAACTCATAACTAAGCACCAACTCGAAGAGTAGTATAAATAATATCAATGTGCATTAATCAGATAATACCTGCCGGTCAAACCGTCCTGGCCTCAACAAAGCAGAGTCAAGAACGTCTGCTCTATTGGTTGCAGCAACTACGATAATACCAGTGTTACCTTCAAATCCATCCATCTCAGTTAGCAGTTGATTGAGAGTCTGTTCTCTTTCATCATTACCTCCACCAATTCCGGTTCCTCTTTGCCTACCAACATCATCAATTTCATCTACAAAGACAATGCAAGGAGCATTTTCCTTGGCTTTCTTGAAAAGATCCCGGACTCTTGAGGCACCAACACCGACAAACATCTCAACAAACTCAGAACCGGAGATGGAGAAGAAAGGCACACCAGCTTCACCAGCAATAGCTTTTGCCAAAAGTGTTTTCCCGGTACCAGGAGGACCAATAAGAAGAACACCTTTCGGGATCCGAGCACCAACCGCAGTAAACCTCTCAGGCTTCTTCAGAAACTCAACCACTTCCATGAAATCTTGCTTTGCTTCATCAACTCCAGCAACATCATCAAACGTTACACCAGTGTTTGGTTCCATTTGGAACTTAGCTTTGGACTGACCAAATTGAAGTGGGAAACCAGGACCACCAGGTCCACCCATTCCTCCAGGGGTCCGTCTCGAGAGAAAGAACAAACCACCAATCAAAAGCAAAGGGAAAGCGAGATTACCAATCAAGTTGAACAACAGAGAGCCTTGGTCTTCCTGAGCATTATGTGCTGCAAAATCAATATTCTTGGCTCTGAGCTTTTGGAGAAGCTCTTGGCTTAATCCCGGTAGCTGAACACGTACACGTTGAACACGGTTACCCAACTCGGGAGAAACATCTTCTACAATAGCTATTGTCCCATTCTCATACAAATCCACTTTGTTCACCCTGTCCTTGTCCAAATACTCCAGAAACCTAGAATATGACATCCGTGAAGATGAACCCTCTTGTTCATCTGCATTTGCTTTGCCACTTCCAAGCAAACCGATTCCAGCGTTTCCTAACAAGATTTTGAGAAAATCTCTTCTTCCATCGTGTTTCTTCACATCCAAAGAAGCCTTGACGACATTGACCTTAGATGTTCTGATACCTGAAGAAAAGGTCGAGGAAAGACCAATCTGGCTGCGGGAAAAGTTTTTGGTTAATCTATGTTTGGTTGTGTGTACTGACAATGCGTTTCCGACAAGACAAGCAGATGAAGCTGCCATCTGAAATCTATCATGAACGAGAAAGGTAATAAGATGAAGAAACAAAACGAGGAATTAAACAAAGTCAGAGATTGACGAACAAAACGGATTATTGTCTCCAGAGACCCTCCGTACTGGAAACAAATCTCATATGCCCCTCCATTTATTAGAATGTTTATTAACATTTTCTTTTAATCGAAAACAAACGAAATTACCAAAAGACTTTATGATTTTCGTTTAATTACATGGTAAACCAGACGCTCTACCTGAACAAACCGAAATCAGAATTCGGACCTTAAATGAACCAAATGAACCATAAAAAATGTGGTTTACCCGATTTATCCAGGTCGGGTAACCCATAGAGTCGGGTTAGATCCGGATAATTCAAAAAACGGGACCTATCAAAAAAAAAAAACCCCAAAAACCCCCAATTCATCTCTCTTGAAATCGGGGACCTCCGACCTCTTTCCTTTCGACTTTCGATTCTCCACTCCCTCTCATCTCTCTCAATCTTAACTTCCCCTTCTCCTTCGAATCGAATTCAATCACGCGAACCCTTCCGTAAAACATGGCGCCCAATACTCGTTTAGCCACCAAGAAAATCGAGGATGCTCCCGACAATCCTCCTTCTCATCCGGCGACAGAGTATAAAAATACGTGTAAAACTAGTGAAACCAAGTATAACCAGGGAAACCGGTAAAACTAAGTATAACTTTTGTAGTAAAACTTGGAAAATTGAGTAAAACTAAGCACAACCAAGTATAACTGTGTAAAACCAACAATGTATTACTGGAATAACTTGGTAAAACTATTTATTTTTGCAGGAATCCGGTGATGAAATGACAGCCATGCAACCTTTGAGAATGTACTTCCCCCCATCGGAGTACATGAAGAAAATAAAGCTATCAACGCGGTGCTTCTATGTTGATTTTCTGGCCACTCTAGATTCATTGAAGCCTAAGCTAAGGACTACCGAACTGGAGTGGTTTGTAGAGCATCCACAGTTCCAACATATCTTTCACCTGCCGAAACAAGGAAACCACAAGGTGATGGGCATGTGGATGCTACTCCTGCGAACCGCTTGCATCGAGAAGAGGATGGAAGTCTGGTTCGTGGTCTACGGCGTTCCGATTCGTTATGGATTGAGGGAGCATGCACTTATCTCCGGGTTAGACTGCCGCAACTACCCTGTTGACTTCAAGCGTTTGGGAGGCCTTAAGTTTGTGAGGAAACATTTTGGGAACGCCGTAGTTAGAGTTAAAGATGTGAAAGACAAGCTTTTGAAAATTTGTCCTGATAGACTGCAGATGATCGTTCTTTACTTCCTTTGCAGCGTCCTCATCGGCCAGACGAAGACTGGAAACGATGCTACTCCGGTGGTAGATTTTTTTCTCAGAGCTGTCGATGATCTTGACTTGTGCCGTAGTTTTCCTTGGGGCAGATTCTATTACGATCATATGGTCGGTGAGATCTCTCACACAATGGACCATTTTAAAGGGGTTGTCAAGGAGAACAAATCGTGGCCGGTTCCCGGTTTCTGTATCCCTTTGGAGGTATGTACTTTTAAGTTTTTGGTTTGATTAATTGCTCTTGTGCTGATCTCTAACTAATATAGCATATGTGTGCTGTCGTGAAGCTGTTAGCCTTTGAGGCAATTCCTGAGCTAGGGAGAAGTTTCCGCGAGCCGGTTGTAGGGGCAGACCATAACTGTCCAAGGATGTGCAAGTCGCAATTCAAGAGTAACTCAATGAGAGGGTTTCCTCTTTCAAGGATAAATGAAGAACTTGCTTTTGCTAAGTGTCCTCAGGGCATTGAGAACATCCTGCCAACACGAGATGGACATGAAGAAGCTCTTCTTGAGCGTTTCTATGAACAAAGTGATGTCCATGACCTTGACGATCCTGTTGTTGATAGTTGGATGAAGCTAATTTCGGCTGGGAAGAAGGTTTTTTTTCAGGTGATGTACGATGAGGAGAAAGCTTTCCGACATGTAGAGGAGGCAGAAGAGCTAAAAAAACGTGAGGATAAGAGTCATGCTGCCATTGATGCACCTGGAACTTCGAATACTTCTAATAGCGAACTTAATGCCATCATGAAAGGGATACAGTCAACTATGGAAGATGGATTTAAGCTGCTGCATGGGAAGTTTGACGAGATGGATAAGAGAGTCAGACCCATTGAAGAATACATGGATCATATGAAAGACCTAGAGATCCAGAAGGCAGCAGAGAAGGCTCTTGGTAAACGAATGGTGGGGGATACATCCAATGCTCTTCAGAAGCGCAACACAAGGTCGAGGAAGGACTAGAACTTGATGTTAAGTTCTATGTTCGTATTTAAGTTGTTTTTGAAACTTGTTTTGGATTTAAGTTGTTTTGGAGTTGTTTTTTATTATACTATGTTGGTAATGTTTGCGGGTAAAACTGGTAGAACAATGTAAAACTGGTAGAACAATGTAAAATCCATGTAAAACTGGTATAACTATGTAAAACTGATAGAACTATGTAAAATTGGTAGAAGTAGGTTGTGCATTTAAGCAATATGATAAACTCTTAAACAAGTCTTAAACATCAGGACAACACTTGGAAACATTCTAATAATATTAAACACTTGTAGCCCAGTTTCCTAGCAATTCCTTAAGCTTTTCAATCTCTTCACCTCTTTTCTTGAGCGCCAATCCCAACTGCTCAATTCGATATTCGTGGCTTTCAATCCTCACGGCCTGGGAGGAAACAATATCCCTTAAGATAGTGGCTTCTTCCACGACGCCCCTAACCCAAAGTTTCCGAATGTGTAGCCCATTATCCTGCACATTAAAAAACTCTCCTTAAACACCGAACAGAACCAACAAATCACCAAATCATCATAGCTTACCCTAAACGCATTACAAACAAAGTGTCTCTTTCCCACGTCAGGTTCAGGCTCCACAATGATTCGACCACCGCACGGGCATCTTGTCGGTATGCCATTGTCAACATCTGCGATGAAGCACATCCTGTCGTACTCCCTCTGCTTCTGCTTCATATCACTATAGTAAGGATCAGCTTCGAATTTGTCCATGTCCAAGAGAATAGGGTAGAAGTTGAATTGAGAGAGTATACAATGAAATGGGAGAGCAGACGATACCCGATAAGGAGAGAGAATGAGAGTGAGCAGAAAATGGAGGAAAAGTATATTCTTGGGGTTTGGGCGCCAAAAATATTGGTCAATTCCGGATTTTGCCGCCGAAAAAATTGTTAACTTTGAATTTTCCCGCTAAACAAAATTACACATAGTTTTACAGGAGTTTGTAGTTGTACGAAGTTTCTTAATAGTTTTACTTTGCCTGTTTTCAATATATTCAGTTTTACTTGAACTTTAAATTTGATTTTATAGTTTTACAGATTATTTTACACAATTGATCTACAAATCTAGTATCTATACGTAATAATATGTAACATTCCTCAACATATGAAAATGCATCCTCCTAACGTGTCCATTGGACGAAAAATTTTCTTGAGAGTATATGAACATTGTTGGTGATTTCCAATCTGTGTAAAACTATGTTGATTGATTTTCATTCGACATATATATAACCCATTGTCTTGTACATAAAATGTGATCCTACAAGTTAAAATCTCTTATAGCTATATGTTTATTATTTTCTCTAATGATGTTCATTATACTTACGATAGTCACTTAGTTTTACACAGTTTTACACAGTATCACCAGAGTATTGACATAGAAAACTCAATGCAGGGGTTCACCAAATAGAAAACACAAAGTCATACAGAGTGAAACAAAAGTACATTACAGAACCAAATCTTACACACAAAATCACTCACAATCAGTGTTTGAGTCATCCCCAAATAACAGCCTTGATAGTCTACCCCTTTTATTCTGTGTCCTTCGCCGTCTCCCTCCTTCTCCAGCTGATGGAAATCTATGTATTCTCTTCCGACCCTTCGTTTTCTTGTAATGCGGAGGTAGGATTTTCATCTCTTTGATGTAATCCGGGACGTTCCATGCAGAAATATCAGGGACAGCATAGATGGACCTATAATAAGCCAATGCCCACATCTCCGTCAAATAGTATTTCGAAATCAAATCAACGAGTCTTAATCTGTTAGCACTTGCACGAGCTCTATCGCTCTTTTTGTATATTCTGTATGCTGCTAGCGCATGTAGACAAGTGTACATCTGAATATTGAAGAAACCACATGAGCAAGTTTTCGATTCCAAGTTCACCAAATAAACCTTTCCATCAATATCATCGACTTCGTACTCGAGCTCAAAAGTGTTTACCTCCCTCACAGTTAATGTCTTAGCAATTGCCCAATTTTGATGCACGAAGATCTGGACCAAAGGCACGAGATTGTCTTTAGCATCTCCTGCTACGGCCTCTTTCCTATGCTTGTTAAACCAATCCGAAAATTTTCGAATGATAGTATCAAGCAGTGGCATTAAGGAGTACCTCCTCGCATCAAGAAAAGTCTTGTTCAGACATTCCGCAGAGTTACTCGTGTCCAAGTTGTATCGTTTACCTGGAAAAAAACATCTAACCCATTTTTCCTTGACGGTAATTTCCTCCACATACTTCGCGGCTGAAGGATATCTCCTCTTAAATGTCTCGTAACGACTGTAGAACTCAACCGCTGTGTGAGACCAACCTATCTCCTGAAACCTATCATCGACTACTGTTTTGTCTACATTACCAGCACGTGACTTCACGTTTTGGGATAAATGCCATAAACAGTACCCATGGTGAGCTAGTGGAAACACGTTTGCTATTGCATTGATGAGGCTTTGATTTCTATCACTCACAAATACCAATTCGGACGACTCACCTATAACGCTTTTCAACTTCTCGAAAAACCATGTCCAACTAGGTGTATTCTCACCATCAAGAACACCGAACGCTATGGGATAAATGTGACGATTAGGATCCTGACAAATGGCGAAAACTAGTACACCACCATATCCGGTCTTGAGGAAAGTTGCATCAACAATTATCCCTTTCCTCATGCATGCAAACCCTTCAATGCTAGCTCCCAAAGCTATGAATAGATACTTGAATTTGTTTTCCATATCCACTTCCACAGCAGTTACCGTTCCAGGATTAACCTGTTCTAACACGTACAGATAACGATACAAAATCTTGTAGCTATCTTCCGGGCTACCACGCAAATCACAAACTGCTTGAATTTTCCCTCTTAACGCCGTAGAGTAAGATATGTCTACGCCATATCTTCGCCTGACTAGATCAATGATGGTTCTAGGCTTTGGAGTTTCGAAGTTCCTAGGATATTCCTCACTCAAATACGATGCAACTAGCTGTGATGAGCCTTTCATACAATCAGCGCTTCCAGTTTGATCAACACGGTTGCATATGTGCATATTCGTGTACGTTCTAATAGAGAACATATCCGAGTTCGGGATCCTTGCTGCTCGTAGACCCCATTTACATCTCTCAATAGAACATTTAACTACCCACCGCATTGTATCAGAATGTTGCGTAACATACTCAAAAGAGTTTTTAAATGCCAAGCTCTCTACAAACTCTATAACCGCCTTCTTATCTCGGAATTCTTGACGCACAGTCAACCCTAAACCATCTTCCCATGGCGCGACAAACTGACTACTTTCAACAACAGGTGGTACCTCACGATATTCATCACGCCTACCAGACGTATCATCCTCTTTCACCTGCTCTTCCTCTCTCACTTGTTCTTCCTCTCTCACTTGCTCTTCCTCTCTCACTTGCTCTTCCTCTCTCACTTGTTCTTCTTGACTTGCTTGACCGTTTTCAACAAACAACGGCACAACATTATCTCCTATTTCTCCGTTTCAACAAAAAATGTCAAGGCATTAGGTCCTACTTCTCCGATTTCATCATGGTCATAGTTTAAACCAGCAGAGCTTTTCCCCGCTCTCGACTGTTGCGTGGGCAGCTCCAGCCCAGTCACGACCTCCACACACAAAAGACTTCTACGGTTCTCTTTATCAACAGTCATTAGATAACCACAAAGATCTTCGTCATCAGAAATACTCATATGTTCCTCACAGCCAACCACCAACGGAATGTAACACAATTCCAATCTAACCTTATTCTCATCTAACACATGCTTTTTGTAAAGCCTATGGATTACCATCTCCAAAATTATCTCCTCTTTAAACACTAGGCTACACATGCGCCCCTGATATTTATAATGGATGCACACACTCTCACTCATTCAATCCTGCCAAAACAAAAGCAAAAAACTCAGTACTTATAGTTGTACAAAGTTTGTTATCAGTTTTACATAGTTATACCAGTTTTACAAGTTATACCAGTTTTACAAGTTATACCAGTTTTACTAGTTATACCAGTTTTACAAGTTATACCAGTTTTACTAGTTATCAGTTAAACATACATCGGTTATACTAGTTGTCCCCAGTTCTACAACAACATGAACACAAATTTGAATCGATTTCAAGATCATCCAATTACAACAACAATATACTCAATTCGTAGTCTAAATCAACCAAGAATCAATGGCTAAACAACAATGTAGCAACTCATCAGCTGAATCTACCAAAAAACAATCCAAATCATCCCAAACGGATCCCAAACCCATTCAAATTGAGCTGAATGCAGATCGAGGGGAGTCACAAACCTCGGTGGGTTGACGGAGCACGACGGAGGCAGCGATTGGCAATCGGAGACGCGACGGCGCCGGCAAAACCAGTTCAGATAAACGGAGGGGATCCCAGAGGGAAAGCCTGAGATTTTTTTTTGTTTTCCAGCAAACCAAATCCCGATCCAATTCTCTTAAACCCAATTCCAACCCAATCTAATCATAACCAATTTCGGAACCAATTCCCCCATTCCGATTTCTGATTTCTAAACAACCAATTTCATAGTAAACCAAAGACAAAAGCGTCAAACCACATTTCATTAAAGTGGGAAGGGTATGGGAGATTAGTTGGGAATAGTGTAGATTTTTTCTAGAGCCATAAGACTATAAGAGAAGTTGACCCGAACAAAACCCAGTCAGAGTGAAGAAGAATAAGAACCTGTCTCGATTGCAGATAAGGGTGAACAGGGAGAGACTCGGGCTGAGCAAATTTGGAAGATGGAAAGAGGAGTGAAGGGAACAGATGAATAGATTACGTGTCCATCATTTAGTGGCCAATAAAATTAACCGAATCCAACCAAAAATGAATTGGGTTGTCCAAACCAAAACTGAAATTAAAATGGGTTTATCAATTCATATCTGCCGCTTCTTCCCTACGTGTTCTGTCGCTACTAGCCACTGTTTTAGGTCCTTAAAAAGAGGATCAGCTTGCAGAGGGAATAACAAAGTAACAGAAACAGGAAGAAGACAAAATGATATTATGTTTAGACATTTTGAGATCACTTGCATTCTTTTTTTTTGTGTGTTCTCAAACATAGATTCCAAATCCGCTATGAACTCACTCCGTTGAAACAAAATCCAATATTTGGAGCAAGAGAGAGCAGTGCTGCATCAGATATTTTGTAACTCTGAGAAGTAGTGCGACTAATTTACTAAGAAAACACCTGAAAACTTGTGCTCACCGAATGTAAGTATCAAAAGATGCAACTAACATGATTTGGTCCGGTCTTAAAATATGAAATGGAAGTAAAACAGAACAAAGAAAGGTCAATCCAAAACCATTAAAAATAAATGATAAAGAAAGACATATATGGATGGTTGCTCAGATATTATGGAAGAGGAGGAGGTTGAAAGCAGAACAACGGAGTTTGTTGGTACACGTCTTAGACGACCATGTCGGTTTCATGCTTCTATGGCATGATAACTATGACCTGGCTGGTTTCATGAAAGATGCCTGAGGAAAAAGAAGAAAACAACAGAATTTAAGCAGCGGATAACAATGCAAGAGTATTATCAAGAAAGCTATTTCAGGTGAGAATACTCAACACAAAAGTATGAAGAAAGTAACCTCTTGCAAAGCTCCGAAAGGTAGCGAGATCCGTTGTAAAAAACAAACCACATCAAGATTATCACCAAAGAATCTGAAACAAAATGTTAAAGAAAAGGCAAGAAAGAGCACTGTATTTTTTCTAATGGAAGAACTAAACCTCCAAATTTGAAATCCATGCATTGTCGTCCAGTATGGCTCAATTCTACCTATACATTTAACTCTTGTAACAAAAAGAGTCAGCAGCTAGAAAAGCTGAACAAAAAAAAACAAAAATCCAACCTTTTAACCGAATAAGATAATAAGATGCCCAAAAAAACATCAAATAGACGAGATCGACCCAAGAGAAAGGATACTAAGAAGGTATCGTTCCCACCAATCGAGCATGTAAAGCCCGAAGGTTACGTTGTAAAGGTAGATTTTTCGTTCAACCCAATTCATTTCTAATCAACACAAATCCTGCAATAACAAACTGTGGATACAAAAAAGGCACATGTTATATATATAACCATGATTCGACGGTCCCGATTTTTAATTTCTCAGAAATTACCCAGTAAGAACAGACAGAGAGAACGTGACGATAGAGAGAGAGATTCAATCATTCAGATACTCTCCCATCTTCTAAGATGTGTGACTTTCGATTTGAAGCGTCGATGAGAGAAATAAAAAATTTAAACCGCGACTAATTACCAATACAGTAAGCACATATACCTCAAACACCCAGCAAGTTTGATTGTATGAGAGAGCTTGATGATGAAGTGTAGGACCACTTTCGCCAATTATCTATCTCACCGGTTTAGCGGTATGGTTTATAAAAACCGGTATTATATTAAAACTAAAACCAACCGAAATTAATTTAGGATAAACTGGATTTAATTGAATCGAAAGTTAAAGAACTAAACCAATGTACCATAAAAAAAAAAATTCCAAACTAGAACAAGAGTAACCGGTTAGGTCAAGTTTTTTTAGGTACTTCATAGCGACCTTGACCTTCCTCGCTTGCGGTTGTGAGACCAGTGTGATTTACGGCGGTCTCCGTCCTCCATCCTGGCACAATTGAAGAGTCGACCTCAGAGATCTTTTCGGAGAACGGAAGACCTACACTCGCACTAACTCTCACTTTTTCGATTTGAGCCTCTCAAAATTCCCACGTACTCACTTGCGGATCCTGCAGCTTCGAAGCCCGTGACCTTCCCTCGCCGAAGACTCCTTTTCTGGACATGACTCACCACCATGTATCCGCCTCAAAAGCTCACCAAAACCGATCTAGGAGGTAAGCTGAGAATAGAAACAGAGACAAGGCCACTTCACTTCTCGCCGTCGCTTTTCACCAAGCAGGCCGTGCACCCTCCTCGATATTAGGGACATAAGTCCCACATCGGTAGTTGGAAGGATCACTAATAATATATAAGGGATATGTGTCACTTCACTTATCACTAATTGGTTTTAGGTTGGAAGTCCATATAACTTAATATGGTATCAGAGCCCGATCCATGCATTCCAACCCGATCCGACCTAAAGTTGGTCCACTCATCGACAAACCAGGCCCAAATTGGTGCCGTCGATCCAGCCCGAATATTCCGAGATTAATGGTCAAAGAGCCATTATCTCGAGGGGGCGTATTAGGGACATAAGTCCCACATTGGTAGTTGGAAGGATCACTAATAATATATAAGGGATATGTGCCACTAAACTTATCACCAATTGGTTTTAGGTTAGAAGCCCATAGAATTTAATGGACTTGGTACCTTTGTTTAAGTTTTTGAGTTGAGCCCGGATTTGATTGATGTGTCCTAGGCTCGGTTTAGCGTATGTTGACGCTAGTGTTGTCCATATTTGAGAGGCTGATGTTGTGCGAGAGACCATCGGTTGGAGCTGAGTAGATATGGCTCCAAGGAGGGCACTGTAAATAAGTTTGTCCTGTCGGTTCCATTTTGTGAATGCATGATTGATTGTGATGTTGTCGCCGGTTGTGATGTTTGGAGGCAGAGAAACATTGGTTCCGTCAACATGTCCCGCAAGACCATAGCCATCGAGGAAAGAACGGACCTGCAAGCTCCACATGATGTAGTTGGTGCTTATTAGTTTGGTGACATGAGACATATTGATGCTGAGAACATAATCATTGTTAAGAGGGATAACAACAGGGTTTTGGGTGTTCATTGCAGCCATGGTGGCCGTGAGCTTGGAGAAGAAGAAGCGGAAAAAAAATTTAGAAAAAGAAAGAAAGTTTAGGTCTAATGGAACGTTTGCTCTGATACCATGTAAGGAATGAATATTTCTTATTGATATTGAATGGGCTATACACTGATTTATACAAGAGAAAGGAGCTAAGTAGGGAAGGAAACTATTGACAGTAAAGACACAATATACTCTTGACATATTTGTCTAATACTCGACTAGCCACGCATGTCTTCCTAATCTCTTTGGAGACTTCCGCCGCTCGAAATTTCCCAAATCCAGATCGCCTCTCCCACCTATGTGCTTTCCTTGCCTCTTTGTTGTTCTCATATGACAACAAATCCGGCATCTTATAAGGCTTGTCGATTAGATCCGTTAGTTCCACTGCATGCCTCTCCGAAAAAAGTCTTCCACACCTCCGCATCCACAATGTAGCGGAATCGAGGCATCTTCTCACCACCCTCGCTAACCACAGCTTCAATGACAATTTAAACAGCAAGAGGGAGACTTCTCACGTCATTGACAGAGACTGCCTGAAGATGGAGAGGTCTCCAAAACAGAGCAGCGACGAAGAAAGACAGCTAAATCTAAAGAAAATAAGGACGAGCCCCTGAAACAAACTTGCGCGTTCTCTAAAGTTGTTTTTGAAAATAGCACAAGCTAAAATTGGGTAAAACAGTATCAATGAAATTCAATAATCTCCAGAAGAGGTAGTTTCGAAGCAAAATATCTAAGGGAAATAAAGCTGAGACTGTTGTAACCAAAACATTATTTGACAATAACAGAAGATTCTAAATCAGCAATCATTTCTTGCTTGCATGTGATTCATGATCTGATGATACTGTTTGTCGAAACCTCGTGTGACCTGGTAACCATCTGTGGCTTATGTAATGCCTGCACCAGAGACAGAACAAAGTTACAAGAATAAGACATTGGTTTAGCTAGCTTGGTGAACAAGGAACAAAATCTTATAAGTTAACACTTACATTACTGTTCAGTAGCAAGTCATGTGGCTGGAGCATGTGAATCACATCTCCCATTTTAGGTCTCTGTTCTACCTCGGGATCTACACACCGCAATGCAATCAACACAATCCGTTTGAGTTCCTTTGTTGTAGGAAATTCTGGGAGGCTAGGATCAAGAACATCTACTATCATGTGATTTGCCACCATCTCTTTGATCCAGTCCACTAGATAAACCTGCCAAGAACAACTTTGTTCCCGGTAACATAAAAGGTACAATATATATAACAATGAGTTTGTGCTAAAATATGTGTTGTGTACTCTCACATGTGGTGAACTATTGTCTACAGAGGCTCTCCCGGAGACAAGCTCCATTATCAAAGTACCGAAGCAATGAACGTCGATCTTGTCTTCCAAATTACCAGGTGAAGGAATCAAAGTTGAGTTGATCTCACCGTGACTTGGGATAGATAATATTATCTTGGGGTTCCATTGGTAATCAAGAAGAATCTTGCTCGGTCTTATGTACTGATGAGTTATCCTTGGTTCAATGTCTTCATGAAAATATGAGAGTCTGGAAACACAAAACATAATGAAACCACAATGTTCTCTTAAATCGACAACAGCAAAAAATGGTCTGAATTTGCATAGAGAAGAGATCATCAAACCCTTTTGCTACTCCTTGAATGATCTTCATCCTCTTTCTCCAGGTAAGAGGTCGGTTTCTCCCTGAAGATTCATGAATCCATTCGTGCAAATCGCCTTTCTCTGCATACTCGTACACAAGAACCCTAAAATTTATACAGACTTGTGAGTCAAGATTCACACAGCAAAGATAAAATATATAATATATTTATACCTCTCGTCTCCTTCAATGCAGTATCCAAGGAGTCTCACGACATTCTTGTGTCTAACATTTGCAATCATCTCAGCTCTTGTTATGAAATCTTGATCTTCATACCTGGTTACTACTGTCTTGGATCAAAATATCAAGATTCTAAACGTGGAGATCAAGCAAAAGAGTAAAAAAGTAAAAACCTTTGGTGGATGGGGAAGAACCGTTTGACTGCAACAGTGACTGTACCCATCAAGGTTCCACGATACACCATTGAAGAATCTCCTTTAGCAATCAGATTCTCATCTGCAAAACCATCTGTCACTCTCTGGATCTCCATGAAAGTAAACACGGTGAAGCTTCCAAATCCGCCAGTAGAGGAGAAGCTACTGGTGTGGTAGGGAAGATGAGCAGAGCACCAAGCAACCTGAGAAATTCTATGGCTCTCGACATCCTCGACGCAACGGTTGTACGGATTCTGTCTTCTGTCTTTTTTGAAGGGAATGTGTGACAAAGGCAGACAAAGCTTTGATCTTAGTCTGAATGGCTCTTGTCTACATTTTCTCCTGTGAAAGATGAAACAGAGGGAGACAAAAACGATGAAAGCGAGGAGGAAAGCTATGGAGGCAGAAGCTGTGATGAGAATCCAGAGCTTGATGCCGAAGAAAGAAGTGTGTTGAGAGAGTTTGTGTTCGATCAAGGCTGATCCTTGTGATGATATGATTCTGTTCATCACTCTTAGTCTTTGTTATGTTAAAGATGATGAATCAGTGAGAGTGTGAAACAGTAAGATCTCGACCCACATTTGAGTAATATCCAAAGTTCAATCAGTATGTGATTTTTTTCTTCTTGAATTTGAAATGCATTTTTGAAAGCGTTCTGCGAGAAAATTTGGTAGTATCCAAAGATATAGCAGAAGTGGTTATAAACTTTGTTTGACTGTGTCTATAACAAACTGGTTTTTGTTATGATATATTTTATTGTTTTCTCCGTTTTAACATAATTTTGAAAAAAATCACATTATTCTGGTTTTTATCTCTTTTTGTTCTAGTGTTTGTTTTACTTAATTTCCTTGTTACATTAGTTTTGAAAGTATGTAATCAGATTAATTATTGTTCCATATATATTGTGTTGTTGTTTTCTTTTTTCTCGCCTATGTTATTTGGTGTTAAAAATCTTTGGATGGTTTATATATAATGTCTAATATATATATCTCATACATATATTGATTTTTTTCTTTTGTCTGTCGTATATCATTTGAGGTTTTTGTTAACATGTGTAATGTACACGTTTTATTGTCATAATTGTAAATTCTTGAAAAATTTATATATGTGATTTATCTTAATTAGTGTATTTTGTTTTTTTGCATGAATATTTTATATTGTTTTATATAATAATCTGTTAAAATAGTATTAGTTGAACACGTTTGGTCTAGCTTGAAATAAGGACAAAATAAGGAGAAAATAAGGAGAAAAAATTGACCGCAATAAAAATAGTACTATATAGAGGGGTAGCATGTGACTATGATTTTGAAAATTAATTTTTATTATTATTTTGGAAAATTAATTTTTATTATTATTTCAGAAAACTTGTGATTTTTATTCCTGTAGCATCCTAGTATAGCTTAACCTTGCTTCTTCCTATAAGTAATCTATGTGTGTTGTGATGTTGGATGCTGTTTTCGGAAGCACTATTAATAAATTTTCCCTGTTTTTTTTTTCCTCTTTTCCTTATTTTTTTTTTTTGGCAAAAAAGCTTTAATATGTCTATCGAGCAGTCACATACAAATCTTGTTGCTCAAATGGTTTCAAACAAAAAATTTCCTAATATTGTTTTAATATTATACTCGGTAGCGGCTTATATTGTACATACATAAAGAGTAGCACGGTCTTGCACCACGGAGGTCTAGTTAATAAAATGGTATTCATAGTGAGAGGTAAGATGAAGCGCATTGGAGAAGACGGTTGTGTTCTTCATTTATCAGAGGGAGACGTTTGTGGTGAAGAACTCCTTACTTGGTGCCTCGAGCGCTCTTCTACAAATTGCGGTACATCCCTTGTTGACTCTATGCGCTCTTAACTCTCAAATATTTTGGGGAAACATAAACCTTAGATGACACTGCATCTTGGAGCTAAATATGTTTTGAAAATTTTAGATGAGACGAGGATAAAGTTGCCATCAAAGGATTGCTTAACAAGAGAACTGTTTGGTGCGTAACAAAAGTGGAGGCTTTTTCCCTGAGTGTGGCAGATGTAACGAGCTTGTTTTCTGAGATATTTGTAGCTGTTAGAATTGTAACGGATGTTTATTCTTTGTATACATGCGGCTTCAGGTGTGTTTCATTTTGCTTCCATTTAGTTATAAGAGAATATGTTGGCTTTTAATGCTTCTTTCTTTCATATATTTGTTGCACACTAAAAGAAATATGCACATTTTTAGCACGAAAAATGCTATAATATGTTATTGATATCATTTTCATGAACGCTATGACATCCCAAGCTATCATAGGTTTAACATGTATAATAACATTTTTCTAGAATGTTATAATAAGTACTTATATAATAGCACTATTCAGATGTTGTATTTTGTCAAGTCGAATCAACTATTTTTATTTCTAATAAAAAATGTTTCTCGTTATAATATATGAATCTAAAATATGTGTTGTGTACTCTCACATGTGGTGAACTATTGTCTACAGAGGCTCTCCCGGAGACAAGCTCCATTATCAAAGTACCAAAGCAATGAACGTCGATCTTGTCATCCAAATTACCAGGTGAAGGAATCAAAGTTGAGTTGATCAATGGGATGTCACCATGACTTGGGATAGATAATATTATCTTGGGGTTCCATTGGTAATCAAGAAGAATCTTGCTCGGTCTTATGTACTCATGAGTAATCTTTGGTTCAATGTCTTCATGAGAATATGAGAGTCTGGAAACACAAAACATAATGAAACCACAATGTTCTCTTAAATCAACAACAACAAAAATGGTCTGAATTGCATAGAGAGGAGATCATCAAACCCTTTTGCTACTCCTTGAATGATTTTCATCCTCTTTCTCCAGGTCAGAGGTCGGTTTCTCCTTGAAGATCCATGAATCCATTCATGCAAATCTCCTTTCTCTGCATACTCGTACACAAAAACCCTAACATTTGTACAGACTTGTGAGTCTAGATTCTAACGCAAGTCACACAGCAAAGATAATATATAATATATTTATACCTCTCGTCTCCTTCAATACAATATCCAAGGAGTCTCACGACATTCTTGTGTCTAACATTTGCAATCATCTCAGCTCTTGTTATGAAATCTTGATCTTCATACCTGGTTACTACTAGTCTTGGATTAAAATATCAAGATTCTAAACGTGGAGATCAAGCAAAAGAGTAAAAAAGTAAAACCTTTGATGGATGGGGAAGAACCGTTTGACAGCAACAATGACTGTACCCATCAAGATTCCACGATACACCATTGAAGAATCTCCTTTAGCAATCAGATTCTCATCTGCAAAACCATCTGTCACTCTCTGGATCTCCATGAAAGTAAACACAGTGAAGCTTCCAAATCCGCCGGTAGAGGAGAAGCTACTGGTGTAGTAGGGAAGATGAGCAGAGCACCAAGCAACCTGAGAAATTCTATGGCTCTCGACCAGTGGCGGTCCTAGAACCAAATTTAACAGGTGTCAAAATTATAATTAAGAAAAAGAAAAATTACCAAAAGGGTCAATGTGGGATTCGAACATTTATTTTGTGGGTTCAACAAGCTACGTTTACCAGAAAAGCTAGTGATTTTTTACATATTTTCCTTATATATTAAAGTTTTATAGAATATTAGGGGTGTCATGTGACACCATATCCTTCTAAGTGGGTTCGCCACTGCTCTCGACATCCTCCACGCAACGGTTGTACGGATTCCGTCTTCTGTCTTTTTTGAAGGGAATGTGTGACAAAGGCAGACAAAGCTTTGATCTTAGTCTACATTTTCTCCTGTGAAATATGAAACAGAGGGAGACAAAAACGATGAAAGCTAGGAGGAAAGCTATGGAGGCAGAAGCTGTGATGAGAATCCAGAGCTTGATGCCGAAGAAAGAAGTGTGTTGAGAGAGTTTGTGTTCGATCAAGGCTGATCCTTGTGATGATATGATTCTGTTCATCACTCTGAGTCTTTGTAATGATAAAAAATGATGAATCAGTGAGAGTGTGAAACAGTAAGATCTCGAGCCACATTTGAGTAATATCCAAAGTTGAATCAGTATGTGTTTTTTTCTTCTTGAATTTGAAATGCGTTTTTGTAAGCGTTCTGCGAGAAAATTTGGTAGTATCCAAAGATATAGCAGAAGTGGTTATAAACTTTGTTTGACTGTGTCTATAACAAACTGTTTTTTGTTATGATATATTTTATTGTTTTCTCCGTTTTAACATAATTTTGAGAAAAAATCCCTTTATTCTGATATTTTTTAAAATCTATTTTTGTTCTAGTGTTTGTTTTACTTAATTTCCTTGTTGATTCACTGATTTTGGTTATATATTAAAACTAGTAGATCATTTAGCATGTTTTGTTTGTCCTTTGATTTTTGCTGTATTAGAAGTTTAATCCGTGTTATTTTTTTTTCTAAAATTATTATTTTCTAATGCATATATAAGTAGCATAAATAAATTCTTTTATTAATTAATTTATATAGGTATCGTTGTTTTATGATTCTTTTTGATCAAGATATTCACTTCATATCTACATGACATCAGACATTAATTTGTTTTTCTATATATATTTTTTCCAGCAAATTGCATTTTCATTACTTTTGATCATTACATAGAGTTTCATACAAGAAATGGGGACATTCTGAATACAAAGACCACTGGTAAGGAGATTGCAGAACTTTTCTTGCTAATGTGTCAGCACATATAATTCTTCACGTCTTTGGTGGGTGAATTTTGAATGTAGAAAGCAGCCTTCCCATCGCTTGACAGTGGAGATATAATGTTGGAGCTTAAGATTAATGCCAGAACCATTGAGAAGCTTAATCAACATTAGATTATCTCCTTCAAAAATAACAGAGTCATATCCCAAAGAGGATGATGCTTGCATGCTCCAAATCAATGCAGTACTTTCAGCTTCTTCAATTGAGAGGCGTCCTTGAAATTGTCCCATACCACTATGTAAATGACTACCTCGATGATCTCGAATGATCCAGCCCATTCCAGAAAGTTGGGTACCTTGTATGTGAGAGACATCAAAAATTGCATTTAATCCATCCATTAGGTGGTTTCGTCCATTGAGAATTGTTAGTCGGTGATGTTGTGTACCGTTTGTTGAACATCCTGTAGCAGTACACCATTCTTGTACATCCCCCATTGCTCTCAGATAAGTATTAACTTCATCTATGTTGTTTTTTGAAAAAAATCAATTCGTTTCTCCCTTTCCATAGCCTCCATAGTATCCAAAAAGGAATTAGAGTCATCTGAAGAGGAGCACGTTTGTTAGCATATATAGAGAACAATTCCCTCAGCTTATCCTCAATTTGGCCATTTTGGAAAACATCTAAAGAAAGAGGTAATCCACTCAGACGCCAAACAGCTTGTGCATAAGGGCACGTAAAAAATACGTGATCAGTGGTTTCTTCAGCAGAGCAGCAGCGTGGGCATAGCGGATCGACATTAACACGACAATGCCGTAAGTTAGCGTTTGTTGCTATGGCTCGTGATGCCATTCTCCACAAGAAATGCTTCAATTTTGGTGCAATGTCCAATTTCCAAATAGTCTTAGCAATATCCGGATTCATAGCTGGGGGGGGGGGGGGGGGGGGGGGTAAGTTAGCATCAGCATTGTCACACGATTCAGTAGCAAGATGATAACCATTTTTGACTGTATAAACTCCAAAAGGTTGTATTCATCCCGGATTCGGTGGTTTCTGGCCCACCGTACCGTCTTGGTCATTTTGTGGTTGATTGTGGTTTTGCTCATTACTTGACTGTGACGAACTTGCTCCATCTTCCCGCATTCTAAAAAACCAGTGATGCGTCTCCCTTGCCTCTGCTTGTGATCGCTTCCTTTTGGAAACCAAAGTCTCCACATAGTCGTCACATACAAGTGTTTCCTTATGATCATTGTAGGTAAAGGTATCCAAGATTTGAGACGGAACATGGGCCTCTGTTTTCCTCTTCTTTGAGGCATTACCCATGTTTGTGTTCTGATCTTCCACAGTATATGCATATCGTCATTCTTCTCAGGAACATCTGCATCCAGCGGGGGATGGAATCCCGGCGGGAACTCGTCAGCATCATCATCTTGATCATCATCCGGTGCATCTGGTGGGGCATCTCCTCTGTGTAAAGGGCATTCAGAGACTTCGTGAGTCATCAAACCACATTCATTGCAGAAATTTCGGAGTTTCTCATAACGAAACTTAAGAGTCACGTTAACATCCCCGAAATTAAACATTCTTTGAAAACGTAATGGTCGATCCATGTGCCACCCGAACGTACTCAACTTGGTGAGCGCCTTCACCATTAAAATCTGTCTCAATGTAGTTGCCCATTACTCGTCCAATATGCTCCACCATGTGAAGCGTCAAGTATTGAATCGGAATTCCTCGAATTTGAATCCAAAAGGACACATTTTTCAGATAATCTTCCGATTGTGTTGGTGACCACCTTTGAAGAGAACACATCCATTCATTGAATGACCATGGTCCCTTTTTCATTACGGATAACATGGCATCCTCTGTCTGAAACAGGAACTGAACCTTTTAATTCTGATGAATTTGTCCGATAACCTCTTCACTGACTCCAAAGAGATATCCTGTAACTTGTTTCTGATACGGTCCACCATTAGTAGAAGAAAAAGAGGGAATGGATTTTCTATAAAATCATCAACACAGACGAATGAAAGACAAACACAGGGGTTAAATAGGCAACATATCGTGACAGTTATGGTTGGGTTAACCGCAAAGCAGTTGCGAATCCCTTACAGAACTGTCCTTGACGAACGAAAAACACTCTCCGGAGAGAGACAACGAAGGTTAAACGCGAAGAGGTGCATAGCTTGACAGAATCGCTCCTAAATCGCCTTTTTAGAGGGAAAAGGCATAACTTTTATTAATCTCGTATAAGTTAGGGTATGTGTTAGAATGGTTCAAGTGTTTGCAATTTCAGGTGTAACTAGTGTTTTTTTTTTTTTTTTTGATAAAGGTTTCGTAACAGGTGTAACTAATGTTTTCAATTTAAGGTTTACACGTTCCTTTGTCCCCCACCCCCCCCCCCCCCCCCCCCCCCCCCCCCCCCCTTTTTTTTTTTAAAAAAATTATGGTTTGGAATCATTTATGTAGGCGTCAAAAAGAGGAAACAATGTTTATGATTTTTTTTTTTTTTTTTGTCGACCATTGATTCATGGGCCAAAGGCCTTAAAAGTGCAAATGGGCCGTGGCCCTACAAAGAACATTCCAAACACAAAACTACTCAGGCCCATTAAAGGCCCGCTGAAGTGATAAGATCGCCATAGAAGACGTGGCGTGCACCGCGGGAAGGGACATGCAGTAGCCACACGTGTCAGGAGAGAAAGCACAGCCGGAGAACAACCGGAGATCGCGAGGAAGACGCCGCCGAACTGCTCCAGAGCATTTCTTTGTAGGCGCAAACGAACCATCCGCCGATCAGAGGCTTCCCAAACCACCGATTAGTACCTGCATCCAAAGAGAAACAGTAACAAGAACCCTACCGGAATCAACCCAAATCAAGGAGGCGCCACCGTGGATGGGATCAAAGAACCCATCGATTGCCACCAAAAGCTTTCCTCAAAGCGGTGACCAGCAACGATATTAATCCTTAAAGAAGGGAGGATCGGAAGCAGAGTCGAGAAAGAACAGGAACTACACGGCGAAGGACGGGAGAGGAAGCTCGATCGAGACAGGAACCCGGATAACCGGGAAGAGAGTTCCGATAACGGAAAGATCAGCCAGCCGTAGACATCAACGGGACTTATTAGGAGAAGCATCCCAAACCACAAAACAAAAGCAATCACCGACCGAAGATCAACCAGAGACAGCGGTAAGCAATCGGCGAAGGGTAGAGACTGAGGGAAAAAAGATCCCGATTCTAAAGATAACAAAGAGGCATAATCAGGATCAGAAAAAAACCCTAAGCCCAGATATATACTTATGAACAACAAACAAAGGCGCGATTCCACGCCATCCCTTCTGAAAAATCGGATCAGAGAAGAAGGGAGGAGAAGAAGTTTCTCTCTCAAAAGAGAGAGAAAGCGTCCTTTTTTAACAATGTTTATGATTTAGCATAGAGTATAAAGCTCCAATAATCTATTAATAATGAATTTGTATCGAGTAAAACTCGAATAACCTGTTTTTATTATTGTCTTTATGCTTATTGTTTTTTTTTTGTTTTTTTCAGATTCAGTAGAAACCATGGAATAGTATGAAAATCTTATTGGAACAAATGACTGAAACAAAAAAACGCTTGGAAGATATAACAGAATAAAAATCCGATTTATATTTTTTGATGTTTATAAGATAAAAGTTTCAATTGTAAAGAAATTCGGATAGTGCTTAGCACTACCGCAAAACTGTAATACCCGGAAAAACTTGAAAAACAAAACATTTTAAGTATGAAAAAATTTATGGAAAAACACTTAGAAAAATTTGGAGACACTTCAAAAAAATTTAGAAAACTTAAGAAGAATGACACTTTTTCTTGTAATTTGTTTTTATTTCACTTTCTTAATTTGTTGTACATCTTACAAATGAGGAGGGGGAGGGAGGGGGTGATGAGGTTTGAAGTGAAGTTGTACAATGTGGGCTTGAAATATTTCTCTAGAACACTTCTAGAGAAATTGTACAATGTGGGCTTAACTTTGGGTTTAGGATAACTGGATTATGAATCCATAATTGAGCTTGATCCAAAATCAAGTTTAACTTCAATACTATCCCTTAAACATGATTTTGTCAACCATCCTGAGCTTCAAACGAAGTAACTCGACTTGACCTTTCGGTAATGACTTGGTGAAGATATTTGCAACATTGTCTTCACTTCAAACCTCCAAAGCTTCAATCGTTCCATCAAGCAACTTTTCTCGTATGAAGTAATGCTCCAATTCAATGTGATTCGTCCTTGCATGAAACACTAGATTATTAGCCAACTTGATAGCACTTTGGTTATCTCCGTAGCTGGCAACCGACTTATTGATTGATTCGAATAAGTCTTCAAGGAGTCTTCGAAGCCATATACACTCTTGAGTTGGGAGTGTTGAAGCTTTATACTCCGCTTCAGTGGTAGAAAATGACATCATTGCTGCACCACCAAAATGCTTGTGTCTCCACATAAGAACACATAACCTGAAGTAGATTTTCGACCATCTAGATCTCCACCAAAATCAGCATCGTTGAAACCATAGAGTGAAACCGAGGCATTGTACTTTTACAACAATCCCTTGCCAAGAGTTGTCTTCATATACTTTAAGATCTTCTTCGCTGCTTCTAGATGTGACTTCCTTGGTGCCTGCATGAACCGGCTTACAAGACCTACCACGAAGGAAATATCAGGTCTTGTAATTTTTAAGTATAGAAGACTTCCGACAAGAGAGCGATATGGTCGAGGATCGGGTATCAAGGATCCTTCATTGCGTTTAAGCTTTATGTTCACATCCATCAGATTACTACGCGTCTTACCTTCATGTACTTTGAACTTCTCAACAATTCTTCTTGCATATCTTTGTTGACCGATGAATATTCCATACTTTATCCTTTCAACTTCCAAACCAGGAAAGTTGTTCAGCTCACCCAACTTCTTCATCTCAAACCTTATCGACATATCTCTTGTAGAAGAGCTATTTCAGCATTATCATTCCCCGTAATTATCATATCATCCATGTAAAGAAGGACTACCATGTGGAATCCTCCATTCTTCCTGAAGAATAGATTCGGATCATAATTTGATGGCACATACCCGCAAAACTGAAGAAACTGAGCAAGCTTTCCATACCAGGCTCGTGTAGCTTGTTTTAACCCATACAAGGCCTTCTTGAGCTTGCACACATAATCATGATGCTCTCGTGATTTAAAACCAAGTGGTTGCTCCATGAAGATAGTTTTATCAAGTTCTCCATATAAAATACATTCTTCACGTCTAGTTGCCATAACTTCCAACCAAAGCTTGCAGCTAAATATAAAAGTTAACGTACCGTAATCATCTTTGCTATTGGGCTGAAAATCTCATCATAATCTTCTCCATACTTCTGAGAGAACCCTCAAGCAACCAACCTTTCTTTAAATTTGTAAATGCTCCCATCCATCTTCCGCTTGATTCGATATACCCATTTGCAAGAAACGAGTTGGACATCCTTGGGTTTTGGAACCAAATTCCAAGTTTCATTCTTCATAAGAGCATTCATCTCTTCATTCATTGCTATCTCCCACTCGGTCATACATTTTGCTTCATCATAAGATGATGGTTCTTCTTCATCTAATGGAGCTACAAAGTAGCATGAGTAATTAGTGACAAACCTGTCATCCCTGAACCGATCCGGCCTAACAATGTTCCTTCTAGGCCGTTGATTAGCAATTGAACCATGATCTTCCTCATCCTCTTCTTCTTCGTCACTGCTCCCTCTTTCACCTTGTGTCTCCTTTTCAAGACTTCCACTTCAACTTGGAACTTGGAGAACTGGTTTATCTACCTTGGAGGAACTTACACCATATTGTTCAACCAAGACTTGAGGTGGCCCATAAAATGAGGAAACTTCATCAAAGACTACATAGTGAGACACAATGTACTTATGTGTCTCGGGATCCATACACCTCCAGCCCTTCCTCTGCTCACCATAACCAACAAATATGCATTTTTCGCATTTGCCTCTAGCTTGTTCCTTTGAGAGTCAAAGACATGGACGTAATAGATTGATCCAAATATTCTGAGATGCGTCACTGTTGGATTCTTCCCATGGATTATCTCATAAGGGGACTTCATATTGTTTGGACTTAGTGGCATCCGATTTATGACATAAGCTGCACATCTCATGCTTCCGCCCACAAAGCTTTAGGAAAGTTCTTGTCATGTAGCCAACTTCTGGATGTCTCACTTAGATGTCTGATCTTCCTTTCCGCTACTCCATTTTGTTGAGGTGCATATGGACATGTAAATTCTCTCTTTATACCATGCTTTTGGAAAAAAATAGAGAAACTCCTTTGCCATAAACTCCCCTTCATTATCCGTCCTTAGAGTCTTGATATTCCAACCTAACTCTCCTTACACAGTGACCTTGAATTCCTAAACCTTGAAAATACCTTGGACTTTTCCTTCACAAAGTATATCCAGGTGTACCGTGAGAGATCATCAACAAACAACAGCATGTAGTGAAACCCGAAATAGAAGGATGTTCTTGTCGGAGCCATAAAATCGCTATGGATCCTCTCCAAAGGAGCACCACATCATTGTTGAATCGCCTAGGATCTAGGGTTCGTTGTATTGAAAATACCAACCTCGTTCTTACCTTGAACTAGCAGCGGAATGATTGGTGAACGAGATCAGTAAGCGACTCAGATGCTTCGCCTCTACCAGATACACACGCACACAAACCTGGAAACCGGGATGCTAGTGACGGATCTTTGGGATCTCTGAGTTTTGGTGTTTCTGCTTTCTCTGTCAAGAAAAAGACGACGGCTACAGTTCTAGGTCGAAAATACTTTCTATTTATTCAGACCTATAACCACTCAAACGGGCCGACTTGATTAAGTCATAAATCGAAAAGTCTGTTTCGAAAACACGACATGTGTCGACCGACACACATACTGTGTCGATCGACACAACACCATATACTCGATACTAATATGTATCCAATACACATTAACATGATCATTACTATAATGATCATTCCCATATTTTAGCTTCCAGTTTGCTTAGGTGTGTGACCCTATAGGATCATATAATACTAGCAGTAAGTCTACGACTTACAGATTGCAAGAGGCTTCTAGCAAAACATTGCAACCGCCCAGTATTATACGAATGTCTGATCTCGACACACAACTATCATCAGGAGTGAGTACAAGTGTGATTTCAGGACACAATCCCAACAATCTCCCACTTGTACTGGAATCATCAATTCCTGTAATCCTTTTGTCTCTATATCTCGATTTGGCATAAGTCAAGATTAGTGTCATCCTTATTAAGCCAATATCGTGTTTATCGAACTCCTGATCTTATACTGAACATTCCAAACAACTGAACTACAGTTCGTTTGAGTGCGGCCACACATTTTCTCAGTATCAAATCTTCGATAGGCCCTGAGATATTTATTTCCCGTTATTCAGGAGGGACAAATCCCTTCTTGTTCCATCCCTGTTTCAACACATACTACATGATATACCTGAGCAGTGCCGTTATAGCCGCCAGCTACGGGTCGACGTTTGACAAGGTCAAAGTGTACCAATTCATATGTAAGAAAACATGATGAACTCAGGTCTACGGACTATACTCTATAGTCGTAATGAGAATCTCTTATGACACATATATAACTATCTTGTAGACTTCTCATTAGCGGGTCATGTCCGATCATATGTTCACCAACATATATCTATGTGACTGACTGTGATACTCATAACATTGACTCCATGAAACTTAGTCAACAGTCACCTCACAAGCTAGTCTCTCGCAGTTGTCAGTGTCCCACTTTGACAACCTCGACTAGGGACAAATCATAATTTATGTCATCTATAACTTATAGGGTTTCATGATCAAGTCCTCAACTTGATGACCTATAATATGACATAAACTTATTTTGGGACCATTATTTAGATCACAATAAATAATGCTGAAATCAAATTTCATTAAACATTTCCAAAAGAATGTTCACAAGAGCATCTTATTATAACTAAAATAAAACTAAAACTCCCACTAGAATCAAGATTACATCTTAAGATGTCTAATGCCTACAGCAGTCGTATGACTCTCATGCTTAGGCCTTGGGAGTGGCTTAGTCAGAGGATCAGCGACATTCTCGTCGGTCGGAACTCGGCTGATCTTCACATCACCTCTATTGACGATATCACGAATCAGGTGATATCTCCTCTCTACGTGTTTGGACTTCTGGTGTGACATGGGTTCTTTCGCCTGAGCAATGGCTCCATTGTTATCACAAAACAAAGCCACTGGCTCCAAGATACTAGGAACCACACCAAGTTCAGTCATGAACTTCTTGATCCAAACAGCTTCCTTTGCCGCTTCTGAAGCAGCAACATATTCAGCTTCCGTCGTGGAATCAGCTACGGTATTCTGCTTAGAGCTCTTCCAGCTCACTGCACCGCCATTCAGACAGAAGACATATCCAGACTGTGATCGGAAATCGTCTCTGTCCGTCTGAAAACTCGCATCTATGAATCCATTCACCACAAGTTCTTCACTTCCTCCATATACCAAGAATTTATCCTTGGTGTGTCTCAAATACTTGAGAATATTCTTGACTGCTGTCCAGTGAACTTCACCTGGATCAGATTGGTATCTACTCGTCATGCTTAGCGCGTAAGCTACATCTGGACGAGTGCAGAGCATGGCATACATGATAGATCCTATTGCAGAAGCATAAGAAATCCTATTCATGCGCTCCCGCTCAGCACGTGTCGACGGACACTGTTTCTTGCTGAGACTAATGCCATGAGACATCGGTATGAAGCCCTTCTTGGAATCATGCATCTTGAATCTGTGCAACACCTTATCAATATAAGTGTCCTGGCACAATCCAATCAGCCTATTCGCTCTATCTCTGTAGATCCTGATTCCAAGGATGTAGGCGGCTTCTCCCATGTATTTCATGGAAAAACAACTTCCAAGCCAAGTCTTAACAGACTGAAGCAACGGAACGTCATTACCGAGAAGGAGTATGTCATCGACATACAGTACAAGAAACGCAATTCTGCTCCCATTAGTCTTCTTGTATACACATGGTTCTTCCTCGTTCTTGATGAAACCAAATTGTTTTACTGCTTCATCAAAACGAAGATTCCAACTCCGTGATGCTTGCTTCAATCCATAAATGGATTTATGAAGTTTGCATACCTTCCTAGCATTCTTAGGATCTACAAAACCTTCGGGTTGTGTCATATACACATCCTCTTCCAGAATACCATTCAGGAATGCGGTTTTGACATCCATCTGCCAAATCTCATAGTCATAATGAGCGGCAGTTGCTAGAAGAATCCAAATGGATTTCAGCATAGCGACTGGGGAATAGGTTTCATCATAGTCAATATCATGAATTTGCTTGAAACCTTTAGCCACCAACCTCGCTTTGTAAATTTGCACATTGCCATCCACGTCAATCTTCTTTTTGAAGATCCATTTACACTCACTGGCTTTTGCACCATTAGGTAAATCGACCAAGGACCATACTTGGTTTTCTGACATGGATCCCATTTCGGATTTAGAGGCTTCAAGCCACTTTTCGGAGTCCGGGCCCATAATTGCTTCCACGAAGTTTGCAAGTTCGTCACTATCAATGATCATCAGATCGTTGGAATTGGTCACGAGAAATCCATAGTATCTCTCGGGTTCGTGACGGATCCTTCCGGATATGCGAACTTCAGGCTCCACAGGCGTGGGCTCCACATAACTTTGTGGATCCACCTGCTGCTCTTCCTCAGCAGGTTGAGCAGTCTCCTGTGCATCTTAAATTTCTTCGAGATGTACTTTACTCCCACTGTTTTTCTTAGAAAGAAATTCTCTCTCAAGAAAAGAACAGACCCGAGCAACAAATACTTTGTTCTCAGATTGGTTGTAAAAGTAGTATGCCTTGGTTTCCCTAGGATAACCAACGAAGTAGCATTTATCTGATTTGGGTGCGAGCTGTTGGGAATGTCCTGAAATCTATTGTACTTGCTCTAAGTGAAAGTCGTATAGTCGAGATGAGACAATCACATAACACTAGGTAGTCATAACGCTTTGCTAGAAGCCACTTATGATCAATGAGTTGAGAACTCATTGCTAGTGTTATATGATCCTACAGGGTCACACACCTAAGCAAACTGGGCGTTAAAGACGAGGTTGATCATTAATGTAATGATCCAGTGAATGCATATTTGATATGCATTCGATATCAATGTTCTGGAGCAGTGTCGATCGTTGCAGTTAGTGCATCGATCGATGCACTCGCGGATTAACCAGATTAATACGGTTTAATCGTTAGTTAATTCCGTCGTGGTTTAAGCCGACATATATAAGATATTGTTGGAATTATGTCCGGTAATCTCTGTACTGTCTCTAGAAAGTAAGAGTATGTCAATGATCAGACATAAGTCATATAATACTGGGGGTCATGATGGCTTGCTAGAGTCCGCTCATGATCTATAAGTCTTGGATTTATTGCCTTTATTATATGATCCCATATGGGTCACACGCCTAAGCTAACAGGAAACTATGAGGGAACGGTTCAGCAGAAGTACGGTAAAAGTGCTAGGCATTTACTGTACTTAGAAAGATTAAAGGGCCTGATTAAATCTAAGGGATTTAATCAGACTGGGAATTGGGCCCAAAAGCCCAACAGAACTAGACAAGGGTTTTATGATTAAAACTTGACCTAGCTCTCTTTTCACAAAAAACACTCTGCGCCTCTCTCTCTCTCTCTGCGCCTCCCTCTCCCAGGTCTAGCAGCCATTTTCCTGTTGGTGTGCGTGTGTGAGCCTTTGGAGGAACAACCTCTTGGTGGTTCTGATGATCTCTGACTCATACCTGATTCTTCCGCTGCATAACAAGGTATACTGAGATCCCTAATGATTCTGCAAGAGAACCTAGATCCAATCTGTTTAGTAGAGTTTAATCTGACAGAATTAAACCAGGACAAACACTAAACAATCCTTCAGTGGTATCAGAGCCATTGGTTCTATTAGGATTTCTTGTTAGAATCATGTTTAGGTTGTTTAGAAGTGTTTGAATCAATCTATGCTTGAAATTGATAAGAAAACACTTAAGAAACAAAAGAATTAAAACCTAGAAAAACCCTTAATCGAAACCGCATGAACCGATCCATTGGATTGGTATGCGTCGGAGTGTTGATCATGGATCACACGTCCGGATCGGTACATGACGTACGGACCGATCATGGATCGCGTTGCGTCGTCGGTCCGATCGGAGTTAAGGCGCGAGATCGGCCGAGCGGATCGCATGGATCGATCACTACGATCGATAGCATGGATCGACAGCGATCGCGTCCCGCTCTCGTCCCGCTCTCGTCCCGATCGCACGACCCGAGCTCGTCCCGATCGCGTGATGCATGCGGCTGTCCCGATCGTGTCTCCTCTCTCGGTCGCGTGAAGCTTGCGACTCGGTCGTGATCGGTTCACGTGACCGATCGGTCGGTTCGGTTTTGGTTTATGGTTCGGTTTAAAATAATTAAAATTTAATCGTCACGGTTTACAGACTTAATAAAATTTATTAAATCTGGTTAAACCGTGATAAGAAATCCAATGTCGTTTAAAATTGGATTTAGTGCCTAAACCAGTGGTTTTCTAATTTGATTTGGTTGGACCAAATAAATTGAGAAAATCCGGTTTAGTAAATAACCGGTTAACAATTGTGGTTATCGTAGTAATTAATCTTGGTTAGACCAATTTTAATGAACCAGACCGGTTATGTCATTTAATTGGGCAATTGGGTTATGTCTTGGACATAGACCAATTCTTGGGCCTTGGGCCAAGAAATTAAAACAATTGGGCCAGTTATTTGAGTCTCTTCTTCAGATTTAATTTAAAATTCATTTAATAATTAAAATTTGATTTTAAAATTAATCAGTTTCCAAAATTTCAAATTAGAAAGTTTCTTAGAATAGAAGTTTCTAGATTTGCATGTTTTGGATATTTAGGAAATTTCTATAGTTAGAAAGTTTCCAATTTTAGGAAGTTTCCAATTATGAAAGTTTCCAAAAACAGAAGGTTTCCCAAAAATGGAAAGTTTCCAAAAATAGTAATCTTCTATTTTGGAATGAAATTTTAAGAAAACCTATAAACCTCAAATAATATCAAGCGTTGGATGTCTTGTCCAGTCTATGTCAGCTGTTGAAACCCATTCAATCGTACACATGGCCTTACAGTGTGAGGGTGTCTATCTTTTGCGTGGGTAAGACAGTTTGTGATTCATTAATGTCATTGGGAGTCCCAGACATTAGTGATTACATGACTGTATAGTCTGGTTTTCTTGACTGGGTCATCGGGAGTCCCGGACCTTGAGACATCAGAGTGGATTGGGCCTCGGGCCCAGATTCACAACCAATAGTTATATCACGTATATAATTAGCTGAAATAGGGCTTACCGATATAAGCTAAGGTTGGGTGACGGCCAGTGGCCCACTTTGATCTTAGTTATATGTGGATCTTGGAATCATTATATTCTTTTGAGGGTAACTAATGTTATTGAATATAATGCGAGTTTACTCATATTGAACATATAAACTAAAATCCTTTTATCTTAAATTTCAGCAATGACTACAACAAGCACACAAAGCACATTCTCAATCCGGTCTGTTCTCGACAAGGAGAAGCTGACTGGAATGAACTTCCTGACGTGGTCAAGGAACTTGAGGCTGGTCCTCAAGCAGGAGAAGAAGGAATATGTCCTTCGTGATCCCCTCCCCGAGAGGCCTCCAAACAATGCCGCCAGGAATCTGCACAATGCTTGGGAAAAGCATTCGTCAGATGAAAATGATGTCTATTGCCTGATGTTGGCAACCATGACTCCTGAATTGCAAATGCAGTTCGAGAGTGTGCTGTCGCCCATCGAGATAATGGCAAGCCTGAAATCGCTTTTTCAGGAGCAGGCAAGAACTGAGAGGTTCCAGACTGTTAAGAACCTCTTAGACTGCAAAATGGCTGCAAGTGCGGCAGTGAGTCCTCATGTCTTGAAGATGATGGGTTATCTCGATCATCTTCAGAAACTCGACTGCCCTATCAGCCAGGAACTTGCCTGCGACATCGTTCTGCAGTCTTTACCTGCAAGCTATGATCAGTTCATCCTGAACTTCAATATGCATGGCTTGAGTAAGACATTGCCTGAGCTTCACGGAATGCTCAAGACTGCAGAGCCCAACTTGAGGAAAGCCAAGGACCCCAACGTGCTTATGGTGCAAAAGGGCAAGGGCTTTAAGAAATCCTCTGCCAAGGACAAGGGAAAGGCTAAGGCTGTTCTAGTCTCGGACAAGGACACGTCAAAGCCCAAGCCCAAGTCCAAGGCTGGGCCTACTGACATCTGCAGGTTCTGCAAAGAACCAGGGCATTGGAGGAGAGAATGTAAGAAATTCCTGGAAGGTCTAAAGGAATTGAAGAAGAAGACTCTGGAGACTTCTTCATCAGGTATTTTTGTTATAAAAGTTAATACAACTACTTCTGATAATACCTCATGGGTTATGGATACTGGTTGTGGGGCTCATATTTGTACTAATATGCAGGCACTCAGCAACAGTAGGAAGCTGAAGCAAGGACAAGTGGAGCTACGAGTTGGGAATGGAGCGAAAGTTCCTGCACTAGCTGTAGGCACATACTTGTTGTCTTTACCTTCAGGATTGGTTTTAGAACTTAATAACTGCTATTTTGTACCTGCGATAAGCAGAAATATTATTTCAGTTTCTTTATTGGATTTGGAAGGTTATGATTTTCCAGTTAAGAATAAATTATGTTCCTTCAATCGCAATAATTTGTTCTATGGTTGTGCCCCTCTTACGAATGGGCTTTACATACTTGATCAATCCGCTCCAATTTATAACATTAATACCAAACGGTTCAAACCTAATGAGGAGAACCGAACGTTTCTATGGCATTGTCGTTTAGGGCACATCAGTGAGAAACGCATTAAGAGGCTCCATTCGAATGGACTTCTTGGCTCATTTGACTTTGAGTCATGTGAGAAATGCGAATCCTGTCTGATGGGCAAAATGACGCGGGCCCCCTTTAATAAACCCAACGAGAGGGCCAGTGACTTATTGGGCCTGATACACACTGATGTGTGTGGCCCAATGTCCACAAATGCAAGAGGAAACTATCAGTACTTCATTACCTTCACTGATGATTTCAGCAGGTATGGATATGTTTATTTAATGAAACATAAGTCTGAATCGTTTGAGAGATTCAGAGAATTCCAAAATGAAGTACAGAACCAACTTGGCAAAAGCATTAAAGCTCTTCGGTCCGACCGAGGAGGAGAATACTTGAGCCAAGAGTTCAGTGATCATCTGAGAGAGTGTGGGATAGTTTCCCAACTCACTCCTCCTGGAACACTTCAATGGAATGGTGTGTCTGAGAGGAGGAATCAGACCTTATTGGATATGGTTCGGTCTATGATGAGTCACACAGACCTTCCAATATCCCTTTGGGGATATGCTCTACTAACAGCAGTGTTCACTCTAAATAGAGCGCCATCAAAAGCAGTAGCTAAGACACCATATGAATTATGGACTGGAGAAACTCCAGTGCTGTCTTATCTTAGAATTTGGGGTTGTGAAGCCTATGTCAAGAGATTAATCTCTGACAAGCTTACACCAAAGTCTGATAAATGCTACTTCATTGGTTATCCGAAGGAGACCAAGGCTTATTACTTCTACCTACGATCCGAGAACAAGATTTTTGTTGCCCGGGATTGTAATTTTCTTGAGAGGGAGTTTCTCTCTAAGAAAAACAGTGGGAGTAAGGTACTGCTTGAAGAAATTCAAGATGAACAGGATACTGCTCAACATAATGAGGAAGAGCAGCAGGAGGACCTACAAGAAATTGTAGAGCCTGAACCTGTGGTACCTGAAGTTCAGAGATCCGGGAGGATCCGTCACGAACCCGAGAGATATCAAGGATTCCTCGTGACTAACTGTCATGATCTTCTGATCATTGATGGTGATGAACCATCGAACTTCAATCAAGCCATGATGGGCCCAGATTCCTCTAAGTGGCGTAAGGCCACTGATTCCGAAATGGACTCCATGTCGGTCAACCAAGTGTTTTCGTTGGTTGACTTACCCGCTGGTGTAAAAGCCATCGAGTGCAAATGGATCTTCAAGAAGAAGATTGACGTGGATGGAAATGTCCAGATTTATAAAGCCAGGTTGGTGGCAAAAGGTTTCAGGCAAGTTCACGGTGTGGATTATGATGAAACCTATTCCCCAGTGGCTATGATGAAATCTATTCGGATTCTACTAGCAACTGCAGCTTTTCATGATTATTAAATTTGGCAGATGGACGTGAAAACCGCCTTCCTGAATGGAATTCTGGAAGAGGATGTGTATATGACACAACCTGACGGTTACATAGATCCAAAGAATGCTGGGAAAGTATGCAAGCTTCATAATCCATTTATGGATTGAAGCAAGCATCGAGGAGCTGGAATCTTCGTTTTGATGAAGCGATCAAGCAATTTGACTTCATCAGAAACGAAGAAGAACAATGCGTGTATAAGAAGACTAGTGGGAGCAAGATAGTATTTCTTATTCTGTATGTCGATGACATACCGCTTCTCGGAAACGACGTACCAATGCTGCGGTCGGTAAAGGACTGGCTTGGAAGTTGTTTTTCCATGAAAGACATGGGTGAAGCCGCATACGTTCTTGGAATCCGGATCTACCGGGATAGATCTAAAAGGCTGATAGGCTTGTGTCAAGATTCATACATTGACAAAGTCCTGCATAGATTCAGCATGGCAGATTCCAAGAAGGGCTTCACGCCAATGGTACATGGCACTACGCTAAGCAAGAAGCAGAGCCCTACGACGGCTGCTGAGCTTGAGCGCATGAAGAATATTCCTTATGCATCTGCAATAGGATCTGTCATGTATGCCATGATCTGTACTCGTCCTGATGTTGCTTATGCATTGAGCATGACGAGTAGATACCAGTCAAATCCAGGTGAAAACCACTGGATTGCCGTCAAGAATATCCTGAAGTATCTAAGACATACTAAGGATAAGTTCTTGGTGTACGGCGGAAGTAACGTGCTTGAAGTCAGTGGATTCACGGACGCAAGTTTCCAGACAGACCAAGATGATTTCCGGTCACAGTCCGATTATATCTTTTGTCTGAATGGCGCTGCAATCAGTTGGAGAAGCTCCAAGCAAGACACCGTTGCTGATTCCACTACAGAAGCTGAATATGTCGCCGCCTCAGAAGCAGCGAAGGAAGCTGTTTGGATACGAAAGTTCATTATTGAACTAGGTGTGATACCGAATGCAGCTGAGCCTCTGGCACTGTTTTGTGATAACAATGGTGCTATAGCTCAGGCAAAGGAACCAAGATCACACCAGAAATCCAAGCATATATTAAGAAGATTTCACTTGATACGTGATATCATTAATAGAAAGGAAGTCAAGATCAGCCGAGTTCCGACAGATGATAATGTCGCTGATCCGTTGACAAAGCCACTCCCAAGGCCTAAGCTCGAGTACCTGACTGAAGCTGTAGGCATTAGAGACATTGAAATGTAATCTAAATTTGAGTGGGAGTTTGAGGGCTTTATTTAGTTATTGATATGTTCTTGTAAAACATTTGAGATGTTTAATAATAAAATTATCTTTCAAGATTATTTTAACTGTGATGAAATAATCGTTCCAAAATGATATGAACCATTTTATAGGTCATCGAAGTAAGTGACTTGATCTTGAGTCATCAAAGTCATTTAGCTTGATCATGAGACCCTATATTTGATAGATGGCTTATATCATCCTGTCCCTAGTCGAAGGTTGTTGAAATTGGAACACCAACAACCGCGTGAGACTAGATTGGTATGTGACTTATGACAAAGTCTCAGGATGTCATAGATGCACGGCATCAAAGTCAGTACATAGGTGTATGTTGGGGTACATACGACCGGACAAGACCCGCTTATAAGAACTCTTCAGGATATTTATATCTGTGTCATAAGAGATTCTTACTACGACTATAGAGTATAGTCCTTAGACTTGAGTTCGCATGCATGTGACTGCACATCAACTGATGCGCTTTGATCATTGTCTAACGCTGTCGTTAAGCGATAGTTATAAGGACCTTGTTTGGGTGTATTATGAAATGAGTAGTTTACAGTGATGGAACAAGACGGGATTTGTCCCTCCAATATAAATGGAGTGAATATCTCTAGGCCAATCGGAGATTTAAATACTGGAAAATGCATGGCCATGCTCAAACGGACTGTCCCGAGTCGTTTGGATTGTCAGTATCAAATCAGAGTCCGATGAACATTATTAGGCTTTATAAGGATGACACTCATCTTGCCTTATGACTAATCAAGATATTGAGACAAAAAGAATATGAATACAGAGATTCCAGTACAAGTGGGAGATTGTTGGAATTATGTCCGGTAATCTCTGTACTGTCTCTAGAAAGTAAGAGTATGTCAATGATCAGACATAAGTCATATAATACTGGGGGTCATGATGGCTTGCTAGAGTCCGCTCATGATCTATAAGTCTTGGATTTATTGCCTTTATTATATGATCCCATATGGGTCACACGCCTAAGCTAACAGGAAACTATGAGGGAACGGTTCAGCAGAAGTACGGTAAAAGTGCTAGGCATTTACTGTACTTAGAGAGATTAAAGGGCCTGATTAAATCTAAGGGATTTAATCAGACTGGGAATTGGGCCCAAAAGCCCAACAGAACTAGACAAGGGTTTTATGATTAAAACTTGACCTAGCTCTCTTTTCACAAAAAACACTCTGCGCCTCTCTCTCTCTCTCTGCGCCTCCCTCTCCTAGGTCTAGCAGCCATTTTCCTGTTGGTGTGCGTGTGTGAGCCTTTGGAGGAACAACCTCTTGGTGGTTCTGCTGATCTCTGACTCATACCTGATTCTTCCGCTGCATAACAAGGTATACTGAGATCCCTAATGATTCTGCAAGAGAACCTAGATCCAATCTGTTTAGTAGAGTTTAATCTGACAGAATTAAACCAGGACAAACACTAAACAATCCTTCAGATATATGGTCGACCTAAACTCGTTCCTAACCTAATTTACAGCCACCAGAACATAGAAAGAAACCTCTCTGGAGATTAGATCTCTGTAAGGCACTAGCATCCCTGCGGTCCAGTTTGTGTGCGTGTGGATACCAGTAGAGGCGCAACATTTGAGGCGCTTCGTGATCTCGATTATCTGTTAATACTTTCGCTGCAAATCAACAGGTAAATCTGAGATCCCATAGATTCAATTATATGAACCTTAGATCCTAGGCTCGGAATTCAGACTAGGGTTGCTAATCCTGATTAGAACTGCTAGAAATTCCTTCAGTGGTATCAGAGCTTTAGGGTTCCATTGAATCTGTAGCATGTTGATTAGATTGGTTGAATCTGAATCTGTGTATGGTTGATACAAACTTGCTAAAATTCGTTTTCATGAAAAACCTAGTTTAGGGTTATGTTCGAAAACGTTTAGGGTATTTTCGCATGGTGTCGATCGATGCCACTCCAGCATCGATCGACACAGGGCGAAAACACGAATAAAATTTAGGGTTTTTTGCATGGTGTCGATCGTTGCCAATCCGGCATCGATCGACACAGGGCGAAAACCCGAATAAAACTCAGTTTTCGCCTAGTGTCGATCGACACAAATGTTGCATCGATCGACACAAACCTCGCGAGATTGATGAATCGGTTCAATTGGATTGGACCGGTTATCGAGCTTGGTTAATAATGGTTGAACTCTGTGAATGGTTTAATTGCGATTGGTTTGATTAGGTTGGCATCGACCGATGCTAATGTAGCATCAATCGATGCTGACCGGTATTCAAAACCGGATCAATTGGATTGATCGGTTATCGCAAATTGCTTTTGGTTATCCTGTATCGATCGACACTATAGTAGTGTCGGTCGACATCAGGTTTGATGATTGGGTTATTGAACCTGAAATCACAGAATCGAAGCAAGACAAATCAATTAATTATAAGAATTAAAACATAATAAAACTGAACGTTTTAAATGGTTCCGTTCCTCAACCAAATATCAAGTGATACTTGATGTCTTTCCAATCTTGTCAACTGTCAAGACTCATTTCATTGTACGATAGGCTTGCAGTGCAAGGTATCAACAATTACATGAGTAAGGCAGGAAGTAATCGTGTTAATGGGCTTGCAGTGCAAGGCATCAACAATTACATGACTGAAGAGATTGGTTTGCTTGACTGGGCTATCAAAATCGTTTTGGGCCCAGAGACATCAGGTGGATTGGACATGAGATGTCGATCCACAACCAAGAGTTATATTGGATATAACTAGCAAAGTTGTTGCTTACCTAGATAGCTAAATTTGGGTGATAGCCAGTGGCTCACTCAAGTTTAGTGAAGTATGGGTCTTGGATCATTATATTCATCTGAGGAAACATTGTTTTGAATATAATGCGAGTTTTCTTAAAAGTTAAGATTTCTCATTTCTTGAACATCATAACTAAACCTTTTCCTTTCTTTGTTCTCAGTGTTGGATTATGGTGTTTGTTCAAGGTTCAATTCCCAAATTGCAACCTAGCACATAATCTTTAGCAGATCTAGGTTCTTGTAACTGAATCATAAACACAAACCTGGACATTACCTTTTGCAGCGGAATGATTGTAATGTCGAGATCAACGAACAGATGAACCACCTATTCCTCCTTTTGCAGCGGAATGATTGTAATGTCGAGATCAACGAACAGATGAACCACCTATTCCTCCTAGAGTATCCACACTCTTACAAGCTTGGGATGGTTGCTAGACCAAAGTTGAAGGAAACAGAGAGAAAACAGGACGGCTCTTTTTAGATTCGCAGACTTCCAGTCGAAAAAATAAATCCTAAGACTTATATATCTCGACTCGTCATAAACCTAAACTGATGTTTCGGTTTCGCTGTTGTGTCGACCGACACATATACCTGTGTCGATCGACACAAGTCCTGTATCTCGATATGGGCCCAAGTAATTAACTAATGGCCCAAGTCTCTCTGTACAAATACAGTAAATGCCTTGCATCTTACCGTATTAATTCCATTTTAACTTTCCCGTTAGCTATGGTGTGTGACCCTTAGGGATCATACAATATTGGTAATAAGTCTTAAACTTATAGATCAAGAGCGGACTCTAGCAAGTCATCATGATCACCCAGTACTTATGACTTATGTCTGATCTCGACACTTATCATACTTTCTAGAGATAGTACGGTAGATTTCAGGACATTCCCAACAATCTCCCACTTGTACTGGAATTCTACAAAGGACATTCCCAACAATCTTCCGATTGTACTGGAATCCTACATTCCCTAATCCTTTTGTCTCAATATCTCGATCTGGCATAAGGCAAGATGCGTGTCATCCTTATATAGCCAGACCATGTTTATCGGACCAGATTTGATACTGACAATGCAAACGACTTGGGCAAGTCCGTTTGGGAATGGCCATTCTCTTACCAGCTATCAAATCTCCGATTGGCCTAGAGATATTACCTCCGTTAAACGGCAGGGACAAATCCCGTCTTGTTCCATCACTATGAACTACACAATTCATAATACACCCAACCAAGGTCCGTATAGCTCCCAGTTACGAAACAGCGTTAGACAATGATCAAAGCGCATTACTCCATGTGCAGCCACATGCATGCGAACTCAGGTCTAAGGACTATACTCTATAGTCGTATATGAGAACTTCTTATGACACAGATATTAATATCTTGCAGAGTTCTCATTAGCGGGCCATGTCCGGTCATATGCTCCCCTACATATACCTATGTGTCGACTTTGATGCCGCGCATCTATGACCCCTCGAAACTTGGTCATAAGTCTCAACACAATCTAGTCTCAACAGGTTGTTGGTGTTCCAATTTCAACAACCTTCGACTATGGACACTATGATTTATGTCACTTCGTTAAATATGGGGTTTCAGGATCAAGTCTACTCATGTACTTCGAAGGCCCATATATAATGACATGAATCATTTTGGAACGATTATTTATATCACAGTTAAAATAATCCAGAAATCATTAGATTTCACAAACATAAAATGCTATGTTTTCATGAACCATTCAAGATAACTAAGTAAAGCCCTTTACAAACTCCCACTGAAATTAAGACTACATCTTAATTTCACTCATCCTACAGCTACAGTCCGCGACTCGTGCTTAGGCATAAGGAGTGGCTTTGTTAATAGATTAGCAACATTCTCATTCGATGAAACTTGCTTATCTACTTAACACCTCTGTCATTTATCTCGCGGAATAGGTTATACCTATCCTCAAGGTGTTTGGACCTTTGATGTGCAGCTAGTCTTAACTACGCTGGGAATCAAATCTAGTTCAGTGATGAACTCTACTTTCCAAACAACCTCTTTCGCCGCTTCTCAAGCTGCGAAATGTTCAGCTTAAGTCATGGAGTCAGCTACAGTGCCTTGCACCGCCAGATAGACACAAGATATAGCCGGACTGTGACCAGGAAGTATCTTTGTCTATTGGAAACTTGCCTTTCAGACTCTATCGACTTGTAGCACCTCACTTTCTCCGTAAATCAAGAACTTATCCTAAGTATTCCTCAAATACTTCAGAATATTCTTTACGGCAATCCAGTGATTCTTTCTTGGATTTGACTGGTCTTTACTTGTCTTGCTTATCATTAAAGCAACATCAAAACAAGTATGTGTCATGGCATACATGATAGATCCAATTGCCGTCGCATATGGAATCCTATCCATGCATTCAAGCTCAGCAGATATCGCAGGACACTGTATCTTGCTTAATGAATTGCCATGTGACATTGGCATAAAACCCTTCTTGGATTGCTGATTACGTGTAGGACTTTGTCAATTTAAGAATCCTGACTTTGTCCTACCAGCTCTTTTGGATCTCTATCTTTAGATCCAAAATCCAAGAACTACGTGGCTTTACCCATGTCAACCATAAAACCAACTCCCAAACCAGTCCTTTACCGACTGCAGCATTGGGACGTTATATTCGAGAATCAGTATGTCATCGACATACACTATGAAAAATGCAATATTGCTCCCACTTATCTTTTAGTAAACGCATAGTTCCACTTCGTTCCTGTTCAAGTCAAAACCTTGACTACTTTAACAGAACGAAGATTCCAACTCCGATATGTTTGCTTCCATCCATGAATGGATCGATGAAGCTAACTTACACACAGTGTAATTTTTTTCGGAGTCCGGGCTTACTTTCGCTTCTTTGAATTTCGCAGGTTCGTCGCTTTCAATGATCATCAGATCATGCGAACTTTCAATGATCATCAGGTTCAACTAATGACGAGAAATCACTCTCGGATTAGTGACTGATTCATTTTTATCTGCGAACTTCAGGCTCTACAGGTGTAGATTCTACAGAAATCTGTAAATCCATCCGTTGCTCTCCCTCAACAGGTTGAGCAGTCTCCTGTATTTCTCGAATTTCTTCGAGTTATACTTTTACTCCCACTGTTCTTCTTGGAAAGTAACTTCCCTTCTTAGAAAACAGAATGGACGTAAAAGTAACAAGCCTTGGTTTCCCTAGGACAACCAGCGAAGTAGCACTACTACAAATACTCAGTAAAGACGAATTTGGATCGATTCCAATCCACATTTACGTGGTGTCTTTCAACTGATATTGGTGGAACTATTTCAGCGTAAACTTAGATATTTCTTGAGCACTATTTTAGAGAATATCATGGAAGATTCTCACAGAAACACCTCTAGGTTTTCAGGAGAAATGAGCTGTGAAACGACTTCACACTCATTCAGATGATCATACCATCAATGACTTAAGTATTCTCACTCGTGATCTAATCCAGAGTCTTAATACTTCTGTCATTTAGATTCTATACTTCATTCTGGAACTCTTTCGACCATGTCAAAGAATCCCGACTTGTGTCTCATCAAATGAACACAGTCACACTCACTGAAGTAATCAGTAGAGACAATGAAGTACAGGAAATTTTCTCTGGCATTACTGCTCATCAGACCACATACATGAGTATGTTCAATCTCCGATAAGCCTTTGGGCCTTTCTCTAGCTCGGCTAAGATGGGCCCTTTGTCTTTTGGTCTAGTAAGCAGAATTCAAGTCTCATAAGATATCCATTCAAATGAGCCCCAAAAGTCCATAACTATGGGGTTTCTGAATCTGACTTACTCTATGTGACCAAAACATTTATGCCAAGAAAAATCAGGTTTAACTTATCAGATTTAAACCAATTGCGGTATTTATGTTACATTTAGGCACTCTTTGGTTTAAGACATAAAACCCATTCCTTGAATAGGGTGCTACAATTAATATTTCATTAAGATCAAAAGAACAAAACTTGTCTTTTATCAAAACGAAAAACGTTCAAATTCTTACAAGAAAATGAAAGACAACTCTGCTTAAAACAGGTACATTGTAGCAATTACTTAATAAAACCAAGCCTCAAAGGCATCTACAAGTGAAAACCCTACGGCTGAGGCAGCATCCCAAGCTCCTTCCAGACACGCAGTTCCACTTGCCCTTCCTTCAACGTTCTACTGTTGCTTAGGCTCTGCATATTATAACAAATATCAGTGCCACAACCAGTATCCAATACCTATAAGGTATAACTTGAAGTAATAACATGAATACCTGAGGAAGTAGTCCCATACATCGACTTCAACTCCTCATAATCTTCCATGAATTTAATGCAATCTCTCTTCCAATGCCCAGTCTCTTTACAGTAGCAGCACTTACCAACGTAAGAGGTATCTGACTCGGGCTCAGAAGACACACGCTTGCCATGATTCAAAATCTGGACAACTTTGTCTTCACCCTTGTCAGTATTAGGTTTAGTAAACCTACCCTTCTCATTCATGAGATTGTACAGGGTACTCTTCACGTTTGGCTCAACTGTCTTGAGCATTTCATGCAGTTCAGTCAACGTCTTCGTTAAGCCTTTCTTGATATAGTCCCTTACGAACTTATCATAGCTTGACGGCAGTGACTGCAGAATGATATCAGTTGCCAATTCTTGGCTAACTGGATAATCCAGTTTCCTCAGGTTATCAACGTAACCCATCATTTTACTGATATGAGGACTTACTGGATGATCCATCGGTAGCTTGCAGCTAGTGAGAGATTTAACCAACTGGTATCTCTCCACTCTAACCTGCTCCTGAAATTTCAATTTCAGGCTGCTGATCATCTCTATTGGCGACTCCATGTTCTCATATTGCTTCCGCAACTCTGAGTCCATGGTAGCCAATATCAGACCACGCACATCTACCGCATCATTATAATGCTTATTCCAAGCATTATATACTGCATGACTGGCTTTGGATCCGATCCTCTCGGGGAGAGCTTTCTCAAGGACATAGTCCTTTCTCTCATGCCTGAGGACTAGCCTCAGGTTCCGTGACCAAGTCAAGAAATTTGATCCGTTCAGTTTGTCCATCTCAAGGACAGACCGGATCGAGAAAGTGTTTTGATTGTTTGTGCTTGTCATAGCTGAAATTTAGAGATAAATAGAGTTTTAGTTATTAAGTTCATAAAAGAGTAATCTTAACAACTTATAAGAAAAACTCGCATTGCATTCAAAATTTCTTTGTTTAACCTCATATGAATACAATGATTCCGAGACCCATGTTCAGCTAATTCCAAAGTGGGCCACTGGCCGTCACCCAGAATTAGCTTTACTTGGTAAGCATACACACAGCTAGTTATAACCAATAACTCTCGGTTGTGAATTGGACCCGAGGCCCAAATTCACCAGATGTCTCAAGGCCCGGGACTCCCGATTGCCCAGTCAAGGAAACCAATCTCTTTCAGCCAAATAATCACTAAAATCTGGGACTCCCAATGAAATTAGTGACTATATACTACTTTACTTACGCGAAAACAGACACCTCACACTGTAAGCCATGTCTGTAATCAAATAAGCGTTAAGTAGCTGACAAGATTGGAAAGACATCCAAGCTTGATATTGTTTTTGAGGATTTTTAAGTTTTATTTCCAAAAATAGAAGATTACTATTTTGGGAAACTTTCTTATTTTAGAAACTTTCTAAATTTAGTAACTTACTAATAATAGAAATTTCTAATTTAAATATTTCATTAAATATTTTGGGTTGGGTCACAAATTATAGGCCCAATTCTTGGCCCGAGACCACAGAATTCCAATTGGCCCAATAATTTGACATAACCGATCCGGTTTATTAATTTTGGTCCAAGACCAAATTAACTATCAAAACCATCGGTTATTTACTAAACCAGACCAGCTCTAAATTATTTGGTCCAACCAAATCAAACTTAGACCAGCCTTCGGTTTAGGTTAAAATTCAATTTTGAATTTCAATCCAGTTTAACCAGAAAATAAATAATACCATGTATTAAATAATTTCCAGCAAACCGCGATTCGAGTTAACCGCTTGAACTATCAATAAATTGATCGGTTCGGTTAAATCCAAAATCAGGAAGAAATCAATTGGTTTAACCAATCAATTTTAGCTGATTTTGACCTAACTTGCGGGATTGGCTAAAGCAAACAATGATTCACAATCGGTTTGATTGATCCTTTGTTTGCGGGTTGGGAAAGTACCTGAAACCTAGATCACGGTGCCAAGTAATTAACTAATGGCCCAAGTCTCTCTGTACAAATACAGTAAATGCCTTGCATCTTACCGTATTAATTCCATTTTAACTTTCCCGTTAGCTATGGTGTGTGACCCTTAGGGATCATACAATACTGGTAATAAGTCTTAAACTTATAGATCAAGAGCGGACTCTAGCAAGCCATCATGATCACCCAGTACTTATGACTTATGTCTGATCTCGACACTTATCATACTTTCTAGAGATAGTACGGTAGATTTCAGGACATTCCCAACACTCAGCTATGACTAACACTCATAATAACTCTTTCTCCCTGCGATCCGTCCTTGAGAAGGACAAGTTAAATGGATCGAATTTTCTCGAATGGTATCGGAACTTGAGAATTGTTCTCAAGCAGGAGAAAAGGGACTATGTATTGGAAACTGTTCTCCCTGAAAAACCGAGAGCCAATGCTGCACATGCAGAAAGGAGTGCTTGGGATAAGCATTCCAATGATGTGGTCGATGTGAATTGTCTCATGTTGGCTACCATGAACTCGGACTTGCAGAAGCAATACGAGAACGTGGAGTCGCCAGTGGAGATGATTACTAGCCTGAAAAGCATGTTTCAGGAGCAAGCACGAACTGAGAGATACCAGACGGTTAAATCTCTCATTGAATGCAAGCTACCAAAGGACAGTCCGGTCAGTCCTCATGTCATTAAGATGATGGGTTATATTGATAACCTGGGGAGACTGGATTGTCCCATTAGCCAAGAGTTGGCTACTGACATCATTCTGCAGTCACTGCCGTCAAGTTATGATCAGTTTGTTATGAACTATAACATGAACAACTTGACGAAGACGTTGACTGAACTGCATGGCATGCTCAAGACAGCTGAGCTTAATATCAAGAAGGGCACTCCTAATGTACTTATGGTACAAGGGGGTAAGAAGTTTAAGAAACTTGGCAAAGGCAAGGGAAAGGGCAAGGCAGTCCAGGTTGAGAACCAGGACACACCTGCGCCAGCCCCGAAGCCCAAGCCGGGCCCATCTGAGACTGATAAGTGCCATTACTGTAAAGAGCCTGGGCATTGGAAGATAAATTGCAATAAATTCTTGGAAGAGAAGAAGAAGAAGAAGAAGACTTTCGAGACTTCATCTTCAGGTATTTATGTTATAGAAGTAAATGTTACTACTTCTGGTTCTACTTCTTGGGTATTGGATACCGGCTGTGGTGCTCATATTTGTACAAATATGCAGGGCCTAAGCAACAGTAGGACGTTGGAAAAGGGACAAGTGGACCTGCGCGTGGGAAATGGAGCAAGAGTTGCTGCATTAGCCGTAGGAACATATAACTTGTCTTTACCTTCTGGTTTGGTGTTAAAACTTAATAATTGCTACTATGTACCTGCGATAAGCAGAAATATTATTTCTATTCCTATTTTGGATGTGGAAGGATATCAGTTTTCAATAAAGAATAAATGTTGTTCTTTTGATTACAATGATATATTTTATGGTAGCAGTCCATTAGAGAATGGGCTTTATGTTTTAAACCAAAGCACACCAATCTATAACATTAACACCAAGAGATTCAAATCAAATGACACAAATCAGACTTTTCTTTGGCATTGTCGTTTGGGCCACATAAACGAGAAACGGATTCAAAAGCTCCATAGTGATGGGATTTTGGGCTCATTTGATTATGAATCATGTGAGAAATGTGAATCTTGTTTACTAGGAAAAATGGCGAAGGCCCCTTTCAACAAACAAAATGAAAGGGCCAGTGACCTATTGGGCCTTATACATACAGATGTATGCGGCCCAATGAGCACAAGTGCCAGAGGAAATTTTCGATACTTCATTACCTTCACTGATGATTTCAGCAGGTATGGCTATGTCTATTTAATGAGATACAAGTCGGAATCCTTTGAAAAGTTCAAAGAGTTCCAAAATGAAGTACATAATCAACTTGGCAAAAGTATTAAGGCTCTTCGATCAGATCGTGGAGGAGAATACTTAAGCCAAGAATTCAGTGATCATTTGAGAGATTGTGGAATTGTTTCACAACTCACTCCTCCTGGAACACCACAATGGAATGGCGTGTCTGAGAGGAGGAATCGGACTTTATTAGATATGGTTCGATCAATGATGAGTCTCTCAACTCTTCCATTATCCTTTTGGGGATACGCTCTAGAAACGTCTACGTTTACACTTAATAGGGTTCCGTCAAAATCAGTTGCAAAGACACCACATGAGATGTGGACTGGAAATGTTCCGAATGTGTCTTTCCTGAAGATTTGTGGTTGTGAAGCTTATGTTAAGAGATTAATTACAGATAAGCTCGAGCCCAAATCTGATAAATGCTACTTCGTTGGTTATCCTAAGGAAACCAAGGCATACTACTTTTACAACCAATCCGAGAACAAAGTGTTTGTTGCTCGGAACTGCGTCTTTCTTGAGAGAGAATTTCTTTCCAAGAGAAATAGTGGGAGTAAAGTACAACTCGAAGAAGTTCGAGAACCTCAGGAAAATGCTCAACCCGTAGAGGAAGAGAAACAGTTGGATCTACAAAGAGTTGTAGAGACGGCGCCTGTGGAGCCGGAAATTCGCCGATCCAAAAGGATCCGTCACGAACCCGAGAGATATGGATTTCTCGTAACCAATTGTCATGATTTGTTGATCATTGACAGTGACGAGCCAGCGAATTTTGAAGAAGCTATGATGAGCCCTGACTCCGAAAAGTGGCTGAAAGCCGCTGAATCCGAAATGGGATCCATCTCACAGAACCAAGTATGGACTTTGGTTGATTTACCCGATGGTGCAAGACCCATTGAGTGTAAATGGATTTTCAAGAAGAAAATTGATGTGGATGGAAATATTCAGATATATAAAGCAAGGCTAGTGGCAAAAGGTTTCAAACAAATTCATGGTATTGACTATGAAGAAACCTATTCACCTGTCGCCATGCTTAAATCCATTCGGATTCTCCTAGCAACAGCTGCTCATTATGATTATGAGATCTGGCAGATGGACGTGAAAACAGCTTTCCTTAATGGAATTCTGGAAGAGGATGTGTACATGAGACAAGCCGAAGGTTTCATCGATCCAAATGCAGCTATGAAGGTATGCAAACTTCATCGATCCATTTATGGATTGAAGCAAGCATCTCGGAGTTGGAATCTTCGTTTTGATGAAGCAGTCAAAAATTTTGATTTCATCAGAAGCGAAGAAGAACCATGTGTTTACAAGAAGATTAATGGGAGCGCAGTTGCATTTCTCGTGTTGTATGTAGATGAAATACTTCTTCTCGGAAATGACGTTCCGTTGTTACAGTCTGTTAAGACTTGGCTCGGAAGTTGTTTTTCAATGAAAGACATGGGAGAAGCCGCGTATATTCTTGGAATAAGAATCTATAGAGATAGATTAAACAAGTTGATTGGACTGTGTCAAGACACTTATATCGATAAAGTCTTACACAGGTTCAGAATGCAAGATTCCAAGAAGGGCTTCATACCAATGTCTTATGGCATAAGTCTCAGCAAGAAGCAGTGTCCTGAAACACCTGCTGAGCGAGATCGCATGAGTCGGATTCCCTATGCCTCGGCGTTGGGATCCATCATGTATGCCATGCTCTGTACTCGTCCAGATGTTGCTTGTGCTTTAAGCATGACGAGTAGATACCAATCGGATCCAGGTGAAAGTCACTGGACATCAGTCAAGAATATTCTGAAGTATTTGAGAAATACTAAGGATAAATTCTTGGTGTATGGAGGAAGTGATGAGCTGGTAGTAAGTGGTTACACAGACGCAAGTTTCCAGACAGACAAAGATGATTTCCGATCGCAATCTGGTTACATCTTCTGCCTGAATGGCGGTGCAGTCAGCTGGAAGAGTTCCAAGCAGGACACTGTAGCAGATTCCACAACTGAAGCTGAGTACCTCGCTGCTTCTGAAGCGGCAAAAGAGGCTGTTTGGATCAAGAAGTTCATCACTGAACTTGGTGTGATTCCTAGCATTTCTGAGCCAGTGACCTTATATTGTGACAACAATGGAGCCATTGCGCAAGCAAAGGAACCTAGATCACACCAGAAATCCAAACACATAGAAAGGAGATATCACCTTATCCGTGATATTATGAATAGAGGAGATGTGAAGATCAGCAGAGTCCCTACGGATGAGAATGTTGCTGATCCACTGACCAAGCCCCTCCCAAGGCCTAAGCATGAGTTTCATACAAGTGCTGTAGGCATTAGATTTCTTAAGATATGATCTTGTTTTCAGTGGGAGTTATATTTGGTTTTTAGTTATGACTTGATGTTCGTAAAACATAATTTGGTTATGTTATTTTAATAAAATTGTTTCAGCATTATTTAATTGTGTTATTAAATAATTGTCCCAAAGTAATTTATGACATTTTATAGGTTATCAAGTATGTGACATGATCATGAAACCCTATAAGAAACAAATGACATAAATTATAAACGGTCCCTAGTCGAGGTTGTTAAAATGAGACACTAACAACCACGTGAGACTAGTATGTGAGGTGACTGATGACTATGTTTCATGGAGTCATTTAATAAGTGTATTAAAGTCAATCACATAGATATGTGTTAGAGAACACATGATCGGACTTGACCCGTTAATGAGAACTCTACAAGATGTTATATGAGTGTCATAAGAGTTTCTCATTACGACTAAAGAGAGTAGTCCTTAGACCTTAGTTCATCATGTCCTCTCTTATATGGATTGGTTCGTCTTGACTTTGTCAAACGTCAGCCGTAACTGGTGATCATAAAGACACTGATTAGGCGTATCATGAGATATAAAAGAGACATGGATGGAACAAGATGAGATTTGTACCTCCTATATAACAGGAGTTAAATATCTCTGGGCCTATCGAAGATTTGATACTGGAAATGCGTGGCCGTGCTCAAACGAGGTGATTGTCAGTCGTTTGTTTTATCAGTACAATTCGGGATTCGATAAACGTGATCTGGCTTAATAAGGATGACACAGTTCTTGCCTTATGCTAGATTGAGATATAGCTACAAAGGGATTAAAGGAATAGATGATTCCAGTACAAGTGGGAGATTGTTGGGAATGTCCTGAAATCTATTGTACTTGCTCTAAGTGAAAGTCGTATAGTCGAGATGAGACAATCACATAACACTAGGTAGTCATAACGCTTTGCTAGAAGCCACTTATGATCAATGAGTTGAGAACTCATTGCTAGTGTTATATGATCCTACAGGGTCACACACCTAAGCAAACTGGGCGTTAAAGACGAGGTTGATCATTAATGTAATGATCCAGTGAATGCATATTTGATATGCATTCGATATCAATGTTCTGGGGCAGTGTCGATCGTTGCAGTTAGTGCATCGATCGATGCACTCGCGGATTAACCAGATTAATACGGTTTAATCGTTAGTTAATTCCGTCGTGGTTTAAGCCGACATATATAAGATATATGGTCGACCTAAACTCGTTCCTAACCTAATTTACAGCCACCAGAACATAGAAAGAAACCTCTCTGGAGATTAGATCTCTGTAAGGCACTAGCATCCCTGCGGTCCAGTTTGTGTGTGGATACCAGTAGAGGCGCAACATTTGAGGCGCTTCGTGATCTCGATTATCTGCTAATACTTCCGCTGCAAATCAACAGGTAAATCTGAGATCCCATAGATTCAATTATATGAACCTTAGATCCTAGGCTCGGAATTCAGACTAGGGTTGCTAATCCTGATTAGAACTGCTGGAAATTCCTTCACGAGCTTGTCAGAGATTAAACGTTTGACATAAGCCTCACAACCCCAAATCTTCAGGAAAGACAGACTAGGAATGTTCCCAGTCCACAATTCATGTGGTGTCTTTTCCACTGATTTAGATGGCACCCTATTTAGTGTAAACGCAGACGTTTCTAGAGCGTATCCCCAAAAGGATAATGGAAGATTTGAATGACTCATCATAGACCGAACCATATCCAATAAGGTTCGATTCCTCCTCTCTGACACTCCATTCCATTGGGGTGTTCCAGGAGGAGTGAGTTGTGAAATAATTCCACACTCGCTCAGATAGTCACTGAACTCTTGGCTCAAGTATTCTCCTCCGCGATCCGATCGCAAAACTTTGATACTTTTGCCAAGTTGGTTCTGTACTTCATTCTTGAATTCCTTGAATCTATCAAAGGATTCTGACTTGTGTCTCATCAAATAGACGTAGCCATACCTACTGAAGTCATCAGTAAAGGTAATGAAGTACTTGTAATTTCCTCTGGCAACAGTGCTCATCGGCCCACATACATCAGTATGAACAAGGCCCAACAAGTCACTGGCCCTTTCATTTGGTTTGTTGAAAGGGGCCCTAGCCATTTTGCCCATCAAGCAAGATTCGCATTTCTCACATGATTCAAAATCAAATGAGCCCAGAAGCCCATTTCGATGGAGTCTCTGAATGCGTTTCTCGTTGATATGGCCCAAACGACAATGCCATAATAAAGTCGGGTTTTCGTCATTTGACTTAAACCGCTTTGTATTTATGTTAAAGACAGGCATTTCTTGGTTTAAGACATATAACTCATTATCTAATGGGGCGCTACCATAAAACGTACCATCACGATTAAAAGAACAAACTTTATTCTTAACAGCAAAATCAAAACCTTCCAAATCCAAAACGGAAACTGAAATTATATTTCTGCTAATCGCAGGTACAAAGTAGCAATTATTCAAAGCTAAAACCATGCCCGAAGGTAAAGACAAATCGTAAGTGCCTACGGCCAGTGCAGCAACCTTAGCTCCATTCCCGACCCGTAGTTCCACTTGTCCTTTCTTCAGCGTTCTACTATTTCTTAGTGCCTGTACATCAGTACAAATATGAGCACCGCAGCCGGTATCCAATACCCACGAAGTAGAACTAGAAGACATAACATTAAGTTCGATAACATAAATACCTGAGTCAGACGCATCATACGTCTTCTTCAGCTTCTTGTAATCTTCCATGAACTTCTTGCAGTCTCTCTTCCAATGCCCTAACTGCTTGCAGTAGTTGCATTTGTCCTCAGGAGAAGGCCCGGATTTGGGCTTCGGCTTGGGCTTGTCCTGACTCTCAGTCTGGACAACTTGGGCATTTCCCTTATCCTTCTTAGGTTTCTTAAACCTTTTACCCCCTTGTACCATCAGTACACTGGGAGTTGCCTTCTTGAGGTTCGGCTCTGCTGTCTTCAGCATGCCGTGCAACTCAGTCAATGTCTTAGTCATGTTTTGCATATTGTAGTTCATGATGAACTGATCAAAACACGACGGCAAAGACTGCAGAATCATGTCAGTGGCTAGCTCCTGGCTAATGGCACAGTCCAGTTTCCCCAGGTTATCAATGTAACCCATCATTTTAAGGACATGAGGACTCACTGGACTGTCCTTAGCCAGCTTGCAATCCATGAGAGATTTAACCGTCTGGTATCTCTCTGTGCGAGCTTGCTCCTGAAACAAAGCTTTCAGGCTGTTAATCATCTCAATGGGTGACATCACGTTCTCATATTGCTTCTGCAGCTCAGAGTTCATAGTCACCAGCATTAGACAATTAACGTCTTTGACATCAGCAGAATGCTTATCCCAAGCATTCTTTTCTGTCTGCGGGGCATTGGAACGTGGCCTCTCGGGGAGAACTCTTTCAAGGACATATTCCTTGTTCTCCTGCCTGAGAACTATTCTCAGGTTCCGATACCATTCCAAGAAATTAGATCCATTTAACTTGTCCTTCTCAAGGACGAATCTCAGCGAGAAAGTGTTGATGTGAGTTGAGACAGACATAGCTGTAATTAAGAGAGGTAGAGGTTTTTAGTTATGATGCTCAAGGAAATGAGTAATCTTATTTAATAAGAAAACTCGCATTGTATTCAAAAACTATGTTTCCTCAGATGAATACAACGAACCAAGATCCTCAGATCACCAAAATTTGAGTGGGCGACTCGCCATCATCCAAACTTTAGTTATCTAGGTAAGCAAATCATTGCTAATTGTACCCAGTACAATTCTTGGTCGCAGATGAGACAATCCACGTCTAATCCACTCTGATGTCTCTGGGCCCAGAACTTCTTATAGCCCAATCAAGTAAACCAATCTCTTTCTGTCTTGTGATCATCGACAGTCGCACTGCAAGTCTATCAATGATCACCTGCCTTACTCATGTTGTTGTGGATACCAAGGACTCCAAGGCTATCCAACAACGAAACGAGTCTTGACAGTAGACAAGATCGGGCAAGTCATCAAGATTACTTGATATTTAGTTGAGGAAAGGAACTATTTAATCTTGATGTTTATCCAATATACATCCAAGAAGTCATTAAATTAATCAAAACATTCAGTTTTATTAAGTTTAGGTTCATTTAGAACTTTAGGATTAAATTTGGTCTGGTATTTACAAATTTGAGGTCCAACCATCAAATTTGCGATTGGTGTGTCGATCGACGCCAACCATTTGCATCGGTCGACACAACCCAATTTAAACCGGTCTTCGATAATCGGTCAAACCGGATCGAATTTCCTTAACCGATTCAATCTAATTGAAGCGGTCCGGTTTAACGGTCCATATCGATCGTCACACAGCTCTGTGTCGATCGACATTACCAAAACAGAACCAAATTGGTTAATTAAAATTAACCGAGCGAGACAACCGGTTTAATCCAATTGAACCGATCTATCCATTCGCATAGTCTGTGTCGACCGACACACCCAGTGTATCGACCGACACAGAACGATCTCCAAGACCGAATGAGCGTTTTCGCGGTGTGTCGACCGACACAAGATTAGTGTCGATCGACACTATGCGAAAAAACTCAAAATCTTTTACGAGTTTTCGCGGTGTGTCGACCGACACAAGATTAGTGTAGATCGACACCATGCGACAAACCCTAAAATTTTATTATACGTTTCGCGGTGTGTCGACCGACAAAAGCTTAGTGTCGATCGACACAGTGCGACAACAGTAGTTCGTCGTTTTCAACAGAGACTAAAATCCGAGATTAAAACCTTGAAAACACGATTTAGCAAGCAACAATTCATTCAATTACATCAGTATTCGAATTAAGTGCTTCAGATTCAATAGACTAAACCCTAACACGCTCTGATACCACTGTTGAATCGCCTAGGATCTTCGTTGTATTGAAAATACCAACCTCGTTCTTACCTTGAACTGGCAGCGGAATAATTGGTGAACGAGATCAGTAAGCGATTCAGATGCTTCGCCTCTACCAGATACACACGCACACAAACCTGGAAACCGGGATGCTAGTGCCGGATCTTTGGGATCTCTGGGTTTTGGTGTTTCTGCTTTCTCTGTCAAGAAAAAGACGACGGCTACAGTTCTAGGTCGAAAATACTTTCTATTTATTCAGACCTAGAACCACTCAAACGGGCCGACTTGATTAAGTCATAAATCGAAAAGTCTGTTTTGAAAACCCGACATGTGTCGACCGACACACATACTGTGTCGATCGACAAAACACCATATACTCGATACTAATGTGTATCCAATACACATTAACATGATCATTACTATAATGATCATTCCCATATTTTAGCTTCCAGTTTGCTTAGGTGTGTGACCCTATAGGATCATATAATATAGCAGTAAGTCTACGACTTACAGATTGCAAGAGGCTTCTAGCAAAACATTGCAACCGCCCAGTATTATACGAATGTCTGATCTCGACACACAACTATCATCAGGAGTGAGTACAAGTGTGATTTCAGGACACAATCCCAACAATCATGAGGTAAAATTGTCAAATGGCAGTCTATGTGATTTTCCATATTGACAACCTTCACAAAGTTTTCCGTCATCTTGGATCTTAAACTTCGGGAGCCCATTAACCAAATCCTTATTAACCATGACCTTGAGATTAGTCATATTTATATGACCAAGCTTAGCATGCCATATAAAGGCATTATCCTTGGTGCTCATCTTTTTAACGTATGAGTTGGAAGCCGATAAAACATATAGATTTTAACTTGTGCTCCAGTGTGAACCACGTCAGTCTTTAATTCTTTAATATTACTCAAGAATTTAACATCCCTTGGGCCAATAAAACATAGTTACATGAGTCCATCGGATTTACCATATAGAGAAGATTCTTCTTTACTCCAAGAACATGGTATACATTCTTGAGAGTAATTGGGCCTCCGTCATCTCCTTCAATGACAACCATCCCTTCCTTCTCAACGTGATGGATTAAATTATCCGTGGTAATGATGGCTTATTTCCCTTCATGGCGTTGAAGACTAGAAAATAACTTCTCGTCTCCGGTAATATGATGGCTACAACCAGAATCTACAATCCAATTAATCACTTCCAATATTTTTAATTGTAGATGTACATGAAGATGCAGTCTCCACTATGAAACATTTTCCCCATTCTTCATCTTCAATATGACCTTTTGATTCCACCATATTTGTTTCCTTCAGCTTGACTCGACAATCCTTTTTGAAATGCCCAAGTTTTCCAAACCGGTAGCACTTGAATCGTTTCTTTTCTCCCATGGAATATCCTTCTCGTCCATCATTATTCTTTGCACCACCATCCTTGGGTTTGGCTCTGAAGCTTTGGTGTCTTCTTGCTACAAATGCGTTCCCAGAGTCATCATGGACTTTAACTCCAGCCATTTGCATGGCTAACGATTCTTACAAAGCTAGCAGATTTTCAAACTCCTCCAAGGAAGGTTGTGTAGCCCATCATTGAACCGATGTCACAAACGGTGTATACTCGGGTCGTAAACCTCAAATGATATACCGCTTCAACCGTGCTTCTGAAATAGATTCCACCAGATTAAGAGTATTAATCTCAGAGAAAGGTTCTTTACCTTGATGAAGAACTCCGAGATTGAAGACTCCCCCTGCTTCACATTTGCTACCTCATTCTCTAGAAATTGTAGTCTAGCCTTGTTATTCTTGTTGAACAATTGATCCAGCGCCTGCCAAATAGAACTAGCGGATGTACACCTTGAGACATGCTCAAATACTCCCAAGGATATATACATATTCAAAGCAAAATCCGCCTTGGCATTCTTCTGTATCCACTCCTTTGTCGCTTCCGTGGTTGCAGCATCTCCCCGTGGTGGTGTTGTACTGATACCACCGACGACTCTCCATAAGTTCTTACTCAGAAAGTTGGAATCCATACATGACTTCCGTAAATGATAGTTAGATTGGTTTAAGATCTCCATTCCCAATCCAACAACACGACCCCTCGACCCCATACTTAAAATAAACTCAAGCTCTCTTAAACCCTGATCTTGAAAAGAACCAAATTAGAATGATTCTGATACCATGTAAAGAAATCCCGATAAAGAAACCTTTTAAGTATGAAGAAATTTATGGAAGAACACTTAGAGAAATTTGGAGACACTTAGAAAAAAATTAGAGAACTTAAAATGAATGACACTCTTTCTTGTAACTTGTTTTTATTTCACTTTCTTAATTTGTTGTACATCTTACAAATGAGGGTGTGATGAGGTATTTATAGTCTCCAAAGAGTCTTACATAACAATCTAGATATTTCTACACTAACCTTCTAAATTTAGAATTTTTCTAAATTTCTAGAACTATCTATTATAATATATAGATTTTCATATTACAATATTAGATTTTTCTACCTAAATATCTTAGATAGTTATTTTAAAGATTTTTCTAGAACACTTAGAGGAGGTGTTGATATTTCTAGAGAAGTTCTAGAATGTGGGCTTAACTTTGGATTTAGGATGATTGGGTTATGAACTCATAATTTAGCTTGACCCAAAATAAAGTTTAACTTCAATATTAATAAGACAATTTTGTTATCAGTGGGTAATTTTAAAAGTTGCTCTAAATTATATAAATGGTTTGAACCGGCCATGAACAAACATGGAAGAGTTTTTAGGGGTTAGAATCTTAATAATTCATTTCTATGAGTTGTGTAACTAACGTGACTGACTAGTAACTATTGAGAGAACTTTAGTAGAATGAATTTTAGGGGAAAAATGGAACGGGATAAGTGGATATACTGACAATGTCAAAATAAATAATCTCAAAAGGGGGAAAATAGTTATTTACTTATAACCCTTGTTCTAAAATGTGGCGCCTAATGCCGGAAAATCTTTGGAAAATCGTTCGGTGATCCGGAGCTGTGGTGATTTTTCCATAGGCATCCAAACAACTCGAAAGATCTGGAAAAAACCCTTTTTCTTGTTACCAATTTGGATCCTTAAAAATCAAGAAATCTATTATATTAGATTAAAAATTACAAAAAACTTGAAAAAATGATCACAAATCGACGAAAAAATAATGGAGGCGACGGATTAAGGTTTTCAAGTTGTGGTACTAAAAGAAGAAGACAAGGGCAAAAAAGTATTTTGACATTCATTAACAAAAATCGGACAAAAATGTGAAAACACGCCTATGGTGACTCGAAGCCGCATTTGTTATGACCATGTAGTGTGGCTAAGTGGTAAACCACTTAATTCCTTTACGTGATATTTTAAATTTAAAATTATTAGAACTAGTCTTCAATTAATCCATGTGATCTCTGATTTATTCATTATGTATTATGATCAACCAAACTGAATGCATGGCGCCTAACGTATTTCCAAACAAAACTTATAACCATGAGATTAGGTGAATCTAGACTTTAGATAGTGTGTTCAAAACGAACTATTTTCATCAATTATTATGATGTTGCAAACCAATTTGTGCCCCACTTGCTTTTTTCTACTCATTTGTCCTAATTATGTACAATTTGTGAAAACAATCATAATAAGGCAAAACCGAACACTATTCACTTAAAAAAATTGTTTTGTTTCTAAACTAATGAGAGAGAGAGATATGACGAATAAGAAACTGTTTAGAGAATCTAGTTCTGCAATAAGAAAGAGAAGATGATTTGTTTCTGCCACTTCCACAGGTATTGTTACGTTTAGAGCTTACTTACAAGTGTTTATTATTAAAAGGGTTATTTTACAGCTGAATTGTCTTTCCTCTTTTTGGTTACAAATATTGATATTATTAATAATACAGTTAGACGCAACTGGGGAAAACAATGCAAAAAACCTTTTACGCATTGCATTTCTTATCCAATACATTCCAAAGTTGTATAGACTAGTACCAATTCTTGCTGGCCAAACACCCACGGGCTTCATATTTGAGTCGGCTTGGGCTAATTTTGCTATTAATCTTTCTACCTTCATGCTTGCTGGTCATTTTGTTGGCTCTTGCTGGTATCTTTTGGGTCTGCATGTATGGCAAAAATTTATATCTATCACTTTATACCTTTCTTTTCCTTAAATTACTTAGCTTGTCCTAACAAATAGAAGAAGTATATATCTTTGAAGTGATTTTATCTATTCCTCTCACTGCATGCCTGCCTTTTTGTCTTTTGTCTTTTCAGAGAGTTGATCAATGTCTTCGAAATGCTTGCGGTAGTAATTCTAATCATACATGTAGAACACTAATAAATTGTAATCCTAGAGGAATAAGTTTGGGACTGGAAGGTTAACTGCGTGGATAAACAATGCGAATGCCATTGCTTGTTTTCAAGAGGATGGTTTTGATTATGGAATCTATTTGAAGGCAGTCAATCTCACCCATGACCCTAGTCTGTTAAAAAGATACATTTACTCTCTTTTTGGGGGGTTTCAGGTAATTGGGTTTACTCAAGTTTTTTTTCAACTAGTTTACATTGGTTGGCGTATCTGTAACTCTGAATGAATGTCAATTGTTTTTACAACTCTCAAAAGCAAATCAGCACGCTTGCTGGAAACCAAGTCTCAAGTTACTTTTGTGGAGAGGTCCTCTTTACTATGGGGATTGTCAGACTGGGGCTTTTGCTTTTCGCGTTTCTTATTGGTAATATGCAGAACTTCCTTCAAGCTCTCGGTCGAATGTAAATAACTCCCATCATTATACAAAAGAAGATAACATGGTGGGTGGTTTCTAAAATCACAAAGTACTCCGCTGATTGTGTTTTGTCCATCTTAGGAATTTGGAAATGACACTGAGACGGCGTGATGTGGAGAAATGGATGAGCCATAGATGTTTACCAAAAGATATAAGAGAGTATGTTGGACTATGCCTCTTAAACTTTACTTCTCAAGCTGAATTACACCGTCTCAGTCTCTTTAATATCTTTGGAAAATCGTTCGGTGATCCGGAGCTGAGGTGATTTTTCCATAGGCATCCAAACAATTCGAAAGATCTGGAAAAAAATCCTTTTTTCTTGTTATCAATTCGGATCCTTAAAAATCAAGAAATCTATTATATTAGATTAAAAATTACAAAAAAACTTGAAAAAATGATCACAAATCGACGAAAAAATAATGGAAGCGGCGGATTAAAGTTTTCAAGTTGTGGTGCTAAAAGAAGAAGACAAGGGCAAAAAAGTATTTTGACATTCATTAACAAAAATCGGACAAAAAATGTGAAAACACGCCTATGGTGACTCGAAGCCGCATTTGTTATGACCATGTAGTGTGGCTAAGCTGGTAAACCACTTAATTCCTTTTACGTGATATTTTAAATTTAAAATTACTAGAACTAGTCTTCAATTAATCCATGTGATCTCTGATTTATTCATTATGTATTATGATCAACCAAACTGAATGCATAGCGCCTAACGTATTTCCAAACAAAACTTATAACCATGAGATTAGGTGAATCTAGACTATAGATAGTTTGTTCAAAACGAACTATTTTCATCAATTATTATGATGTTGCAAACCAATTTGTGCCACACTTGCTTTTTTCTACTCATTTGTCCTAATTATGTACAATTTGTGAAAACAATCATAATAAGGCAAGACCGAACACTATTCACTTAAAAATTATTTTGTTTCTGAACTAATGAGAGAGAGATATGGCGAATAAGAAACTGTTTAGAGAAATCTAGTTCTGCAATAAAAAAGAGAAGATGATTTGTTTCTGCGAAGCTTTGAAAACTTTTGATTGCATTGTGATCGATATGAAATTTCCAGGATGCTTGAAAGCGATTGATAAAGGCCGTCGATGAAACTAGGTATATATGCAAATATGAAGTTTAATGTGGAGAGAATCAAGCCAATTCAGTTGGGTTTCACTTTGTTCAACCGTGCCGAAGAAAGAGTCGCCGGTAAGTGGGAAGTCAATTTCAAAGATTTTAACCAAACAATTGATGCTTACAACGAGAAATCGATAGAGTTTCTTAGTCGGAATGGTCTCGATTTTGAAAAAGATTTGGAAATATCCTAACAAAGAGGAAATCATGTATTTGTATGACTGAAGAGTCTTTTAGGAAAAGATTCAAGGTGATATATAAGAAGAGTGTGTCCTTATGAAAAAGTGTCCTTATGCCCAAAGAAAAGACCTAAAAGAAAGAGATATTTGATTTGGATGGTTGGTTGTTGATCAATTTCACAGTTTGTGCGTGTGGTGTTCAAGCTTGTTGGTACATTGGTGTTGACGTCCATAATAGAGTCATTGGTGTCGTTGAAGGTGTGTTGGTGTTGACGTACAATATGACAATGTTCTAAATACTATGAAGAATCAAAATCTAGATTCATGGGAGTTTAGCTCAAGAAGAGTGCGCTCATGGTTTGATTATCATGAAGAGTTCATATTATTGAACAGAGCGGTAATTTTAAAAGGTTTCAAAGCATTTGTAGTTGGTTGTAATTGTTTTTCATGTTCTAGTGATACGAAATAGAGAGGTGGTCCCGGAGATGTAGGAAACAAACGTCGTTAACAAATTCTCATGTGTCTTTACCTTCTATATTATATTTTATTTCCTGCCTCACATGTGTTTCAGTATTGTTTTTTGTTAGGTTGAGAAAACTTACTGAGAATGTCTCATTAACTATTAGAAGTTCCTTAGAAACTATCACTCATCACAAAATAAATTACCTTTTGGGGAGGAGGGGGTGGGGGAGGGTTTATTGATTCTTACACAAGTTTTTAGGAACAATCAAGAATATAGCAAAAGAAAAGCGTTAAAAACAAAGATAGATAGACACAATATCAAAATCAAAAAGAAAAGAAATGAATAATGAAAAGTTGTTAGTTTTCCATTTCCTTGACTCTTCATTTTGTAGTAGATGTCTTGAGAAGATCAAGAACTCCACAACAGTTTTTCCACCACGGCGTCGTCTCAACCCCACGCTCACCAGTTAACAAAGGCTGCAAACACACACGACACACCCAGTTTGTCAAAACATAATGAGAATTGCAATGTTTTGGTAAGAGACAATTTGAGTGTTTATTTTTAGGAATTTAGAGAGTTTTGCATAAATCTTTGACCTGATTGTCTGTGGATATGGGAAGGTCTCGGCTTGCCACGGTGGTGCTGCTCGATGCGCCACCAATAATATTGGTAGCAGCTCCAACAATCTTGGACGAAACTTCAGTCCTCTTCTCCTCAAAAACATGAAGCAAAGATTTGGCTCCTTCTATACCTCTTGACAGAGCATTTTCCACTGCATCTCTTGCCTAACCACACAAAACATCATATCACAACATGTTAGTTTATTTGGGGGACAAACAAACAAACAAACATGTTAAAACGGTGTGAGTGACCAACAACGGACCTGTATAGACACATCAGACACTTTCTCTGGTGCTGCTGCGACCTCTGTCTTGACAGTTTCAGTGGAGGCTGCAACCGTTTTCTGAGCATCAGTTACAGAGGTAGCGGCGGCTTCACTGGAGGCTGCAACTGTTTTCTGAGCATCAGTTAGAGAGGCACCGACGGATTCAGCGGTGGCTGTAACGGATTCTTTGGCTTCGTTAAGAGCAGAAGTTGCCTTCTCCAAGAAAGATGCCATCTTTCACCTGCTGATGTTGGAATAGTTCTGTCAGAGAGAAACAGAGATTTATATAATAAGTAAGAATAAGAATTTTGGAATGTGAAATGAAGTGAGCTGTTAAAGAAGGGCTGGTTCAACGGCTCCAGCGAAACACACTGTTCATAATCTCCAAACGTGACATCCTTTATGAATTCTTGATTTTGTTTGACAACAAATTTATTAGTTTCATTATTATAACTATGATTTTATATTGTGTCAACAATCGTCACGAGTTAATAAAGGTATATTTGAGAAAATAATTGGGTTGCATTATCTATTCAAATGGGTTGATGATTGAAGTATGAATATGTCCTACATTAAATTGTAATGCCAGCTTCTTGATTCACATTACCAACTAGAAGACAGCTCCTTTTAATGGCCCACTCTTTTATTTTTATTTTTTTAACGTATTAAAAGTTTGAATATTCGCAGATAAGTTTTAACCTGTGTGTAGACGTTATAATTATAAGTATAACAGTGCAAACACGGTTGACACACCATTATTTGTGATTAGCGTGGTACAATTAAAATATTGAGTTAATCAAAATGATAGGGCAAAAATATCCATATATCCAATCATTTCACAATTAAATTGTTGGAAAACTTTTTTTTGAAAAATGTTATTTTTATGCATTTTTGGGAAACTATTAGAACTAACTTTTCTTTGCAGGAAATATGGAGATCTGAAAAACCTCCTTTCAAAAAAAAAAAAAAAAAAATATGGAGATCTAACACCCAAAAAAGTGTATAAGACCATCACCAACCACATTCCATTTTTCACTATAAACTATTTTGGAGTAAAAAAAATTTCGGTTAAATTGCATTTTCAATTTTAAAATAAAGTAAAAAATAGGATTACTCCAAATATAAAGTAATACTTCTTTTTAAATCATTATTCCATTTTTTACTCTAAAATAGAGTAGGATTGAAGTAGAACTCCACTCTATTTTGGAGTGACTCTATTTTAAAGTAAAAAATTGAGTAATATATTGGAGATGCCCTAAATAACTAACACAAACACTTTAATTATTTCTATCATTTACCCTTCCATTTAATTGTTTTTAAGGGTCTTCCTATTAAAATATTATTTTCAATACATAAGAGTAAAAGAGCAAAAAAGCAAAATGTAAACCGAAGACCAAAATGTCACAAAAGACCGGAGACCAAAACTGCTAAATACCCTATTGGATCGGCACAATGTAAACTGAAGACCAAAATGACACAGATGACCGCTAGACCAGAGACCACTTAAACCTAATCGATGGATAGCCTACGTCGTCTTCTAGTGAGGACCCAAAACTAATCGGAACCCTATCTGCCACGAGCGTCGTCGCTGCTGTCTGAAAGAAGCCCAAACCTACCATGAGAAACCTCCTAAGAGACATCATCAGATAGAACTTGCAGGAAAAGAGAAGAGCAGCATCACCGGAGTGAGAGACGGTCATGCCTAAGAAAGAGAAAGGAGGAAACCCAACCCATCATTGGCTATTTTCGGTCCATAGCCAGAAGTCATGCATATGCAAGTGAATAAAAGGGGAACCGAACCACATTCACTATCGTCGGTCCACAACCCCACAAGGAAACCCAAACCATCCACCACCGTCCTCTAAAGCGCTTTCTTGATTTCCACCAGAAAAGGCAAGAAAGCGCCTCCAAAACCGACGACGCCAACAGAAAAGTCACCGAGAAAAAAGCTTGAGAACACATAATCCGGATCTCGTTCTCAACAGATCCGGATCTGCAAGAACGCCACCATCAGAGAACAACCTAGAGAACCGTTGCGACAACATCGAGAAACAAAGCCACAAACTAGATCATTCTAAAGGTTACATCAACCACAGAGAAAAGCGCATGCAACAAAAGAGAAAAACTCAAAGCCCTTTCACGGCACCGACAAGAAGCATCGACCGTTGGAGTGGCGAAGAAAAACATTTGTCGGTGTCTTCCAGAGGAGAGAGAGAGAGAGAGAGAGAGAGAGAGAGAGAGAGAGAGAGAGAGAGAGAGAGAGAGAGAGAGAGAGAGCCATAAAACATATTACATGAGAGAGAGCCACAAAACATATTACATGTAGCTAGTTGCTTCTTAGAGAGATAATTTTCTCTCTAGTTGTTCGATCGTAACTCTTCTTCACTCACATTGATCTTTCAGAAGAGTTTCGCTTTGATTCAACTCTGCAACTTTTGTATCTCTTCTTCTTGGGGTTTTTTCTGATTTTGCTCTCTCATTGAAGCATCATTTTTTCCCCCTGCGGATCTCTGTTTCTAGCCGATCTTTCATGTACTTCACTGTTTCTTCCGATGATCGGCTTGTTTTGTTTTGAATAATTCGGATTCTTATCCGATTGAGGTCTGGATTTTTCAGACCGTCTTTTGCTCCGTCGCGACGGAGATTTCCCGATCACCGTCCCTGTTCTTCATCCTGCCTTGGCGTCCGGTCTTCTTCATTTCCTTGTCGGTGGGCTCTACTCTCTTGGAGTAATTTCTCTGCAGCTACTTCCCGATTATGGCTGGGACTCAATGGCCGATTCGTATGTTGATCGGCCGGCGGCAGAGCTTCCTCGGCGTAGCGTTTGCTGGCGGGTTCGTGAAGCTGTTCTTAATTCTTTGCGGTTCATCTTCTAGCGGTGTTCTCTTGGAGGATTGGCGAGATCGGCAGCACGAGATCGTTAGCACGAATCTACCGGCGCCTCAGATTTTGGGCATGACGGCGTTCTCCGGCGACTTCTTCCTCTTCGTTTGTTCGATGCGGTGGCATGCCGGTGATAGTCTGTGGGGCGACACATGTCCCATCTGTTCTTATCTGTAAATTTTGTTTCGAATGGGCCGTTAATTCTATAAGCTCAATGCCTTAATTTCTGACTGTTTTACTTTGTACTCGTGCTGGACTAGCCCTTGGGCCTAACGAAGCCTTTGTTGACAAAAAAAACATATTACATGAGAGAGAGAGAGAGAGAGAGAGAGAGAGAGAGAGAGAGAGAGAGAGAGAGAGAGAGAGAGAGAGAGAGAGAGAGAGAGAGAGAGAGAGAGAGAGAGAGAGAGAGAGAGAGAGAGAGAGAGAGAGAGAGAGAGAGAGAGAGAGAGAGAGCCACAAAACATATTACATCCTTCCATTTAATTGTTAAAGACATTTACATAGATATGCTAGCATAAGAGCATCCACAGCGGTGAAACCGCGTGTGGGTTCCTTAAGTCATTTTTTTAATTTTTTTTTTTTTTTAAACTGATGAAAAAAACGAAAAAAATAATAATAATAAAAGACCAATCATATAGCGTCACGTCGGCGCTACAGGATAAGAGACCGTATATTAAATAAGGACGTTTGAAGCCCGTATGCTAACTATTTTGGTAGGGCCCGAGAATATTGTATTGTTTTTTTTTAAGAGACCCAGCAACTGTCGCTGGAGGTGCTCTAACTAACAATTTTTTCACAAAACTTTTCACAATCTTTTGCATGTTTCAAAATTTTATTACAATAAAAGATTAAGGTTAATGTAACATCAACGAGACTGATATGAAGATATTGTACACATACTAGTATGGATTTACTAATCTTTGATTAATTTTATTGTTTATGATTTAGGATTTAGATTTCAGTGTTTATGATTTAGATTATAATATATTTATATTATTACTATTCGATAAATTATATTATTAATACAAAATGTTAATGTATCCGGAAAATGCAATTTGTTGACATCAATTACGATAACATTGCTAGACGAGTAGACGACTAATCTTTTCCCTAAAAAGACAAAATCGTACGAAAATACTGTCTTGTTGAACATTTTTTACCGGGCATTAGTTTGGCATGTAAGAGTTGATGGTTTTATGATGCAGTTTTCCTTTCAGGGTCTTTCATTGCCATTAGTTTCTTGGTTGGTCGTGGAGCTGCTGAGCATCCTCTTCTGAGTCGGTAACAAAAAATCTGTCAGCTTCCGATGTAAACCGATCAAGTGCCTGGAATGCTAAGTGAAGGAGAGGAGGCCGGTCAAACTTTGAGAAATCACTAAACAGAAAATTCCCTGGATCTTTAAGAGCTTACCTACACGGCTTGAAATTCAACAACTTTGGTTGTTTCACCTGAGTGACAATACCACCCTTCACATATGTTTCATAGCCAGTCGTATCCTCTTCAAAGGTGAATGAATATGGCCGTGCACTTTTAATCTTCCTTGGTTTCCCATCATTAAGTTCCGTCATACCCTCAATTCCAAAGAAAACAACAAGGTCACCATTTTCAAATTCAAGTCTCCCATCGTCAACACATGAAATAAATGCCTGGTTAGAGATGGAGGCAATAATGCATGTGTGTGGTTCCTCTGCATCAACATCCAGAACTACAAATTCAGGCAATAATGCACAAAATACGGAGCTAAAAAGACCCCTGACATCAGCATAGTCAAGGGCGATAGGAGGCTGATGGTTGTGGCGGAAAACTTGAAGGAAGCTGGACTCTACGACCAATACGTAAATTAAAGGATATCAGAATCTTCTCCTTTATATTGCTTGTATATCGATCATTCTACATTCAAGGAAATCAAATATACTTTCACAAAAAGAAAAAAAATTAGAATTTTGATTTGGGGGATAGGAGGAGGAAGAGAGTGGGCAAAGCATCATATGATTTAGGTTTTTTTCTTAATGAAAGTATATTTGATTTCCTTGAATGTACAATGATCGATATACAAGCAATATAAAGGAAATGTAGTTACAACAGAACCTATTATCTAGGAGAGTCAATCTCAACTATAGAACTGAATTGAACTAATCTGATCTAGAAGATTATGATATCTTTTACCCTCCCTTAGTTGAAGCTTCAATGGACGTTTAAACTGTCCCGAAAATCATTGAATAGAAGAGTCGGTAGGCCCTTAGTGAAGATATATGTATACTGCAGAGAAGAAGGAACATGTAAGACCTTAACCTGTCCAAGAGCAACCTTTTCACAGATAAAATGGAGGTTTATTTAATTGTGTTTTGTCCTCTGATGCTGGATTGGATTATTGGACATATAAACCGAGCTGATGTCATCGCAATAAACCAGAGTAGCAGTGTGAATAGGTAGATGAAGTTCAAGCATTAGATTTCAGATCCAACACGTTTCAGCCATAGTGTTTGTGATGCCTTTGTACTCGGACTCTGCACTTGAAAACGACACTTTTTGTTGTCTCTTCGACCAATACGTAAATAAAAGGGGGATATTTACGGAAGAGGTAGTGGAAGCTTCCAGTCTCGACGAACTCATGTTCTCTTTCAATCTCCTCGCAAAGCTTCCCGTCTTTTTTTTTGGACAAACAAACTTGCATTAAAATTAAAAGAGTTCAACCTCTACAAAGAGAGGGTACAAAAAGCTACTAAGAGCCGAATAAACAAAAGCATCGACAAACAAGTTAGTCGAGCATACGCTAGAGCTAAAGCAACTCAGATAGAGATAAGGGGATAGATGGGAGCTAACATGCTCAACCAAAGTAGTATCCATACAAAGGTAGCTAAGAAAGAAAACTTCTTTTGATTTGCAATCTTCAATGAATCCACAAGGAGGGAAAGGAACCTCTGGGGTCGCCATGGCCAACGCATCAACAATAATAACAATTACTGAGCGAGAGATGATTAACATCATCGATTCCATACAAGATAGAATCACCTTCGACAAAATGCTCCCTGTAACACTCAAAACAAGTGAGGTATTTGGGAGGAGAGTAAAACTCAACAAGGAGAAGGGACTACCAAAGTCCGAGCAAACCAACATCACTGGAGGGCAGCTAACACGAGAATTCACCGAAGGAGACATGACGTTTAGATATTCCTCAACATGCCACCAAATAGGAGAGACCAAACTCATAACATCAAAACCAAGAGTAAAATTAGTCGAAGATCCGCATACTGCGGTAAGAGACCCGCATACTGCAGTAAAAGACCCGCATACTGCGGTAAGGGATTCGCATAAAGCGATAAAATATCGCACCAAGGCGAAACAAGTGCCACTAAAGAGCACAAATGAAGAACCGAAGACAGTTAATCTTGGAGCAAAGGAGCTCAACCACACCATTACCAGAGTCACAACATCTCCACATATCCAACTACATTCCAGCCTAGGGAAATCGAGTAGTGGAGGGAAGTAGCAAACCTGGATTGGTTGAGTTGAGCTGCACCAAAACCTCATCCGCAACAAGACGAGATAAGAAGACCGTGAGATGAAGACAACCACACCGCACTTGCTGTCCACATCGGCAACGGCAAGCTCAAAGGAGGCTAGTGCAGAGAAGACAAACACAGTTGGTGATGGAAGCTTGAAAATCTCCACCGGGTGAGATCTACCGGCTTTCGAAGATTGCAAGGACAATCCAGACAGATTCAGGCGCTGGTTGTGCGCTGGAATAGTGAGGAGAAGCCAGACAGATTCAGGCGATGTGAGGAGTGGAACCCTTGGTGGAGGGTCCGGAGGAACCGGAGGAGTCGGTGGAGCTGACGGCTGCGGAAAGGAGAGACGCAGATCAAGCGGCTTAGAAGGCGGAGGAGAAAGCGCGACGACGTCAGGAGCTCAAACCAGAGCTAACGCCATGAACATCGTGTCGGTAATCCTCCAAGTGGAGGAAAACACATTGGGACCTCTTCATACTTTATCCCAATGAGTAAATATTTTATATATGTTTTATATGTAAAGTAAGCGTGATTGGTGTGTGTGTGACAGAATAATTCACGTAGAAGAAAAAGAAAACAAGAGAGAGAGCAAAAAGAAGAAGGAGAAGAAAAAGGTGAAGAAAACAGTTTTCGTTCATCTTGGTCAAGCTGACGATCAGACCATCAAACGAGTCTTGATCTTTCTGAAACTTTGGGAAACGCTTCATGACTCAGTGATCTTCAGATTCAACGGTGAGTTTTGTGTTTCAACGGTTGGTTTGTTGTGAATCGGAGTTTTAGTGAAGCGGTTCTGTTTTGAAGCGAGCTGAGACCAGTGTTCAGTGTTTGGGAAATCAACGGTGAGATCTTCTCTTCTTGAGCTAAAATTTTGCAGAGGTGTTCTTGACTCGTTTATCTAGGATTTGTACGGTGGAGATTGGATTTAGTGACCGGAATCCTAGTGAACGTAGAGTCGTTTGAGGCTTCATATTTCTGAGCTTTGTATAGCTCTCTTGTTGATTCTTTGTTGTGTTGGAGATTGCTCTTGTTGAGCCTTACTCTCTGGTGTTGTTCTTTGGAACAGAGAGGACGTAGTTGTACTCAAAACTATTTCATATAGTGGATTTGGAGTGGACTACGGTCCCGTGGTTTTTCCTTCTCACATCGAGGAGGATTTCCACGTAAAAATTGTGGTGTCTCGTTTCATTTCGTATTTGCGATTGTTCTGCCATCATTTATATATTTTTCTCACAGACTCACACAAGTGCGGGAAACCATATTCCGCTGCGCCGCTGTCGCGTTCCGTGTTTCCCCAACAGAGTGGTATCAGAGCTTGAGGTTGTGAGCTTTGGATTTCGGTAACTTTGATTATTGGTTCTGCTTGTGTGAGTGATGGAAAATATGAACAGAATGATCAGTTTGAATGGTGCTAATTATCATACATGGAAAGGCAAGATGGAAGATTTGCTTTTCGTGAAGGAATTCCATGTACCGGTTTTTCAGGAGAAGAAACCTGATGAGAAAACGGATGATCAATGGAAGTTGCTGCATCGACAAGTCTGTGGTTCGATAAGGCAGTGGATAGATGATAATGTTCTGCATCATGTTGAAACAGAGACTAATGCTCGTTCTTTGTGGTTGAAGCTGGAGCAGTTGTATGCTCGGAAGACCGGGAATAATAAGATGTTCATGATCAAGAAGCTGATTGAGTTGAGGTATCAGGATGGTACTCCGATGACGGATCACTTGAATGCGTTTCAGGGATTAATCAACAAGCTTTCTGACATGGGTATTCATTTTGAAGATGAGATTCACGGTTTGTGGCTTCTTGGTACATTACCGGATTCTTGGGAAGTGTTCACGATGTCTCTTTGTAACTCCGCAGCCAATGGTGCTATTTCGATGGACTTAGTGAAGAATAGTGTTTTGAATGAGGAAACGAGAAGGCAGTCAAATCCTAGTTCCTCGCGTTCAGATGTTATGGTTACTGAGTCAAGGGGGAGGAGTTCACATTGTGAGTCCAAGAAGGAGAAGAACAGGAGCAGAAGCAAATCTAATAGATTTGCGAATTTGGAGTGCCACTACTGTCATAAGAAAGGGCACTTGAAGAAAGATTGCTGGAAGTTGAAAAAGGACAGCAAGCAAGGAAATCGTCAAGGAGATGGTGAAGATCGGGTGACTGTTGATAGGTGTAGTTTTAACCCTATACTAACTGCAAGTGCACAGTGATGTAGTTGTAGTACTTAGGGTATCGAATCCACAGGGACTCCGGTCAACGATAGATTAAAAACTATTAAGATTAAACTAGGGGAAAGCAATGAGAAACTAAAGCAAGCAGAAAAGTAAATCAGTAGCAAGAGTGGTTTGTGAGCAAGGAGGCGAAGCGTTAGGTTTCAGGAGTTCTCAGGAAATCAGGAACGCAAGCAATCAATCTATCTAGATCTAATCAATAACTGTTCTAGAACTCAAACACTGATATAGAATTAACCAAATTCCTTTGCGATAATTCTCTAAGTCTAAGTGCAGCAAACCAAACTTTCGTTTGCGAGAAGTAACAGATTAAACCAGCTTTAATTCCAAGTTTGATATGTTCACAATTATCCTAAACCAAACTTCCGTTTGCGCAAAGTTTAATTGCTTATCTAAGTTCTTTCTAGTTAAATTAACCAACTTCCGCTGAATTAATCAACCTAATATCATAACTCTGATTAGCTACTTCAGATTAAGCATTAAGAACAACTTAGATAAAGAACTAGCAGATATAAATCTCTACAGATTAATTAAACTATAATTCTCTGAAATCCCTAATGAGAATCCTTCAACCTAACAGGTAAACTACTCAGACATGTTCATCGAAACAGAAAACATCTTGAATAGAAAACCAAATAATATAAAATCAAATAAAGAACTGGGGTTCGAAATCCTCTCTCTTTCGAGAGCAAGATCAGCCCCTAAGGCTCTCCGAAAATAAAATAAGACTTCAGAAAAGCGTAGCCTAAACAATGGCTTAAAAACCCTAATATATTGGTCTAAAGTCGGCTGGGGGCCTTTTTGCAAGTCTGGGAAGTTTCTGGGCAAAAACTGTAATTTCTGGAAAATGCAGATTTTTGGGCTCAGAACTGCAACGACAGTTGCACAGACTGCAACGATCGTTGCACTGCGAAAATGCAGCCAGTGAACTCTGTGAAGTCTCTAAATAGTGTAGAATTGCTCCAAATGCTCCCAAAACGTCCAATTAGGCTCCAGATGTGTCTAAACCTGAAAACATACTAAAAAGAACACAAAAGACACTAAAAAGACATCTATATCATGGCATAAAATGGGTAAAAACCATGATATATCAACTCCCCCACACTTAGCTCTTGCTTGTCCTCAAGCAAGTAAAGAACCAAAGCATAAGAAAAGAAGTTTGAAAACTCAGAAACTCATTTCGTCCTAGGAACTTTCACAATCACATTCACTTAGTAAGCCACTGAAAACATCCCTACAGAACTCAAGACCACAATATACTTCCCCCACACTTAGCAACTGTCCCAAGTAAACTCCACAATCACATCCAAGCATTCAAATTCACCCTACTGACTTCTGCAAGTATTTAAGTGCGGTCTCACCTAAGGAGTATCGATCTAAAGGCACATGGATTCTTACCTAATCAGCTCTAGACCACCATACTATCTTTCTCTAGTCCCTTTCTTCTCTTTCCCTTCTTTAACAACTGATTTTTCCCACTGGGTATCATTTTATTTTTTTTATCAGTGTTCTTCCCGTTATGGGGTGTACTTTGGACACATTCCATGGATCACATGAGAGAAAATAGTGTTTGCTACCATTCTCATGACCACTTCGGAGTTACTAACTCATCCTCAGTTTATTATTTTTTTTTTTTTTTACTTTACAGAAGGGGAGAAGGGGACCAAATAGGACAGGTTTACAGGCTGTGTCAGAACTAACAGGGAATCCGACATAAAGTATACCAAGCCCTTAGGTGAGAAATCTAAGTCAGTATTAAGGTTGAAGTCAGTAAAAGGATCCTCTGATACCTGAAGTGATGTGGGTGTTCTCAGTAGGTTGATCTATGTCTGGGTTTTCTAACAGTCATAGAGTCTCTGTAAGTCTGTCCAATGGTCACTTAGTTCCTGTTCAAGCGAAAAGTTTCCTCGAAAAATCATAGTTTCATACAAATTTTGACTCAATAAAACAAATTTTGAAAAACTAAGAAAACAAAAGCGTGCGTCAGTAGCTTCCTCCCCCACACTTAAACTACACTGTCCCCAGTGTAATCGAAGCATGAGCTCGGTGAAAGAATAATCAAATTGAAGAACAAACCGAAAAGTTGCAGAATACTTACCTGTCGTTGCCCTGCGTCGATCGATGCCACAAGGGTGTCGATCGATGCAAGGCGATTATCGCTCGCGGTTATGTAGATAACCGATGTCTGAACCGCAATCAATTCGTTTAACTGTGAATCGCAACCGCATCGATCGATGCACAATGTGTGTCGATCGATGCAATGCGATTTTTCCTGTTTCTCTCGGCTCTGAACACACTTAAATAGAAAATCAAAACACCAAAAATAAAAACGGAAAATGAAAACTAAAACGAACCTAACAGTGGGTTGCCTCCCACTCAGCGCTTGTTTTTAGTCATTAGCTTGACTATTGGAAGAGATTTGATTCAAGGCGGTTTCAACAGAGACTTTGAATGTCTCTGTGAGTATCTCTTCATCCAAGGAGGTGTATAGGCATTATGATCGTGAGGCTTTCCAAGGAAAGAGAAATCAGAATCAGGGCGGGAGCGAAGCTTGGGCGGTCTACTGCGTTTTCCTGCATTTAAAGCAATGCGGTCAGGAGATTTAAGCTTAGGTGATTTATACTTTACCTTTGGTGCAGGTCTGATGTTTGGGGCTTTCTGCTTATGAGCAGTTGCAGGTACTGAAGATGTTAGAGCAGGTTCAAGAGGAACTGCCATCTTCTTCTTTCCACTATCAGATACTGTAGTTCCACCAATCTGAACTTCTTCTTTCAGATGACCGTCAGTGGAGATCATCTTCTTTGCATGAACTCGCAAGGTTTCAACTGGTGGTGTTTTATTCACCTTCTTATCCATCACTTTTATGCAGTTAGCCACTTCTAGCTCTTGTCTGGAAGGTTTAGGAACCTTAGGATATGGCACTCGGGGCTTGTAAGCTCGTTCTGGCACTGTTGCAGGTTTCTGGACATGTGTGCGTTCTGCATCGATCGTTGCATAATGTGTGTCGATCGATGCAAGGCGATTCTGTTTCTCGAAAGAACTCGAAATTGCCGTCAGAACGGCGGGTCGACCGACACATAGGGGGTGTCGATCGATGCATGTATCAGGCAGACAATATTCATCCAGAAAATCCGAGATTATGCTCTCTTCTTCATCTAGCAACTTAATCTCATCCCTTAAGGTCACAACTTTGATGGATCTGTGCTGTTCAGCTTCCCTAGCTTCATTTCGCCTTTCTATTGCTGCATCCAGCTCCTCCATATGTGTGCTCAAAGATTCGAGCTTCTCATTCAGATCTTTATACAATGCATCCATCTTTGAGTGGTGTGACACACTGATCTGTTGTTGCCTCTCAAGATACTGCTCTATCATGATTTCTATTCTGCTCTCATGAGCTGTAGGTGCAGGCGGTGCTTGGTAAGAAGAAACACCACAGTTCCTCGAGAAGGCGTTGCCCTGTTGCTGGAAAGGTCCCTGAAAAGCTGATTCCTGACTGTAGAATTTATTCCCTCCAATGCAGTTGATAGCTTTTTGCCCATACTTTTCAAGTACAAGACTATGCAGAGACTCTACTTTGCTCTTTAACCAAGTTATCTGCGAGTTATCAATCCCTGGATTGAAGAAATCATACATCTTCCTTATGATATGTGTCGATCGATGCAGGAGAAGCGTCGATCGATGCAAGCTCGAGAATGCAACGATCGACACTAAGGGGGTGTCGATCGATGCAAGGCGATTACAGGCGTACCTGAAACGCAGAAACAAAAAAAAAAGAAAAAAAATTAGCAACAAAAAATAAAAAACGAGAAACCTAGTCTAAACCCTAAGTTCAAATCTATCGAGGACTCAAAAGAGTCCCCGGCAACGGCGCCAAAAACTTGATAGGTGTAGTTTTAACCCTATACTAACTGCAAGTGCACAGTGATGTAGTTGTAGTACTTAGGGTATCGAATCCACAGGGACTCCGGTCAACGATAGATTAAAAACTATTAAGATTAAACTAGGGGAAAGCAATGAGAAACTAAAGCAAGCAGAAAAGTAAATCAGTAGCAAGAGTGGTTTGTGAGCAAGGAGGCGAAGCGTTAGGTTTCAGGAGTTCTCAGGAAATCAGGAACGCAAGCAATCAATCTATCTAGATCTAATCAATAACTGTTCTAGAACTCAAACACTGATATAGAATTAACCAAATTCCTTTGCGATAATTCTCTAAGTCTAAGTGCAGCAAACCAAACTTTCGTTTGCGAGAACTAACAGATTAAACCAGCTTTAATTCCAAGTTTGATATGTTCACAATTATCCTAAACCAAACTTCCGTTTGCGCAAAGTTTAATTGCTTATCTAAGTTCTTTCTAGTTAAATTAACCAACTTCCGCTGAATTAATCAACCTAATATCATAACTCTGATTAGCTACTTCAGATTAAGCATTAAGAACAACTTAGATAAAGAACTAGCAGATATAAATCTCTACAGATTAATTAAACTATAATTCTCTGAAATCCCTAATGAGAATCCTTCAACCTAACAGGTAAACTACTCAGACATGTTCATCGAAACAGAAAACATCTTGAATAGAAAACCAAATAATATAAAATCAAATAAAGAACTGGGGTTCGAAATCCTCTCTCTTTCGAGAGCAAGATCAGCCCCTATAGCTCTCCGAAAATAAAATAAGACTTCAGAAAAGCGTAGCCTAAACAATGGCTTAAAAACCCTAATATATTGGTCTAAAGTCGGCTGGGGGCCTTTTTGCAAGTCTGGGAAGTTTCTGGGCAAAAACTGTAATTTCTGGAAAATGCAGATTTTTGGGCTCAGAACTGCAACGACAGTTGCACAGACTGCAACGATCGTTGCACTGCGAAAATGCAGCCAGTGAACTCTGTGAAGTCTCTAAATAGTGCAGAATTGCTCCAAATGCTCCCAAAACGTCCAATTAGGCTCCAGATGTGTCTAAACCTGAAAACATACTAAAAAGAACACAAAAGACACTAAAAAGACATCTATATCATGGCATAAAATGGGTAAAAACCATGATATATCAACTGTCACCGAGGATCAGTTTCTTATTCTTGACGAGGGTGATGCCATTAATGTTGCATGCCAGGACACCAGTTGGGTTGTTGATAGTGGAGCTACTACTCATGCTACATCGCAGCGGGATTTGTTCACTACCTATACTCCAGGTAGTTATGGTTCAGTTAAGATGGGTAATGATGGTTTGGCTCAGGTTGTTGGCATTGGTGATATTTGCTTGGAGACGAGTCTTGGTACAAGACTTCTGCTTAAGGGAGTTAAGCATATCCCAGATGTTCGGTTGAATCTGATTTCTACAGGAAGACTTGATGATGAGGGTTTCTACAGTTTATTCGGTGGTTTTAAATGGAAGCTCTCACGTGGTTCTATGGTTATGGCTCGAGGTAATAAGTCTTCATCTTTTTATTGGATGCAGGCTAAGGTCTCCAAAGACATTGTTAATGCAGTGGAGAATGATGATGCCATGGAGTTGTGGCATAAGAGACTCAGTCATATTAGTGAGAAGGGATTGTCTGTGTTGTCAAAGAAGGAGGCTATTCCAGGGATCTCCGGTATGCACTTACAGAAGTGTGAGCATTGTTTTGCTGGGAAACAACACAGAGTATCGTTTAAGTCTTCTGCACCTTCGAGGAAACCCGAGATACTTGATTTGGTACATTCAGATGTGTGTGGTCCAATGAAGACAAAATCTCTTGGTGGTGCATCATATTTTGTCACATTCATTGACGATCATTCGAGGAAGTTGTGGGTTTTCACTATGAGGACGAAGGATCAGGTTCTGGGATATTTCAAGCATTTTGTGGCATTGGTTGAGAGACAGACGGGAAAGAAGTTGAAGTGTATCCGCAGTGATAATGGTGGTGAGTATTCTGGACCATTTGATGCTTATTGCAGGGAACATGGTATTAGGCATCAGTTCACGCCGCCTAAGACTCCACAGTTGAATGGGTTGGCAGAGAGGATGAACAGAACGATTGTCGAGAGGATGAGATGTTTGATTTCGCAGTCAGGCTTACCGATGACTTTCTGGGGTGAAGCTTTGAGCTCGGTTGTTCACGTGTTGAACTTGTCACCAAGTGCTCCATTGGATGGTGACATTCCAGAGAGAGTTTGGACCGGTAAGGATGTTTCTTACGGTCATTTAAGGGTCTTTGGGTGCAAGGCTTTCGTGCACATTCCTAAAGACGAAAGATCGAAGCTTGAGATGAAGTCGCGACAGTGTGTGTTCATTGGTTATGGTCAGGATGAATTTGGATACAGGTTTTATGATCCCGTTGAAAAAAAGCTCATAAGGAGCAGAGATGTTGTGTTCATGGAAGATCAAACGATTAAGGACATTGAAAAGTCCGAAAAACCAGCTCAGAGAAATGAAGGTTTGATTGATTCAGCGGTTTTTCCTTCTACATCAGTCCACGGTCAGAATGAGGGTGAGGTTCATGTTGATACACCTGGTGCAGATGATGCTCCCGCACATGATGATGACGGTATTGGTGATCATGGTGATGATCATGGTGAGACACCAACTACCGAGAACCTACCTGCTGTTAGAAGATCCGAGAGAGGTCCAACACCGTCGACAAGGTATAAACCTAGTGAGTATGTGTTACTTACTGATGGGGGAGAACCAGAAAGCTTTGGTGAAGCTTTGGAGGATGAACACAAAGATAAATGGTTAGAAGCCATGGGAGAAGAGATGGGTTCTTTTGATGAGAACGACACATATGAGTTGGTGAAGTTGCCTAAGGGTAAAAAGGCGTTGCTTAATAAGTGGGTGTATAGGATTAAGCATGAAGATACCAGTTTGCTACCTCGATACAAGGCTAGATTGGTTGTGAAAGGATTCAGCCAAAAGAAGGGGATTGATTATGATGAAATCTTTTCTCCTGTTGTGAAGATGTCATCCATTCGGGTTGTACTTGGATTGGCAGCGAGTCTTGATCTAGAGGTTGAGCAGATGGATGTAAAGACGGCTTTCCTTCATGGTGATTTGGAGGAGGAGATTTACATGGTACAACCAGAAGGCTTTGTGGAAAAGGGCAAAGAGGAGTTAGTTTGCCGCTTGAAGAAAAGCCTTTACGGATTGAAGCAAGCACCAAGGCAATGGTACATGAAGTTTAAGTCAGTTATGGGGGAGCATGGTTATAAAGAGACTACTTCAGATCATTGTGTATTTGTACAGGTGTTTGGTCATGATGATTTTATCATCTTGTTGCTGTATGTTGACGACATGTTGATTGTGGGCAGGAACTTGAGCAGAATTCAAGAGTTGAAGAAGCAGCTTAGCAAGTCCTTTGCCATGAAAGATTTGGGTCCAGCGAAGCAGATTCTTGGTATAAGAATTGTTCGAGATAGAGGTGAGAAGCTGATTCACTTATCTCAGGAGAAGTATATTGAGAAGGTACTTCAAAGGTTTCACATGGACAAGTCTAAAGTTGTAAGCACACCTCTTGCTATACACTTTAGATTAACCGGTCAACAGAGTCTGAAAACAGTTGCAGAGAAAGAAGATATGGTGAGGGTTCCATATGCTTCTGCAGTTGGTAGCTTGATGTATGCTATGGTTTGTACAAGACAAGATATAGCTCATGCAGTTGGAACAGTAAGTCGTTTTCTTTCGAAACCAGGGAGAGAACATTGGAATGCTGTGAAGTGGATTTTGAGATATCTTCGAGGGACTTCTAGTTTGAGGCTTACCTTTGGAGGTGATAAGCCTTTACTTGTGTGTTACACAGATGCTGATATGGCTGGGGATGTTGATTCCAGTAAGTCTACTTCGGGTTACTTGGTAACATTTGCAGGAGGAGCTGTGGCATGGCAGTCAAGGTTGCAAAAGTGCGTTGCACTTTCTACCACTGAAGCTGAGTTTATAGCCGCAACGGAAGCTTGTAAGGAGTTGTTGTGGATGAAGAATTTTTTTGATGAGATTGGTTTCAGGCAAGAAAAGCATGAACTGCTTTGTGATAGTCAAAGCGCAATTTGTCTCGGGAAGAACTCGACATTTCATTCGCGTTCGAAACACATCAACAAGAGGTATCATTGGATACGTGATGTGGTTGCTTCTAAGGAAGTGGAACTTGTGAAAGTTCATACGGATGATAATGGAGCTGATATGATGACTAAGTCATTGCCGAGATGGAAGCTTGAAGTTTGTCGAGAGATAGCCGGTATGGCTGTTTCCACCACCTAGTCGGAGGGGGAGTTTGTCGGTAATCCTCCTAGTGGAGGAAAACACATTGGGACCTCTTCATACTTTATCCCAATGCGTAAATATTTTATATATGTTTTATATGTAAAGTAAGCGTGATTGGTGTGTGTGTGACAGAATAATTCACGTAGAAGAAAAAGAAAACAAGAGAGAGAGCAAAAAGAAGAAGGAGAAGAAAAGGGTGAAGAAAACAGTTTTCATTCATCTTGGTCAAGCTGACGATCAGACCATCAAACGAGTCCTGATCTTTCTGAAACGTTGGGAAAAGCTTCATGACTCAGTGATCTTCAGATTCAACGGTGAGTTTTGTGTTTCAACGGTTGGTTTGTTGTGAATCGGAGTTTTAGTGAAGCGGTTCTGTTTTGAAGCGAGCTGAGACCAGTGTTCAGTGTTTGGGAAATCCAACGGTGAGATCTTCTCTTCTTGAGCTAAAATTTTGCAGAGGTGTTCTTGACTCGTTTATCTAGGATTTGTACGGTGGAGATTGGATTTAGTGACCGGAATCCTAGTGAACGTAGAGTCGTTTGAGGCTGCATATTTCTGAGCTTTGTATAGCTCTCTTGTTGATTCTTTGTTGTGTTGGAGATTGCTCTTGTTGAGCCTTACTCTCTGGTGTTGTTCTTTGGAACAGAGAGGTCGTAGTTGTACTCAAAACTATTTCATATAGTGGATTTGGAGTGGACTACAGTCCCGTGGTTTTTCCTTCTCACATCGAGGAGGTTTTCCACGTAAAAATTGTGGTGTCTCGTTTCATTTCGTATTTGCGATTGTTCTGCCATCATTTATATATTTTTCTCACAGACTCACACAAGTGCGGGAAACCATATTCCGCTGCGCCGCTGTCGCGTTCCGTGTTTCCCCAACACATCGGAGACTCTATCTTCGGAGGAGGAAGACGCATTAGATGAGGGAGAGCGGCAGGGGCGCGGCGGAGTTCAAACCGGAGAAACATCATTGACGGAGGCTGAAAGCCAAAGGGTTAAAGATGAGAAACACAAACTTGCGGTGACGGACACGGCCCCAGAGACTTCCCGTCTTTAAACTTTAACTTGACAACATCATACCTTTTTCAAAGAAGCATTATCTTATATATGTCATCGCAATCCATTTTTAAACAGATATACTTCTTATTCACCAAAGAAAATGCAATGAACTCGTTGATGACTGCAGTATAGTCCACTGAAGCAGTTTTTGGTGTTTTGTTATAATTTTAAAAAATATTTTGCTATTTTATTATTTTTCAGTTATAAAAATTTTAAACAAACTTTTTACTTTTATTATAATGTCTCATAATTTTTATACAATTTTCTTCAATTTTAAATAATTTCAATCAATTTACACAGTTTTTACAGTTATAATAAATTTTAATAATTTACGAAAACACTTTGATGATTTTAAGTTAATTATATATTTAATTCAATTTTTAATTTTCTAGGTTTTTCAAATTTGTTTATATAATTTTTTTTTTTTTACAAGAAATTCCAAAAAGTAAGAAATATCTTCGGGATATGAAACATTAGTCAAGAGTGTAGTCTTCTGCGCTTACTCTGGATGTTGTTGTGGCGAAGGAGCATAAAGACACGAGCGTATCCAAAATTGGAGCGGATGCAAGAAGAATTCGCGGGTTTCTTGGCGGTTGCAAACAAAGCTTAAAGAAACTTTGAGTTTCATGTGGCAGTCCTACATTACAATAAGAACTGTTTTTAGAAACTATTTTCTAATATTTATTTAATATATTTTGTATATTTTAATATTTTAATAAAATAAATTATATCATGTTATATAATATTTAAAAAAATATTGTAATATTATGAATTTATAAATATATTAATAATTTGTCGGTAATTCATCGGTTTTTAGCTGTTAGGATTCATCGGTTTTCCATCGATATTATTTAAGTTGGTTTTCCACTGGTAATTTACTAACAGCTTTCCAATAACCTTATATCGTCGAATTTACCGATAAATTTTCGATACACCGATCCGTCGATATTCTGTCGGTTTATTTTACCAACAAATTATCAACAGATTTTCATTAACAATGAGATAAAATCAACCGACGTTTTCTGTCAGAAATTCGTCGGTTATTCCATCAGTTTCCAACATGTTTTCTTGTAGTATACACTACAAGAAAACAGGGATTTAGCGACTGTAATTAGCGACTGTATTTATAGTCGCTAAATTTAGCGACTACTTAGCGACAGAGTTGCGACTAACTGTGCGACTAATAGGATTTAGTCGCTATTTAGTCGCTAACTTGCGACCACAAGTTATTAGTCGCTAAATAGTCGCTAAATAGCGACCATTTAGCGACTAAATTCGGCGGGTCGCTAAACGGTTTCTTATTCAGTCGCAAAAAGTCGGTATATATCACGTTTATATTGTGCCCACGCGTGTAGTACCTAATTTTGTAACTAATTTTTTATACAGTCGCTAAATAGTCGCTAAATAGTCGCTAAAATTTATATATATACAAACTTGTGGTTAGCTTCTCCTCAGCCACACAACAAGAAGATAAACGATTTCTAAGATAAAATTGAGAGAAAAAGGGAGGAAATCGTATTTTGAGTCAAAAAATGTCGGAAGATTATAACTACACTAATGGTCGGGAATGGATGTATAACCGGATCGATGCATCAACGGGAAATTTCACGGCAGAATTCATGGCGGGGGTCGATAATCATTTCATCCCGTTTGCAAATAACCAGCCCTTTGCGCAGAGCAACGCCGGTAAGTTTCACTGTCCTTGTGATACTTGCAGGAATGGTAAACCTGTTATGTCGGGGAGATTAATACAAAAGCATTTGTATAATAATGGATTTATGCCTGATTATTATGTTTGGTATAAACATGGCGAAGAAGTCGATATGGGTTTAGGAACGAGTTATGCTGATACGACTTGGGTTAGTGGGAGTGAAGGAATGGGTAATGTAGTAGAAGATAGATATGTGGATATGGTGAATGATGCATTTCGTGATAACATCAATTTTGATAACTATCATCAATATGGTAGTTATCAGAATGTGGAGGAACATGGTAGTTATCCGAATGCGGATGAACCTGTACATAATCATTCAAAAAAATTCTACGACTTGTTAGAAGGAGCGCAAAATCCATTGTACAGTGGTTGTCGTGAAGGTCAATCGCAGTTATCCTTAGCTGCTCGAGTCATGCAAAGGAAGGCAGAGCATAACATGAGTGAAAGGGCAGTGGATTCGATATGCGAAATGTTTACGGAGTTTCTACCAGAAGGAAATCAGGCAACCGGTTCACATTACGCGACAGAGAAATTGATGCGTAATTTAGGCCTCCCATGTCATTCGTTTGATGTTTGCTTAAACAACTGTATGATATATTGGAAAGATGACGAAAGGTTAGATACATGTCGGTTTTGTAACTCACCTAGATGGAAGCCTAACGAGCAGCACCGTAGGACCAATATACCATACAGCCGTATGTGGTATATGCCTATTGCTGACAGATTAAAGAGAATGTATCAGAGCGAGAAGACTGCAGCAGCAATGAGATGGCATGCCGAGCACCAGGCCAAAGAGGGAGAAATGTGTCATCCATCTGATGCGGCAGAGTGGAAATTCTTTCAAGATAAGTATCCCTTGTTTGCACAAGAACCCCGCAATGTTTATCTTGGACTATGTACAGATGGTTTCAATCCATTTGGCATGTCTAATAATCATTCACTGTGGCCTGTGATCTTGACTCCATATAATTTACCCCCTCATATGTGCATGAGTACGGAGTACTTGTTTCTTACAGTGATGAATTCTGGGCCAAAGCATCCACGAGGTAGTCTCGATATATTCCTCCAGCCTCTTGTTGAGGAGTTGAAAGACCTGTGGTGTAATGGAGTTGATGCATACGATGTGTCCTTGAATCAAAATTTCAATCTAAAAGCAGTTCTCCTGTGGACGATCAGTGACTTTCCGGCGTATAGCATGTTATCAGGATGGACTACCCATGGCAAATTATCTTGTCCATGGTGCATGGATGATACAAAGTCTTTTTATCTGCCGAATGGAAGAAAGACGTGTTGGTTCGATTGTCACAGAAGATTTCTTCCTCAAGATCATCCCATGAGGAAAAATAAGAAAGACTTTTTGAAGGGAAAGGATGCTAGGAATGAGTATCCTCCTGATTCTTTAACCGGTGAGCAAGTCTATTCCTACCATTTGCGTCGTGTAAATCCACCAAAAACTAAAGATGTTGGTGGAAATGGTCATGAAGATAAGATGCCCGGCTATGGCAAGAAGCATAACTGGCACAAAGAAAGCATATTTTGGGAGTTACCATACTGGAGGGACCTTAATCTTCGACATAATCTCGATTTGATGCATATAGAGAAGAATGTTTTTGACAACATTATAAAAACTCTTATGCGTGTGAAGGGTAAATCCAAAGACAACATCCCATCGAGATTGGATATTGCTAACTTCTGTTCTCGGCCACACTTGCATGTTGATAGTGCTGGTAGAGCTCCATTCCCAGTTTACGCTTTGACAAACGAAGCCAGGAAAAAGTTATTGGAATGTGTGAAGCATGAGGTCAAATTCCCAGATGGTTATGCTTCAGACTTAGCAAGTTGTGCTGATTTGGGTAATGCACAGTTTTCTGGGATGAAGAGTCATGACTGCCATGTCTTTATGCAGCGACTACTTCCATTTATCTTTGCAGAACTCCTAGAGAAGAATGTCCACCTTGCCTTAGCAGGTACCAGTTATGGTATTTGGATATATGTAGTTTCGGTTTTGTATTTTGTATTAACCATTTGCTGTTTAAACCTCTTTATATATGATGTAGGGATCGGGGGATTTTTCCGTGACTTATGTTCAAGAACTTTGCAGAAGAGTCGCGTCCAAATTCTAAAGCAAAACATAGTTATGATTATTTGCAATCTGGAGAAGATCTTTCCACCATCATTTTTCGATGTGATGGAGCACCTTCCTGTACATCTCCCCTACGAAGCTGAATTAGGAGGCCCTGTTCAATACCGCTGGATGTATCCTTTTGAAAGGTTTTTCAAAAAGCTGAAAGGGAAAGCGAAGAACAAAAGATATGCAGCTGGATCTATTGTTCAATCATATCTAAATGAAGAGATTGCTTATTTCACAGAGCATTACTTCGCCTCGAATATAGTAACGAATTCAAGGTAAATTTATATCTAGCATTTGGAGACATGTACATGCTATATATTCTGAAGTATATATATTAACTCTTGCTGTCAGGTTAACAAGATACAACGAAGGCGGAGTCCCCGTATATCATGACAAAGACGTACCTGATATATTTACTCAGGTTGGTCGTCCAAGTGGTGAAATGCATGAAGTATGGCTATCACCAGAAGATCATAAAATTGCACATGCTTATGTTTTGCGAAATTGCGCTTACTTTCGACCATTTGAGAGGTATAACACAACTTAAGTTAATTTATATATTGTATTGGTCTCATATATATATATATATATATATATGTTGATCTTAAACAGTATGTTCGAAGACTATATCTCTGGTAAATATCCAGATCTCTCCGAGAATCAACTCTCTGTAAAAAGGGCCGAGGAATATGACACATGGGTGCGAGATTATGTATGTTCGTGAAATACAACTTGACATTATATATGTATTGTGGTTTTATCTACATATTTGACATTGTGTTTTTATCAATATTCAGGTCATTTACTGGAACAAAACCTATAAATTTCCTCCTTGGGTTCAAGATATTGTGCATGGACCCGTCAACAAGGCTAAAACTTGGCCTATCTTCTATACAAGGGGATATCTGTTTCATACAAAAAGCCATGGCGAGGGACGAAAGACATGTAACTACGGTGTATGTGTTAAAGGAGAGAATTATAGTGATGCGTCTGATGCAGCTGATTTCAACGGGATCTTAACAGACATAATACAACTTCAGTACGAGGGGATTGTTAATTTGAGAATAACACTCTTTAAGTGTATCTGGTATGATCCTGTTCTCGGTAGAGGCACTCGAAGGAGCAGTGCTGGCGTCGTAGATGTTCGTGCATCGAGAAAGTACAATAAATACGAACCATTTATTCTAGGTACGTAATATATATCTATCTTTCTCTTCGTAACTATTATATGGATATCATAAATACTCTAAGTATAATTTCAATCTTTAATTTACGCAGCCTCTCAAGGGGAGCAAGTTTGTTATATCCCGTATCCGTACACGAAGAGACCGAAGAAATTGTGGCTCAATGTTGTCAAAGTCAACCCTAGGTCGAATATTTCAGGGGAATATGTGAACAATGAACTGACTCTTCTACAACAAGAAAACGATGATCCAGTAATGATGACTACGGTCGAAGATCTCGTTCCCGAGAATTTCGTGCAGAATGAAAACCCAATCAATCTTGATTACGAAGTAGGAGATGAAGAACCAGAAGACGAATTTCTGTGTAATCTATCTTCTTCTGATGATGACGACGAAGATGATGAAGCGGAGGCCAATGAGGCGGAAGATGACGAGTGATTTGATATGCTTAATGTCTATCTTAATGTTTTCATATGCTTAATGTATTTCAGATTTCAATTAGACATGCTTAATGATTTCATAAGCTTAGTGTTTATCTTTAATGTTTATACATCTTACTCTTGTTTTAAGTATAAGATGAATGGTTAATGTTTGTGAAAATTTATTATGATTATGGTTGATTATCAATTAGTAATGTTTAATTTGTATAAATTAGATTTTTTAAGGTTTGTTAACGTTTAAAATCAAAAAATTATAATTTAGATTAGCGACTGTTTAGCGACTAAATAGCGACTAATTGGGGTTTCAGAATTTTCGCGCCAACAATATAAAGGCCCGCCAAATATTTTAAGCCCATTCGCGTTATATTTGGGCGAAAATCGATTTGCCCGCCAAAAATATATGGGCGGGAAAACATTTTATTTGGCCCAAATTGTTTTGAGCCCATTTGCCTCTTATTTTTTTTCAGAAAAATCGCCTAAGGGGTCCAAACTTTCTCAACCCTAATCTCATTTCTCTTGCGCCGACTCGTTCTCTCTCTCTCGTTCTCTCGTTCTCTCGCTCGTTCTTCCTCCTCTCTTCACTGATTCTCGATCGATAACTGTTTTTCGATCGATCTCTGTGTCCCTCTCCTCTCTTAATCTTCCTATCTTAGATCTCTCTCTCTGTGGTCAACCTTTCTTTGTTCGATTTCTCCTTATTCCGAAAACCCTAAGTCGATCACTCTTTCTTTGCCTTCTCTCGATCTTTGTCTGTGTCCGATATCCCCTCTCCGTTTAAACTCCGATGGCTCCAGCAAAAGGTAGAGGAAGAGGTCGAGGGAGAGGAAGAGGACGAGGCCGAGGCCGAGCATCTATTGTCGGCGTCGACGCTCAGCCTTCCTCTTCCACGCAAAGTCGGCCAGCGAATCTACCTCAACAGTATGATTTCACTCCGGCGAGCGACGGTTCTCCGACACCGCGTCCATCTCTGACGCAAACTCAGTTGCATGTTCGCAACTATCCACCGCCGCAGGTTCTTTTCGAGAACAACTCGACCAGTCCGAGACAGGCGTCTCAAGGTCACTCTCCGAATCCTGAGTCTCAGAGAAGAGTACCTTCGCATGTAACTCCGAGGCAGAACACTCAAGGTCAAGTAACTTCGCTCCCTTTTTATGTGTGCGATGTAGTATATGACTTATGCTTGCTTGTTCTTGCTTGAGATTTTCATAGTTTAAAGGCTTGTGTTTGCTTGAGATTGTGTTAGCTCTTATACTGACTGTCTGTGCGATTTATTAAAAGACGTTTGCTTGCTTGAGATTTTCATAGCTCTTAATGCTTGAGTTTCTGTTGGTACTCATGTTTGGTATTGGAGTGGCTTGCTATAGATCATAGGATTAAATGATGCGTTGTTGACCTTATTAGGACTTGGTATTATTAGCTCATGTTGCTTTGGTTTTTAGTATCATAAGGTATTAATTCTCTGTTTATATGATGCGTTGTTGGTATTAACTGTCTGTTTTGCTTATAGGACTGTTTGTGAGTTAAATGACTTGTGCTTGCTTTAGTATCATAAGGTATTAGCTCATACTCATGTTTGTATGATGCGTTGTTGGTATTAACTCTCTGTTTTGGTATCATAAGGTATTAGCTCATGTTGCTTGCTTGAATGTTGGTCTTATAGGACTGTTTGTGAGTTAAATGACTTGTGCTTGCTTTAGTATCATAAGGTATTAGCTCATACTCATGTTTGTATGATGCGTTGTTGGTATTAACTCTCTGTTTATATGATGCGTTGTTGGTATTAACTCTCTGTTTTGGTATCATAAGGTTAATTCATGTTGCTTTATAAGATTATATGATGCGTTGACCACTATTTCAGGTCAGATGACTCCTCCACAACCCTCTCCTGCTCGTTCAGTTCAAGTGTCTCAACAACCGATGCCTTCTCGGAATCAGAACTCCGAAGCTAACAGCACTCATGCGCCTGAAACTCAGCAGTCCAACCAAATGAGTGAAGATGACATCGATGGAGTTGATGACAATGCTGATATTCAACCAAATCTTGAGGAAAGCCGTCTCCGCTATCTTCAGAGGCTGCTGGCCATGCCAGGCCGTGAGCAGTGGACGACCGTGCTCTCTCCAATACTTCCTCAGCCGCCAAACACTACTTGGTATAACCATCTCTCTCTCTCTCTCTCTCTCTCTCTCTCTCTCTCTCCAGTTAGATTGTGTTTTGCTCTGTTTAATTAAGTCATGATATGTACTGATTTTTTCTCCCTTGTAGGTTTGGTCGTGACAAATCTAGTTTGGTCAGGAAGATTACTAAGATATACCAAAACAAGTTTGATGGACCATTCTACACCTGGAGCCATGTGCCACGGCCGAGAGCAGAGAGATACTTCCTTGAGTTTGCTGTAAGTGTAGTACATTAATTAGTCTAGTCTTTTGTTTTACTTGTCATCAATATCTTACTAACTTCCATCTGCTGCTTCTTGTAGAAAGAGCACCACTGGGATTTCCTAATAACAGGGACCGTGCAAGCACATTTTGAGGCCATTTGTCAGAGAAGGATGAAGGATATGGTCAGCAAAGCTCATGTTTCAGGTGTGCGACCTTCGTGGATCCCAGGTGAATTCTGGACGCCAATGGTGGCCTATTGGAACACTGATGAGGGTAAACAGAGGAGTGGGACCGCTTCTGCATGTCGGAATTCTGATCGTAAAGGTCTCGGTCCTCACAGGAACTACAGCGGGCAGAAGTCTTTTCTGCAAATTAAACAAGAAATGGTAAGACTCAGACTTCCTCTATATATTTCTTCTCTTAGTATATTTACTTTTATTTAACCAATTTATCTTCTGTTGCATTTTCAGGAACGTGACCTGGGTAGAGAAGTAAGTTTTGGTGAAGTCTTCCTGAAGACCCACACCAAATCAGATGGAACCTACATAGACTTGAAGGCGCAACAGGTGGGAGAGAAGTATAAGGAGAAGGTCGAGGCAAGGAAGGCTGAGCTTGAGGCAGAAACGTCTGATGGGACTTCACGACCAAGGCATCTGTCAACTGAGGAAAACGATGAACTATTCCTTCAGGTAACTAAGCTTCTGTGAAATCGTAACCATCTATGTTTTAATGTTTATGAGAGTACATATGAGAATCTGTTACTGCTATGAATCTCTTGAGTTATTGGAATTGAGATTGTTGTGTTGATGATTTGTTTATTGCTCAAATGTGTTAGTGTTTCTGTTATTTGAGTCATTTGTCATTCCCAAACCAATTTTCTAACAGTGTATATAACTTTCATGTTTCCTAGTCAACAATTGTCGATGATAGAGGCCATGCTTATGGTATTGGAAGTCTAGGAGAGTATCACGCCTCTCAGAAGCGAAAGTACCCGGGTACCTATTCGACTTACAACTCACTACAAGATCAGCTACAAGAAGCACAACGCCAAATTGAGACACAAGCGGCTGAGCTAGCTAGACAAGCTAAGGAGCATAAGGAGTTGGCCATGGTGCAAAGGTATCTCCAGGAAACAGACCCATCATTCATAGACTTTTGCAAAAGTCAGACTGATGCTCCAGCACCTCAGTCTTCTCCTACTTCACAAGACTGATCTGTATGATGTATAAACTTGTTTATGTTTATAAGTGTTTGAATATTATGTTTGTTTTGGTTAAGACAATATAATCAACTTTAAGACAATGTATGTTCTTTTGTTTTGTGTAAGAGTTTTTTAGTCTTAAAAAAATAAAACAATAAAAAACAGGAATCTAAAAATAGAAACCAAAACCAATTTAAAATTGAATTACTAATCCGATTCCATTGCTAATTCGTCGCTAATTCGTCGCTAATTCGTCGCTAATTCGTCGCGAATATAGTCACAAAACAGTCGCTAATTCGTCACAATATGGCCAAAAATATGATCCAAAACCTTAATTTAGTCGCTAAATAGTCTCTAAACAGTCGCTAAAATAGTCGCAAGATTGTCGCTAAACGGTTGCTAATATAGCGACTATATAGCGACTACACATTTAGCGACTATATAACGACTGTTTATTAGTCGCTATATTAGTAGCTACTTAGTCGCTCATTAGTCGCTAATATTTAGCGACTCAATTGCGACTAATATTAATAAAATAACATTAGTCGCTAAATAGTCGCAAAATAGCGACTAATATAGCGACTAATAAATTTAGCGACCAGAGATTAGCGACTAACTACTTTAGTCGCTATTTAGTCGCAAAATCTAATTTTGCGACTAAATAGCGACTCTTTTTGCAGTCGCTAAATCGCTGTTTTCTTGTAGTGATACAACCTTCTTTCTGTCGACAACTTAAACTGCTTTCGTTGGGTTCACTCACTCAGGCAATACTCTGCTCGATAGCATTCGCCGCTTTGGTAAAGTTGAGTACTGGAGCAGACACAAGAATCTTTTTGGAGCTTCTGTATTATATACATATTCAGTGTATATGAGTTGTTTGTTCGTCTAAGTCAATTTTATTTTTATGTTAGAATAATTGTATCAAAAAATATATTTATTATGTATGGTTTTTTTTCTCTCTCAACAAGATACATTAAAGAAACCTAACTTTCACTAATCCAAATTGGTGGTTCCGGTCCAACATGTATTGTATATGATGGTCTAAGGCGGACACTCCTTGCTAGTCTATCTACCATCAAGTTGGTTGTGCGCGGTACATGGATTAGTTCAAACGCTGTGAAGTAGTCATTTCTTCCTTGGAACTCCTTTAAGTGAATTGAGAAATCTGACCATTCTTTTGATTCCGAGATTATCTTCACCAACTCTGAACAGTCCGTTGCAAATGTAATGTGAGTATGTTGATGATACTTCATAAATTCCATAACACATACCAGGGATTCGAATTCTGCATGGGTGGGGATAAGCTAGCTCTGATATTCATTGCCCCCATCAAAGCATTAGCTAGCATCTCTCTCATAACAATTATATACCATTATTGTCTTAAAAATTGATCACCTTCTTTCCACGATCCATCCACAAAACACCATTGTCCATTGATTATCAAATCATTGTCAGAATTACCTCCTCCCTTATTCCTGGCTTTGATTCTTTTACCTCTGTTAACTGCGCATCTCCCCATGTCACATATTCTGCTCTTGCTAATCTTAAAGTTTGTTGAGGGTTCCGGTCGATATGACTATAAATCATATCATTCTTACTTTTCCAAATATATCATATTAACCAAAGATATATATCCAACTTTTTATCTGAGAGTAATCTCCAAACCATATAATCCATATTCATGTAAATAGATACTGTAACTCTAGGTTTGTTAGTATTTGAGACAATTCCCAAATTTGAACTGTTGATGAACATTCAAATAAGATATGATTTATTGATTCTTCCACACACGTGTATGGTTCTATAATGAATGTTTTGGGATTTTGTTTTGTTTCTTTTGCAGCTAATAAAATAACATTATTTAAAGTTAATAATTTAGATTAAATAATATACATATATGTGTGTGTGTGTTTTTAAGCCCCACTACCCGAGCTAAAACGATAATTAGGGTTTTGTGTTCTCTATTTCTATTAGGGTTGTACGCTCTTCTCCTCTCAGATTGGGTGATTCTTGATTTGGAGATGTCTTCCAAAATTATGGCAAAGGAGGAGAAACTGTCAGAACCTCCGTCTCTGATTACCTTACTTCCCTACGACATCATCGTTGACATCTTAGCGCGTGTATCGAGATTCGACTATCCAACACTCTCTCTTGTTTCCAAGCACTTCCGGTCAGTGGTTACCTCAAATGAGATATATGCGAGACGTTCCTTGTTGGGATGCACCGAACACTGCCTCTATGTTGTCCTATCTGACAAAAAAACAGGTAATTTCCGTTGGTATATTCTCCGCCAGAAAGCCAACGGCAATTGCAGCTTGGTCCTTATCCCTTGGCTTTCCATTATGCCTCGCAGTCGCAGTAGATGCTTTGTCTCGGTGGGCTCGAGAATATATGTCTTTGGTAGTATGGAAGATCATACAAGTGCGTTCAGCATTGACTGTAGATCTCACACGGTGCAACCTCTCCCCAGTATGCCTGCACCGCTAATTTATACAGTTGCTCACATCATCAACGGGAAGGTTTACATATTTGGATATTGCGATAATGACTGGGAGAAGGTGATTGTGGTGTTCAATACAGAAACACAAATGTGGGAGCATGGTATGATACAGACAAACATTGAGATTGCTAACATGTGGTCGTCTGGTGGTAGTGTGGTCATGGGTGATAAGATTTACATGAGGAATGATGATTATGACTACAATATTTACGAGCCAAAGGAGAATACATGGGAAACAGACGAGATTCTGAATTCTAAGTGTTGGAGGCATGCGTGTGTGGTTGATGAGGTGTTGTATTATTACAATATTGATTATTTGGAGAAAGAGTTAAGAGCATATAATCCAAAGCAGATGTGTTGGATAGTGGTGAAAGGTTTGGAAGAATTGTTGCCTAAGATGAAAAGTTCATGGTGGTCACGCTCTGTAAGTTACGGTGGGAATCTGGCTTTGTTTTTTCTTAAAGAAAACAATATTAGTAGAACAATTGAAATTTGGTGTGCTGAGATTTCGCTGGAAACACGCCAAAGAGGAGAGATTTGTGGTCAAGTTGAGTGGTGCAATCATCTTCTGACTGGGGAATTCCGCTTTGAAGAATCTATAGATGTTTTTGTTTGATACCACAACTCTCCTTCACATTAACTTGTGCTTGTTTTTTCTTTTCTTTTTTTTAATAACAAAATTTTGTTGTCTAGCTTCACCCAAATGCATTGGTTTTTTCTTTTCATTACTACTAGTTGACTTTCTACTCCAACACATGCGGGGTTAAGTGTTTTTTTTTGGTATACAAATATACAAACACGATGTAGTATGTCCTATTACAACACATTACAATTGGAATTTCATCTTAGGATGTTGTTCACCAATCAATTTGTGCTCTATTATGTCAAAAGGTTAAGAAAAGCATTAGCGTGGACGAGAATAAACAATCAAATCAATCCAAAAACTTTCAGATGTTCAAAAAAAAGGTGCTAATCTTAGTTACGTATTCGTTTTGGCTTTGGTTAGTTAAGTTAGTGAAGATGAGATGATTCGTTAAGTAAGCATGTGAGTATCATATGGACAGTATCCACATTGTACATGGGATCTTCGTTTTGGAGAGAAGGTATAAGCATATCATCAAGAGATACAGTCTCTAACTGATTAATGTATTTGCGTTGGAGCTAGAGCTTGCAAGAGATTTATATATCTATTGTGATTCCCATATTTAAAATTAGTGGGGCACGCTGAATGCAACTGCTGTAATCTCCTGATTATGACCGCAGATCTATCAGAGTTTTCCCGGACGGTATCAATTGAAACGTCCACCACTGCCCCCCCCCCCCCCCCCCCCCCCCCCACATGGCCACATCTGAGGCATCGTTACGGAGAGATGCAAAGGAGGCTGCTCGGTATCAATTGAAACGTCCACCACTGCCCACATCTGAGGAGGTTGTATTCAAGCAACATTTTAATGAAATGAATTTTTTTGAGAAAAAAATGAAGTAAAATCCCACATTGAAAATAAAAAGGAAGAATTTGGTTGAGTTTTAGGTATAAATATATTTTTTTCTTCTAAAATTTACTATTTTAAACAATTGAACTTAGTAAAATTAGTGATCCATATATTTATATATATTATAAGTTATGTTTAATATATGTATATATATATATATATCAGGTATTTTAGTATCCGATCGGGTATCGGTTCGGTTGTGGGTATTATCCAATATCTACAGTTCCAAAATAAATTAATCATCGGAATAAATGCTACATAACCTTATCGGTCCATTTCGGTTCGGTTCGAGTTAAAATACTCAAGCCTACTCGATAGCATTCACGGCAAGAATCTTTTTGGAGGTCTGGTATTATATAAAAGCATTTGTAAAACAGAGATGGATAGAGTTCATGAAAGAGCTTATTGAAGAAGATGACATAATGATAAAGAGAAGTAGCTCATGAGAGCTTTATTGTGCAAGAGAATAGAGAAACGAAAGGCTAATAACTTTGTCTTCAAGAACAGTAATGTGTTTTATAGATTCATAAATATAAGAGAGAGGCTGCAACAATGGCAGCCAAGATAGTGATAAATGTTTTACAAGACTGATCATATATAGAGCTAAATAGGTGGTTCTAGAGACACTAAAACGGTAACATACTAGAGCTGTGCTTGTGATAAGATTGCCAGCTATTATTCTTATCTTCCAGCTGGTGAATCTGAACTTGGTCTGTAATCTCGTCCATAGGCGTAACCGTACACTTCTGCTTTTTGACCAAGACTTGAAGATTATGTTGACTGAGAGATGGGCTGATCCTTGCTGCAGTGATCCATTGATCTTCTCTCATTTTGCATTTGGGCCTTAGCCAAATGCAGTGTCTTGCTGCTCACGTTAATATTATATACATCTTCGATAAAGGGGGTTATATGAGTTGTTTGTTCGTCTAGGTCAAATTTTTATGTTAGAATAATAGTAAATATGTTTATTATGTATGGTTCTATAATGAATGTTTTGGGGATTTTTTTTGGTTCTTTTGCAACTAACAAAATAACATTATTTAAAGTTAATAATTTAAATTAAATAATATATATTTGTGTATGTGTTTTTAAACCCGACTACCCTAGCTAAAAGGAAAATTAGGGTTTTGTGCTCTTCTCTCTTTCTCTTAGTGTTGTACGCTCTTCTCCTGTTAGATTGGGTGATTAATAATTTGGAGATGTCTTCCAAAATTATGGCAAAGGAGGAGCAACTGTCAGAACCACCGTCTCTGATTACATCACTTCCCAACGACATCATCGTTGACATCTTAGTGCGTGTGTCCAGATTCGACTATCCAACACTCTCTCTTGTTTCCAAGCACTTCCGGTCAGTGGTTACGTCACCTGAGGTATATGCGAGACGATCCTTGTTGGGATGTACCGAACACTGCCTATCACTACAAGAAATCTGCCTCATAGCCACGGACTAGCCGCGAAACGTTCGTGGCAACGTTTTTTAAGCCGCGGATAGCTACGAATTCTGCCGTGGCTATGTCCGTAGATATTTAGCAGCTATTCGTAGCTACATAGCCACGACAAACGAACGTAGCCATTCGTAGCTACGTAGCGACGAACAGTCGCGAAGGTTTCGTAGCTAAACGCATCCGTGAACGGTCGCGAAATACGTCGTAGCTATATAGCTACGACTTACGATAGCCGCTAGTCGTGGAAACATAGCCGTGGATCGCTACAAAAATGTCGTGGAAATATATAGCTTCAACTAGCTATGAATAATGTCGCGGATAGTTTGATGCGGCTCATGTCGCGGCTATCCGCGTCCCGTTCCTTATTAGCCACGACGTATTTCGCGGCTATCCGTAGCAGTGTCGATAAATTATTGAGTTCACGAGATGTCATTGAGTATGGTCATTCGGATGTTATATCAATCAATTCCCAGCTTTTTTGCAGAGAATATATTCGATATAGCTATGGCCAAAATCGCGGCTAGTCATAGCTATATCAAAAAACATGTTTCCAACTATTGCAACCACTTTCAGATTGTAAAAAATCTTATTAGCTACGGCCTAAGTCGCGGCTATCCGTAGCTTATGTTTGCATTATATAATGCACGAGCACTTAGCCTCTTTCACACACATTCTAGTTATTCAATAAATGAAAGAGAGGTTGTGAGGAAAAAAAAGTAGAGAGAATTCGTTAAAAAATTGAGTAATTCCTTCGTTCAATTTCTTTTATCACTATGAGTGATTTCTATTTGTCGAGAGATTGGATGTATAAACGTATAAAACGTGGTACTCAATCTGTGTCTAAAAAGTTTGAGGAGGGAGTAGACTTTTTTATTTCATTTGCGTGTAATCAAGCTTATTATCTTGAACACCAATTCTTGTTTTGTCCGTGTAGAAGGTGCAAAAATCAAAAGCAACATGATGCCTATACTGTGGCGGCTCATATAAGGTCAAAAGGCTTTACGGAAAACTATTATATGTGGACGCACCACGGAGAACAAGGTAACTATGGCGGCGAATCCTCTACAAGTCATTTTCACGGTGAAGCTTCCACAAGTCATAACCTGGCCGGAGGTGAAATAGGAACTGCATATCCTATGCAAGTTCCGATAGAAGAGTTTCGTGATCCTAATGAAGATTTCAACATGGTACCTGACGGTGTCGGAAATATCCAAGATCCAATCTACCATGATGCCGTTTACCAAACTTTAGAAGCCGCAAATCAACCTTTATATGATGGGTGTGCTGATGGACGAACTCAATTGTACTTGACGTCGAAGGTGATGAATTGGAAGACCAATTTCAATATCCCGGAGGAATGCCTGGACGATATCACTCAAACTTTTAATTATGTTCTTCCATCGCCTAATAAAGCCCCGGCATCATATTACGAGACAAAGAAGTTGACGCGGTCTCTGGGGTTGCCATGTCATAAGATTGATGTCTGCGAGGATAATTGCATGTTATTTTGGAAGGGAGAAGATCGTGAATTGTCACATTGTCGGTTTTGTGGAAAAGATCGCTATGAATCAAAGGTGGGTCGGTCAGGCAAGAAGATACCGAAGCAAAGGATGTTTTATCTGCCCCTTGGTGATCGGCTGAAGCGACTATATCAATCAAAGACCACCGCATCGCAGATGAGATGGCATGCTGAACATGTGCCTCCCGAAGGAGAAATGCATCATCCCTCGGACGGAAGAGCGTGGAAACATTTTAAAAATGTATATCCTACATTTGCTTCAGAGAGTCGCAATGTTTATCTGGGTTTATCAACTGATGGATTTAACCCAATTGGTATGAACGGGCAATCACACTCTGTTTGGCCTGTCATAGTGACGCCATATAATTTGCCTCCTGGGATGTGCATGAAGAGGGAATATTTATTTCTCTCTATATTAGTGCCGGGGCCAAACCATCCGAAGAAAAGCTTGGATATTTATCTACAACCGTTGATTGAAGAGTTAAAGCATTTATGGAGCGAGGGTGTGGAGACTTATGACATTTCACGGAATGAAATATTCACGATGCGAGCTGCTTTGATGTGGACAATCAGCGATTTTCCCGCGTACGGTATGCTATCGGGATGGATGACACATGGGAGGTTGGCTTGTCCGTATTGTATGGACGATACAAAATCTTTTTGGCTGCCACACGGAAGGAAGCACAGTTGGTTCGATTGTCACAGAATGTTTTTGCCTGGAGGACATCCGTATAGGCGAAACGTTAGAGCTTTCTTGAAGAACAAAACTGTCCAAGACGATCCTCCGCCATGGCTAAACGGGGAAGAAATTTTACATGAGAGGATAAATAATATCCGTGGGCTGTTTAAAACAGTTGATTGTGGAGGAAATGGACATGAAAAGCCTGCTCGAACAATTGAAGCGTACGGTGTCGACCATAATTGGGTGAAAAAGAGTATCTTTTGGGAGTTGCCATACTGGGAGAACCTTCTTCTCCGACACAATCTTGATTTTATGCATATCGAGAAAAATTTCTTCGATAATCTCATTAACACGGTGCTAAATGTTCCAGGAAAGACAAAAGATAGCATAAAATCGAGACTGGATCTCCCTTCATTTTGCAGAAGACCCGATTTGGAAGTTACCGCAGATGGAAGAGTGCCTATTCCAATCTTTCGCTTGTCGAAGGAAGGTAAAGATAAATTTTTGACATGGTTAAAGACGGAGATTAAGTTTCCAGATGGGTATGTGTCAAAGTTTTCACGTTGTGTTAACATGGAAACGGGAAAGATCTCGGGCCTGAAAAGTCACGATTGTCATGTCATCATGCAACGGCTTCTCCCAATTGCTTTTTCAGAACTTCTTCCGAATGCAGTTCACACAGCAATTTCAGGTAATGATTAATTAATCTAATCTTAATATTTTATTTACTTATATAAGTGGGGTTCTTTAATGTTTTCAATTAATATTTACGTAGATATTGCACTATTCTTCCGAGATATATCTACCAAAATGTTGCGGACAGAAGATGTTGCTACACTTAAGGAAAACATTGCTATGAAACTTTGCAATTTAGAAAAGATCTTCCCACCGGCTTTTTTCGATGTGATGGAACATCTCCCAGTGCATCTTCCAGACGAAGCTGCTTTAGGCGGTCCGGTCCAATACAGATGGATGTATCCATTCGAACGGTACATGTATCACCTGAAGAAGAAAGTTAAAAACAAGGCTCGAATCGGAGGATCGATAGTAGCTCAATATGTAAACGAAGAAATTTCCATCGTGTCAGCCAACTTCATTACTCCTTCACAAGAGTTAGACTTTGTAGAAGATGTGAGGGAAATTCATTTCATCTACAACTATCCTAATGTCCCGCGTATCTTCCACCAAGTAGGAAGAGTTAGTGGCCAATCATCAAGCTTGTGGTTAAATGATGAGGACTACAATGTGCTTCAAACATTTTTATTGCTCAACTGTGAAGGTTTTGAACCGTACGAAAGGTATGATTTAACATTTTTATTTCTAAATATATTGGTTAAATGAGATAACATTGTAAATATTTGTACAGGATGTTTGAGGAAGAAATGACGCAAGATTACCCGAATATTACTGCAGACGCATTGACGAGACTAAAAGATCAAAGATTTGCAACTTGGTGTAAAAATTATGTAAGTTCTTTTTTTTAACTATATATAACTTATATCTTGTATATAGTTCATCTTGTTCTTTAACTATACATGTGCAGATCAACGACGCAAGTGCATCATTTGAATTTCCATTGTGGATGCTAGAATTCGTACAAGGTCCGAAGCATCAAATCACCTCATGGCATATGTATTATTCGAGGGGATATCATTACCATACCGAAAGCCATGGACAAAACAAGAAGACGATGAATTATGGCGTTTGTGTTCCGGGATCCGCTGAGACGGATTATTTTGGATTGATTGAAGAAATATTCATGATAGAGTACGGTGGTGCAGTGGAGCTAAAATCAATGATATTCAAATGTCATTGGTTCAACACTGGTCGAGGAATACGAACACATCCATCTGGTATTGTTGATATTTGCCCAACGATGAATTATGACAAGTATGATCCTTTCATATTACCAGAGCAGTGTGATCAAGTATGTTATATTCCTTATCCGAGACTGCGACCAACCAGAGAAGAATGGTGGGCAACAACAAAGGTTATGCCGAGAGGATTTTCTGAGACTCAAGAAATTTCTCAGAATGCAGTTCAAAACGACATAATTGATCGTGTGATACCACCTACCGGAGTAGTGCGAGTCGAGACACATGCGGTCCAAGATGTTGCGGATTATGAACCGACGCCTATGGCTAATCCAGATGACGAATATATTTCCGAAAATGATTTAGAAGATAACTACAGCGAATATTCGGAATCAGATTCAGATGAATAATTTGTGTTGTATCGTCTTAATGTCTAATTAAATAAATATGTAATATTGTGATATTTTCAATTTATAATATGTTTAAATTAAAAATCAACTCTTAAATTTATATCATATACTAACCACTTATAATTTGGATTAATCTAATAATTGTTTTTGAATAATTAGTTTATGACATTTATGGTTTAGGGTATGAAATTTAGGGTTTAGGGTATGAAATTTAGGGTTTAGATTTAAGGCTATATTATTGTTGGATTAATGTAGAAATCATATATTTTGGGTTTAGGGTTTGACATTTAAGGTTTGGGGTATGAAATATACTCGTCTTAGGGTTAGTATTAAAACGATATAGCTACGGCTTGCTACGATATTTGCCGTAGCTATACCAAAAAAAACCGCGAAATTAATTTTGGTTTTCGCGGTAAACCGACAAACGAAATCGATTTCGCGCTTAACCGCCAAACTAATATTCGATTTCGTGTTTAAACCGCGAAATTTTTTAAATTGGTGTGTTGGTCTAGCTATTGATTTGGCCGGTTATCTAGAAATTGAGGCTGGTTTACTCTGAACCAATTAAACCGACAACCCTAATTCCCCAGACTATATATTCGACACTTAGAAAAAAAATTCATTTTACTCTCTCGAAAACTTTAGAACTCTCCCGAAACTCTCTCGTCTTCCACCTCTCTTCGATCGTTCCTTCATCTCTCTCTGCGCCCTAACCATGCTCGTAAGTGATTTCCTCTCTCTCTCTCTCTCTCTCTCTCACTCTCGTTCAAGGTCGATTGTATTCGATTCTGTGTTAGGGTTTTGATTAATCAGATTCGGTGTTAGGGTTTTGTTTAATCGGTTCTTTCTTCGTCTCTATTTGACATGCTTGTTTAGTTAATGTTTAATCGGTTCTTGGATTCATTGTTAGGGTTCGATTTTGTTTATTCGGTTCTAGGGTTTTGCTTTTGTCTGTTCGATTTTGTTTAATCGGTTCTTATTTCGTCTCTATTTGACATGCATATTTTGCTTTCAGTCGATTTGTCGGTTTAAGGATGTTGATATCTGGTTTTTGAGTTTGTCTCTTCTTATTTGTTTAATCGGTTCTAGGGTTTTGCTTCTGTGGATTTCATTTGTCTGTCTATTTCATGGGTTTATTGTATCTGGATATAATCTCTGGTTTTTTATTGCGATTGTTGTCTGTCTGATTAAACCATGAAACAAGCTTTTTGACTGTCTGTTCTTGTATTGGTTTCAATTTGTTTTTGTATGTGGTTCCAATTTGTTCTTGTATGTGGTTTCATTCTGTTCTTGTATGTGGTTTCAATTTTGTTATTGTATCTGCTTCATTTTGTTATTCTATGACTTCTTGTTCTTCTTTGTTTGCAGACAAATATGGCAAGGACTCCTTCATCAGGAACTTCAGGCAGGAGGCCTTTAGTTCAGTCGCGGATTCCTCCTGGATCAGTGAGACAAACCACTTCAAGTGCTTCTCGACATCCTCTCCCGAGCTTAGCTGCTGTGATGGCTTCACCAGACCGGGTTCACATGCCGCATCTGCATCCAGAGAAGCTCAATGGAGGTTTATGGTGAGTTTAGACGAATATGGTATACTTATTTGTTTGTGTAGTAGTTAGATATGTTCTGAATTTCATTTATCTGAGAGCTTGTATACTTGTTTGCTTGTTCCTTATAGTTAAACCGAGCTTGTAATCTTGTTTAGGCTTGTATACTTGTTTGGTTGTTCCTAATAGTTAATGTTTGGTCTGTAGCTATAGTAATTGTTCTCCCTTTTTTGCAGGTTTGGCATCGATGACTGTGTACGGAAGGACATTGTAGCTGGTTATCAATCTAACTTCTGGGGACCTTGGTGGAACTACACAATGGTCCCACAGAGTAAGAAGGATGAATGGTGGATCAGTTTCGTGGTAAGCATTCTTTTTGTGTTTAGTACTTAACTTATATATGAAATTTTAATTGAGACTAATCTTAGTTTCATTTTTTATTTGTAGCAAAAATATTATTGGGAAAATATGTATCACAACGCTGTAGTTGAGCGTTACAGGACTATTCTCAGAAAATCAATCTCCGACACTGTGAGCAAGAGGAAGAGGTCAGGGAAGAAGCCTGATTTCATAGGCTTGGCCGATTGGGGTGTGATGCTAGAGACATGGGAAGAGGCTGAACACCAGAAGCGTTGCAAGACGAATTCAGAGAATGCAGCTTCTAATCCAGATGGCTTAGGGTCGCACCGTCATACCTCGGGAAGAAAAGGCCACCTTCGAGTTGCTTATGACATGGTAAGGTCTTGTATCTTATATTTTGATAATGAATATGTTTAATATATGATATAGTAATATTTATTGTTCTCTTGTTAGGAGAAAGAGACTGGACAGAAACCGGCTGCTACAACAGTTGTGCTTAAGACGCACACTCGCAAGGATGGGACCTGCATTGACAAAAGAGCATTGTCTCTTGTCGCTGCTGCTGAGGCTCTGGCCCTTGAGCGATCATCGCAGTGCTCCTCTCTCACTGAAGGAACAGTCTCCACACCCTCCAACCACGACCTCACTGCCGCTTATATAGAGGTAGATGGTCTGCTTAGTTCCTTATCATAGCTTGTGTTGATGCCTGCTTAGTTATTTAGTATGCATGGATAGTTGTATATATGCCTGTGTTGTTGTTGATGTTTGCTTAGTCCTAATATTCATGTTCTATTTTGCAGACCGCAACTAACAACAAGGGCCGGATTTATGGCCTTGGATCAATCCAGTCTCTCTCCATCCATCCAGATGAGAGTGCAGCAGCCGCAATTCTTAGGAACTCCACCGACGCTGAGGAAAAGGAGCAGATGAAGAGCTGTGTCAAGGAGTTGAAGACTGGCATGGCGATGTTGCTGAAGCTTAGTGGATATGATCCCGTCACGTACCAGCCAGTTGCTCGTGAGAGTGCAGCCTCTGCTCCAAGTCCACATTCTGAAGCAAGTCAACAGCCTAACATGATCTCGGACACACTCCCACCCAACCAGAACCAAAATGAAGTAGCTCAGTGAGAGAGCTTAGCTAGGATGTTGTGTATTAAATGTATAAATTAGTTTTTGGTGATGAAAGAACATGTTAAATGTCTTTCTAATGATGCACAAACTATTGTGTATGTATTTTAACTCTTTAGGAATGTAAAATATTAAGTATGCTTTCTTTCAAATAATCAAGATTTTAGTTCTAATTAGCAATGACAAAACAGGTTCTAATCATATTAACAACCAATATTCGTATTGGTTTAGTAGCTAATTTTTTTTGGGTCATTAAACTATATAGCTACGGCATGCTACGCATGTGTCCGTAGCTATGTATCCATGAAATAATTCCCTGCTATTCGTGGATAGTTAACTATGACATATCGCGTGGCTAGCCGTAGCAATAGCCACGACACAATCTGTAGATAGTCGTAGCTATGTCTATGATCTGGATTGTGGCAAGTCGCGACTACGTTAGCTACGAAGAGCAACGACTGATTCGTGGAAAATATAGCCAAGCAATACATCGTGGCTATCCGTAGATAAACCGACAACCCTAATTCCCCAGACTATATATTCGACACTTAGAAAAAAATTCATTTTACTCTCTCGAAAACTTTAGAACTCTCCCGAAACTCTCTCGTCTTCCACCTCTCTTCGATCGTTCCTTCATCTCTCTCTGCGCCCTAACCATGCTCGTAAGTGATTTCCTCTCTCTCTCTCTCTCTCTCTCTCTCTCTCTCTCTCTCTCTCTCTCACTCTCGTTCAAGGTCGATTGTATTCGATTCTGTGTCAGGGTTTTGATTAATCAGATTCGGTGTTAGGGTTTTGTTTAATCGGTTCTTTCTTCGTCTCTATTTGACATGCTTGTTTAGTTAATGTTTAATCGGTTCTTGGATTCGTTGTTAGGGTTCGATTTTGTTTATTCGGTTCTAGGGTTTTGCGTTTGTCTGTTCGATTTTGTTTAATCGGTTCTTATTTCGTCTCTATTTGACATGCATATTTTGCTTTCAGTCAATTTGTCGGTTTAAGGATGTTGATATCTGGTTTTTGAGTTTGTCTCTTCTTATTTGTTTAATCGTTTCTAGGGTTTTGCTTCTGTGGATTTCATTTGTCTGTCTATTTCATGGGTTTATTGTATCTGGATATAATCTCTGGTTTTTGATTGCGATTGTTGACTGTCTGATTAAACCATGAAACAAGCTTTTTGACTGTCTGTTCTTGTATTGGTTTCAATTTGTTTTTGTATGTGGTTCCAATTTGTTCTTGTATGTGGTTTCATTCTGTTCTTGTATGTGGTTTCAATTTTGTTATTGTATCTGCTTCATTTTGTTATTCTATGACTTCTTGTTCTTCTTTGTTTGCAGACAAATATGGCAAGGACTCCTTCATCAGGAACTTCAGGCAGGAGGCCTTTAGTTCAGTCGCGGATTCCTCCTGGATCAGTGAGACAAACCACTTCAAGTGCTTCTCGACATCCCCTCCCGAGCTTAGCTGCTGTGATGGCTTCACCAGACCGGGTTCACATGCCGCATCTGCATCCAGAGAAGCTCAATGGAGGTTTATGGTGAGTTTAGACGAATATGGTATACTTATTTGTTTGTGTAGTAGTTAGATATGTTCTGAATTTCATTTATCTGAGAGCTTGTATACTTGTTTGCTTGTTCCTTATAGTTAAACCGAGCTTGTAATCTTGTTTAGGCTTGTATACTTGTTTGGTTGTTCCTAATAGTTAATGTTTGGTCTGTAGCTATAGTAATTGTTCTCCCTTTTTTGCAGGTTTGGCATCGATGACTGTGTACGGAAGGACATTGTAGCTGGTTATCAATCTAACTTCTGGGGACCTTGGTGGAACTACACAATGGTCCCACAGAGTAAGAAGGATGAATGGTGGATCAGTTTCGTGGTAAGCATTCTTTTTGTGTTTAGTACTTAACTTATATATGAAATTTTAATTGAGACTAATCTTAGTTTCATTTTTTATTTGTAGCAAAAATATTATTGGGAAAATATGTATCACAACGCTGTAGTTGAGCGTTACAGGACTATTCTCAGAAAATCAATCTCCGACACTGTGAGCAAGAGGAAGAGGTCAGGGAAGAAGCCTGATTTCATAGGCTTGGCCGATTGGGGTGTGATGCTAGAGACATGGGAAGAGGCTGAACACCAGAAGCGTTGCAAGACGAATTCAGAGAATGCAGCTTCTAATCCAGATGGCTTAGGGTCGCACCGTCATACCTCGGGAAGAAAAGGCCACCTTCGAGTTGCTTATGACATGGTAAGGTCTTGTATCTTATATTTTGATAATGAATATGTTTAATATATGATATAGTAATATTTATTGTTCTCTTGTTAGGAGAAAGAGACTGGACAGAAACCGGCTGCTACAGCAGTTGTGCTTAAGACGCACACTCGCAAGGATGGGACCTGCATTGACAAAAGAGCATTGTCTCTTGTCGCTGCTGCTGAGGCTCTGGCCCTTGAGCGATCATCGCAGTGCTCCTCTCTCACTGAAGGAACAGTCTCCACACCCTCCAACCACGACCTCACTGCCGCTTATATAGAGGTAGATGGTCTGCTTAGTTCCTTATCATAGCTTGTGTTGATGCCTGCTTAGTTATTTAGTATGCATGGATAGTTGTATATATGCATGTGTTGTTGTTGATGTTTGCTTAGTCCTAATATTCATGTTCTATTTTGCAGACCGCAACTAACAACAAGGGCCGGATTTATGGCCTTGGATCAATCCAGTCTCTCTCCATCCATCCAGATGAGAGTGCAGCAGCCGCAATTCTTAGGAACTCCACCGACGCTGAGGAAAAGGAGCAGATGAAGAGCTGTGTCAAGGAGTTGAAGACTGGCATGGCGATGTTGCTGAAGCTTAGTGGATATGATCCCGTCACGTACCAGCCAGTTGCTCGTGAGAGTGCAGCCTCTGCTCCAAGTCCACATTCTGAAGCAAGTCAGCAGCCTAACATGATCTCGGACACACTCCCACCCAACCAGAACCAAAATGAAGTAGCTCAGTGAGAGAGCTTAGCTAGGATGTTGTGTATTAAATGTATAAATTAGTTTTTGGTGATGAAAGAACATGTTAAATGTCTTTCTAATGATGCACAAACTATTGTGTATGTATTTTAACTCTTTAGGAATGTAAAATATTAAGTATGCTTTCTTTCAAATAATCAAGATTTTAGTTCTAATTAGCAATGACAAAACAGGTTCTAATCATATTAACAACCAATATTCGTATTGGTTCAGTAGCTAATTTTTTTTGGGTCATTAAACTATATAGCTACGGCATGCTACGCATGTGTCCGTGGCTATGTATCCATGAAATAATTCCCTGCTATTCGTGGATAGTTAACTATGACATATCGCGTGGCTAGCCGTAGCAATAGCCACGACACAATCTGTAGATAGTCGTAGCTATGTCTATGATCTGGATTGTGGCAAGTCGCGACTACGTTAGCTACGAAGAGCAACGACTGATTCGTGGAAAATATAGCCACGCAATACATCGTGGCTATCCGTAGATAAATAGATACGACTTTAGTCGTGTCTACTCGTAGCTAATGCCACGACCACATTTCACGTCTAGTCGTGGCTACGGTTGCTACGAAACAGGCCATCGTTATTCGTAGCTACTAGCCACGAATCTCGGCGTGGCTACGTCGTGGCAATACGGCAGCGGATAGCCACGAAAAGGTCGTATCCACGAGCCCATAGACGCGGATTTTGTTCGTGGCTATCCGTGGCTACAGCCGACTTAGCTACGGAATTTTTCCTGTAGCCACGAAAAATGCCGCGGCTATATGGCCAGTTTCTTGTAGTGTATATGTTGTCCTATCTGACAAAAAAACATGTAACTGCCGTTGGTATATTCTCTGCCCGAAAGCCAACGGCAATTGCAGCTTGGTCCTTATCCCTTGGCTTCCAGTTATGCCTTACAGTAGCAGTAGATGCTTTGTGACAGTGGGCTCGAGAATATGTGTTTGGTGGGATCGAAAATCATACAAGTGTGTTCAGCATTGACTGTACATCTCACACGGTGCAACCTCTCCCCAGTATGCCTGCACCGCTAATTTATACAGTTGCTCACACCATCGATGGGAAAATTTACGTATTTGGATATTGCGATGATTACCGGGAGAAGGAGCTTGTGGTGGTGTTCAATACAGAAACACAAGTGTGGGAGCCTGGTATGATACAACCAAACATTAAGATTACTAACATGTTGTGGTCTGGTTGTAGTGTGGTCATGGATGATAAGATTTACATGAGGAATAATGATTATGACTACAATATTTACGAGCCAAAGGAGAATACATGGGAAACGGACGAGATTCTGAATTCTAAGTGTTGGAGGCTTGCGTGTGTGGTTGATGAGGAGGTATTATATTATTACGATATTGATTCTCATATAATAGAGTTAAGAGCGTATAATCCAAGGCAGAGGTGTTGGAGAGTGGTGAAAGGTTTGGAAGAATTGTTGCCTGAGATGAGAAGTTCATGGTGGTCACGCTCTGTGAGTTACGGTGGGAATCTGGTTTTGTTTTTTCCTAAAGGAGAAGGAATAACAAGAGAAATTTGGTGTGCTGAGATTTCGCTGGAAACACGCCAAGGAGGAGAGATTTTGGGTCAAGTTGAGTGGTGCAATCATCTTGTGACTAGGGAATTTTGGTTTGAAGAATCTCAAGATGTTGTTGTTTGATACCACAACTCGCCTTCGTATTAGCTTGTGTTTTTTTTTTTTTTAATAACAAAATTTAGTTGTCTAGCTTCACCCAAATGCCTAGATAGTTTTTTCTTTTCATTATTACTAAATCATATATTGCTTATGTAGATGAATAGTCGCATTTGAGAATCCATTGTGAGAAAAACAAAGAATCCAGCATCAGAATCAAATCGAAAATCTGGTTGTCCAAAACGGTATATGACATGTTAAAGAAAAGATGTGAAGCAGGAGTTTATTAGCATTCTGTACCGATCGAATAGTTAAACATGTAGTTGTGTTTTTTAGTTTGTTCTATATTCAGTTTAGGTAATCGAAATGATATTTTTAACTGATAATTAACTTTGTGAACATTTTTTAGGGGAATTGCCTATTTATAAAAGTTTATGTTTCAAAATTTAAAAATTTAGTTAGTCGTTGGTGATTTCGACATTGGTCTATATTTGTGTTTGAAATACTGTTTTATAACTAAGTTTATAGGCAACATCCTTGGCCACGCTCTCGGGCACGCTTCCAAAGACCTTCGTTGCCTTCCTTCTTCTCGTCGTCATCATCGTCTCCCTGGTCGCCGGCGGTCCGTGCCAGGGCTGGGGAGGAATAGTCTCGATCTAGCTTTGTTTCTCCGGCGTGTATCTCCTCGACTTCCTCTCATCTCCTCCGGACGGGATCTCCGACGACGCTTCCATGGCGGATTTTGGACTGGTGCGAAGTTTTCCGGTGCAGATCTTGCACCCTAGTGCTTCAATGTTAGGTGTCTTGTCGTCCTCTGGTGCTCGCAGCGGTGGATTTGAGTCGGCTTTGTGCCTTTCCTGCGGCGCTCTTTCGGCCGATCGTTATGGCGATGAGGTGAGGCGTCGTGCATGTGTGCTAAGATCCGGTCATCTCCTCCTTGGCTTGTCTAATCGGTAGATCCAGATTTTATGTTCCAGAGACTTGAGTTGGGTTAGAGGAGTTAATTTTGTTTATGTCTTTGGTAGTCCCTTTGTTCTAAGTTCATTTGTTTGGTGCTCTTGGATGCATGATTGGTAGTCTTGGTTTTAGTTTTAGGCTTTGGTTTGCTCCGGTTAGTGTTTTCTCGATCGTCGTGTCTTGTTTCTTTAGTCTCCTTCTGCCGATTTTAGGGTTAGTGAATAATTAAGTCTTGTTCTATAGTCGTTTTTTATCATTCCTTTTAAGACTATCCCTGTGTGGGGATGCATAGCTTGGTTTAGACTAATTAGGAGTTTGACTAGGTAGGAAGGAGTTAGATTCGCGATTGTGGTTTTTGTCTTCTAATCGGTGTTAGGGTTTATATTTGCAGCTTGCCGTTGGCCTCGGCATTCTTCCGTTTACAGTAGTTCGCTTTGCTTTGCCTAAGGTTGTTAGTGTTCCGCGTCTGCTAACTCTTCTGCTAATCCGTCATTCAGAGTGCTTATTTCTGATGTATTTTTTTTAAAGGGTTTTGTTTCTGGAGGATCTCGATCCTCCCAGCTTCAGATTCCCTCAAAACATTAGGGTTTTGATTTCCCTTTTTGGGTTTAGTTTTCTTCATGTTAGTTTTGATTGTTAGCTTTCGGTAGATCCGGCGTTGTTTGTAAAAACCTGGTTTGGATGTTTGTTGCATTATATAAAATTTTCAGACGAAAAAAAAAATTTTATTAGGAGAAATAGACGTTTCATTATTCAACACAATTATATTATGAAAAAAAAAACTAAATGTTTCGGTATTGATAAGGTTACTGCATTTTAACCAAACTGAATTAATCAAACCGAACCGAACCAAACAGACTATTTGTTAGTTTGGTTCAGTTTGGTTACCTTCAAAAACCCGATTGGCTCAATAATTAGTATAGTTTGATTAACCGAACTCACCGAATGGAATCGAATAGGCCTGGACATTTTAACCGAAACTGATTACCTGAACTGGAACTGAACTGAAATGAACCGACCTAAAACCGATATGGTTATATAGCATTTACCCGATGAGTAATTTATTTTGGAACCTTGGGTATTAGATAATACCCGGAAACGAACCGATACCCGATCGGATACCCGAATACCCGAAATATATATATATATATATTATATAACCTATAATATATAAAAATATATGGGTCACCGATTTTACTAAACTCAATTGTTTGAAATAGTAAGTTTTAGAAGGAAAAAAACTCTATTTATTGGCAAGATTCACCAACTTCTTTCTTTTTATTTTCGATTTAGGACTTTTACTTCTTTTTCTAAAAAAAAATCATATAGTTGAAACGGTTGTTATTAAGTACTCCTTCCGTTTTTCAATATATGAGGTTTTAGAGTTTTAGTTTTTTTTTCAAAATATAAGAAGTTCTCACATTTCAATGTAAAAGTTCACTTTATTTTAATATAAAAAAATTAAAAAGTTAAAATATAATAAAAGAAGTTTCTTAGAAATCTCAAAAAAAAATAGAATATTTAATGATATTTTCATGTTTAAAAGTAAAGAAATTAATTTTTCTTAATATATGTGTTTTAGCTAAAACCTCCTAATATTCAGAATCAGAGTTAGTAATTTTAATATGGTAATGAACAAGTTTATTGTTGGAAAAACACGAAATGTAAGATCTCAACTCGGTCTATCTGAAGATAGAAAGAGTTTTAGGGTTTGTAAATTAGGGATTCTAAAAGAAGAATTTAGGAACGCGGTAAGATTTGGGAATTTAGGGTTAAAAGCCGGTGTTTCCGAGGTGGAAGCCGGTAAAGAATGTTATGAAAGTCGCCGGAGAGAATTTTAGGTTAAAGTCGCTCTAAAAGTCTCTCAAGGCCGAAATATAATAAGAAAAGTGTATCTTTATTGAACGATATGAGGTTCCCTTATATAGGGTTACAAGTCGGTCTAAATATAAAAAGGAAATAAGAGATAATTACAAATTTTCCTAAATAAATCGGCTTTATTTTTATGGAATATTCCCTCTTTTCCGTTTTGCTCGCGCGGCGCCTTGAATCCGACACCTTCCAAACCCTAATGTAAGTCGGCTATCCCGAGTTCGGTTTAACCTAAGTTTTACCGCCTTGGGCTTTATTACCGACTTTCCATTCTGGGCCGACCTAAACTCATGAATAGGCCTTCTTAGGAAAGTGCTAATCTTGACTCTAACAATAAGCCCCCCCCCCCCCAGTGTGGCGACTTCAATTCAATTCGGCATTACGGGAAGTTAACTTGGTTTAAGAGATGATTTTTTGTAGGCCCAAGGTTTGTTGCCCCGCGAACTTCATTTTCTTTGAGGCCCATACTCTCTTTGGGCTGTTCCGTCATGTCCTATTACGGGCCGGTTCGAATCTGTCGGTTGGTTCGGCCAAACCGGGATTGATTTTCGGTCTAATCACCGGTTAGGTATGAAACATGAATCGTCACCTCGGTAGTGGTGTGCCTCGAGTTGTGTGCCGTCATTTTCATTATAAGTAGCTCTCTCTCGCTTCTCATTCTTCATTTTTCTCAAGAGAAGAAGTTTGGAAGGTAATCCTCTCTCTCTCGATATTTATTTTTCCGATTATCGCTCCGCCGTTGCTCCGTTCTAGGTTCTATAGCTTTTTAGATCGAAACGTTGTTTTTCTCTGTGTTCTTCACTTGTTCTTCACTAGTCATGTCTTTGATCCGTTGTTCAACGAGTAAAGACAAAGAAGTTGTTTCCGTCTCTTCTGCGGATGATTCTCCAAGTCGCCAGTCCATTTCCCCTGCTCCCTCATCTTCGAGTACTTCATCTGACTTGAGGAATCATCCGGCTCATCTTGTAATTGAAGAGCTTCGACGTCGTCGCGAGGCATCTCGTCAGACCGATGCTGCTGAGAGTTCCGGTCGGGGAGATTTGATCATACCTCAGCTACGGGATTCCGATAATGAAGACGATGTCGATGTTGGTCGGGACGGTTCCGAGGATGATGTTCCTTCCGCGTTGCCGGTTGATCCTAGCGACACGTTTGGTAACGTCTTCCAGACCAGATCCAATGCAACGTCAATCAGGTCCATGCTCCAAGACTGCGGAGCGGATCCGAAGATTAAAATTGTCATTCCCTTTCCGCTTGACCGTCCTTGGAGTCCTCCACCGGGATATGTGACCCTCTACGAGTCATATTTTATTAATACCGACACTGGAGGTTGCCGTTGCTGGTTTCCATTGCCCGATCTACTGATCTCATATTGCCACCGTCGTGAAATCGCCATCTCCCAACTCTCAGCCGTTGCGGTTCGCCATATGGTCGGTCTTCCAGTATTGGGAGTTGAGGCCGGTATCACCATAACCGCACAGATCTTTGAGGAGATGACGTCGATTAATCGCATGAAGGCTACGAGCCCAGGATGCTTCGCGGTTAAATTTAAAAGCGGTAACCGCATTCTGACAGACGCGCCCAAGAAGATTAACAACTGGCAACGATCCTATTTCTTTGTCGAATTATCTTCCTTAGTCGTTCCTGACGAACATAGGGAGCTTATCAGGACGTCTTGGAATACCGATTATGGTAGATGTCGTTCCAATATTTCTATCTTTTAAACACGATAATTTACTTAATTCCTTTTTATCTTTGCAGTGGATCACCCTTTTCTGAAGCCGTATCCCGACAACTACTTTCCTATCCTCGAGCAGATTCAGGCTCTCGACTTGCGCAAGTGGTCGTACCTTACTCGCGTGCGTATCAGCAAGTCTCTCCCGCGGATCTCCGAAGGTTCGTCTTTCCGTTTTACGATAGGCGTACTTTGCTAGCCTTCTGAATTTTGGTTTCTTTCCTTTTTTTAGTGAAGTGGGATACCAAGGCAAAGGTTACACCTGAACAGCTTGTGAAACCAAAAAGGATGGGTAAGGTGCAAAGAATCGAATCGGTTGACTACTCGAAGAAGATCTCATCCAAGTCTTCGTCTCCTGCCAAGCCGGTGAAGGAGAAGGATATCTCCGTGTCATCGCAAGATGGGGGTCAATCCGTTGATGTTGGAGATAAGCCGGTTGCTCCTCTGACTGTGACGATAGCCCAGCCGGAAGCTGTGTCCCCGCTTCCCAAACTCCCGCCTAAGGCTCCGTCTAAGAAACGAGCAGCGGAAGGCAGAGTAGATCAGGAGAGGTCGGCTAAGAAGGCTGTTGTAGCCGGTAAAGCCGTCAGCTCTGATAAGGCAGCCGCCAATGATCCTGAGAAGAGCCTGGATCCGTGGCATAGATTTTATCAAGAAACCGGGGACGTCGTTGATGCATATGGTAATACGAAACCATTTATTTCTCTTAAAGAGATTGTTCACGTCCGCCCCCGTGCTCCTATAAAGGAAGGGGATTCTCGTCCTTCGATCCACAACTTTGCTTATCAGTACGAGAGCGAGGTCCCGCTTATTGATAACCCGCGGGCGTGTTTTGATATGCTGACCTGCGTCCGAGGGAATGAAAGAGAATGGCCGGTTCTACAGGAGCTTCCTCACTCGGACACCATTCTTAGGCTGAAACATGCTGAAGCAACTGTAAGTCTTTATCATTGAGCCTTGCTTGTTTTTTTCTTTTCTGACAAGATCTTTTCCTTTGCTTCCAGATGATTGCCCCGTCGAATCGCGTGGCTCTGGAGAGTTCTTGGAGCGCAAAAAAGATGGATGACGCGGTAACCAAGCGGGATGAGCTTCTCAAGAAGGCTAAAGAGGAGAAGAAGGCTTTGGCGGCGAATAACGCGGTGCTTAAAGATAAGCTTCGTTTTGTTGAAGAGGAGTTGGCCCTTGTTAAAGAGAAGTCGAAAGTCGATCTCCTTAAATTGCAGAAGAAGATGGAGGGCCAGCAAAAGTTTTATTCTGACATGGTTCGGAAGGAACGGGATAGAGTTGAGGCCGCGGTTAGGGCGAAAGCACAAACTCATTTTGATCTCTTTCAACGGTTTGTGAAGGATCAAGACGTCGCTGTTGGCCTCCAGGTTGAGCAAGCCCAAGTTTCTGGTCTGAAGAATTGTTTGGCGAAGCTCAGCGGCGAAGGCGTCTCGTTCCCTCAAGCTCTTTTGGATCAGGTCGCTGCTGACGAGATCGCGGTGAATGCTAAGATCGATGAGACAGAGGTCGTGACCAAGGAAGAACTTTCGTTCGTTCTTTCCCCTGTTCAGCACCCTCTTCTTAATCTTCTCAACGACTCTCCTCCTCCTGTTCCGTGCAACATTGATCAGTTCGGAACTAATCACGGAGTTATCCCGGAGGCTGTTCCCGTGGATCTCGTTCGATCTGTTAGCTCGGAGGTAGCGACTTTGGCTGGTGCTTCTAAGTCGCAAGAGGAATCCGCTGAGAAGGAGAAATCATTGTCGGGAGTTTAATAGCTTCCCTTGTAATTTTATTTGCTTTTTTGTAAAAACCCTTAATTTTCTTTTGTTTAAATTAAATTTTGCTTTAAGATTGACAGTTATTTGTGTCAACACTTAGCGGACGGTGGTTCGGAGATACATACTTTATGACTAAGTCGGGCTAATCCTGTCTAAACTGTTCTTTTTAGATAGTTTTTTAGACAGTTTAGCGACTTGAGTACATATTCCTGGTTCAATCACTATATTTAAGCCTTTTATCAACGAGTCCAATCAATTTAGTGACTCGAAATCAAGCCCAACTAACTGTATTAGACTCGTCGTCAAGCTTTAAATAATTTTAGCGACTTTCACTTGGGAAACATAACAAAGCCGTGTTACTATATTCAAACTTGTCTTTGACAAATCTTTAAACAAGTAGCGACTATGTTTATGTTTTGCCATAAGGCGGTTTGCGAGGCATAAGTGTTGGAATTGTGTCCAGTAATCTCGGTACTGTCTCTAGAAAGTAAGAGTATGTCAATGATCAGACATAAGTCATATAATACTGGGGGTCATGATGGCTTGCTAGAGTCCGCTCATGATCTATAAGTCTTGGACTTATTGCCTTTATTATATGATCCCATATGGGTCACACGCCTAAGCTAACGGGAAAATACGAAGGAACGTTTTAGCAGAAGTACGGTAAAAGTGCTAGGCATTTACTGTACTTAGAGAGAGACTAAAGGGCCTGATTAAATCAGAACTGAGAATTGGGCCCAAAAGCCCATGAGAACTAGAAGGGATTTTAATGACTAAAATCAGACCTAGCTCTCTAATTTTCTTAGCAATCTGCGCCTCCCTTAGTCTCTCTCTGCGCCTCCTCTCTGTCTGGTCTAGCAGCCAATTCCCGAGCGTGCGTGTGTGAGCCTTTGGAGGATCCATCTCTTGGTGGTTCTGCTGATCTCTGACCTTACCTCCCATTCCGCTGCATAAACAAGGTAAAAGGTGAGATCCATTAAGTTTCTAAATAAGAGAACCTAGATCTGCATGTTTAGTAGGATGAATCAATCTGAGAATTGAATCAGGAAACACTAAACGATCCAACAGTGGTATCAGAGCTATTGGTTCTGTGGTTTTTCTTGTTTTAGAATCATGTTTAGGATTGTTTAAGAAGTGTTTTTGAATCAACCTACTGATAAAAGAAAACACTTAAGGAACAAAGAATTAAAACCTAAACAAACATGAAATCGCATGATCCGATCTATATGAATCGGTATGCGTCGGATTGTCCGGATCGGGAAAGACGCACGAACCGATCGACGAGGATCGTGTTGCGTGGTCGTGTCCCGATCAGCGGATGGATCGCATCCCGCTCGCGTGATTCACTCGTCCCGATCGTGTCTTGATCACGGCTGTACCGAGCGTCCCGAGCATGATCGAGAGTTGGTCCGATCGGCTGTGCTGATCGCATGGATCGATCGTAAGGATCGATCGCATGGATCATCGGCTGTGCCAGCTCTCGACCCGACCGTCCCGTCCCGATCACTCGTCCCGATCGTCCTGTCCCGTACGGTTTCGCGCCTCGATCATCGACCCGCTGCGGCTGTCCCGATTGTCGTGTGAAACTAGGGTTCACGTCAAATTGATCGGTTCGGTTTAAGGCTCGGTTTAAAATTTTATTAAAATTAATCGTCACGGTTTAATAAACAGACTTAATAAATTTATTAAGTTCTGGTTAAACCGGGATAAGAAATCCAAAGTCGAAAAATTGGATTTTGTGCCTAAACCAGTGATTTTCTAATTTGATTTGGTTGGACCAAATAAATTGAGAAAATCCGGTTTAGTAAATAACCGGTTGACAATTGTGGTCATCGTAGTAATTAATTTTGGTTAAGACCAATTTTAATGAACCAGACCGGTTATGTCATTTAATTGGGCAATTGGGTTATGTCTTGGACATAGACAAATTCTTGGGTCTCGGGCCAAGAAGTTAAAACAATTGGGCCAATTATTTGAGTCTTTTCTTCAGAATTAATTTGAAATTTATTTTTATAAAATTATAAAAATCGATTTTTTAAATTAATAAGTTTCCAAAATTTTGAAATTAGAAAGTTTCTTAAATTAGAAGTTTCTAGATTTGCATGCTTTGGATTTTAGGAAGTTTCTATAATTAAAAGTTTCTAATTTTAGAAAGTTTCCAAAAATAGTAGGTTTCCAAAATAGGAAAGTTTCCAAAATAGTAATCTTCTATTTGGGATAAAATCTTAATAAACCTACAAACCTCAAATAATATCAAGCGTTGGATGTCTTGTCCAGTCTATGTCAGCTGTCGAAGCCCATTCAATTGTACTCATGGCCTTACAGTGTGAGGGTGTCTACTTTTGCGTGGGTAAGACGGTTTGTGATTCATAAATGTCATTGGGAGTCCCAGACATTAATGATTACATGACTGTATAGACTGGTTTTCTTGACTAGGCCATCGGGAGTCCCGGGCCTTGAGACATCAGAGTGGATTGGGCCTCGGGCCCAGATTCACAACCAAGAGTTATATCACGGATATAATTAGCCGACATAGGGCTTACCGATATAAGCTAAGGTTGGGTGGCGGCCAGTGGCCCACTTTAATCTTAGTTATATGTGGATCTTGGAATCATTATATTCTATTGAGGGTAACTGATGTTATTGAATATAATGCGTGATTAATCATATTAAATTTAATATGAGATTAATCATATTGAACATATTAACTAAAATCTTTTTTATCTTATATATTTTAGCTATGACTACTACAAACACACAAAACACATTCTCAATCCGGTCTGTTCTCGAGAAGGAGAAGCTGACTGGAACGAACTTCCTGACGTGGTCAAGGAACTTGAGGCTGGTCCTCAAGCAGGAGAAGAAGGATTATGTCCTTCGTGATCCCCTCCCCGAGAGGCCTCCTAACAATGCCGCCAGGACTCTGCATAATGCTTGGGAAAAGCATTCGTCAGATGAAAATGATGTCTATTGCCTGATGTTGGCGACAATGACTGCTGAGCTGCAAATGCAGTTCGAGAGTGTGTTGTCACCCATCGAGATAATGGCAAGCCTGAAATCGCTTTTTCAGGAGCAAGCAAGGACTGAGAGGTTTCAGACAGTTAAGAACCTCTTAGACTGTAAGTTGGCTGCAAATGCGGCAGTGAGTCCTCATGTCTTGAAGATGATGGGTTATCTCGATCATCTTCAGAAACTCGACTGCCCTATCAGCCAGGAACTTGCCTGCGACATCGTTCTGCAGTCTTTACCTGTAAGCTATGATCAGTTCATTCTGAACTTTAATATGCATGGCTTGAGTAAGACATTTCCTGAGCTTCACGGAATGCTCAAGACTGCAGAGCCCAACTTGAAGAAAACCGCCAAGGACCCTAATGTGCTTATGGTACAGAAGGGCAAGGGCTTTAAGAAATCCTCTGCTAAGGATAAGGGAAAGGCTAAGGCTGTCCAAGTATCGGACAAGGACACGCCAAAGCCCAAGCCCAAGTCCAAAGCTGGGCCTACTGACATCTGCAGGTTCTGTAAAGAACCAGGGCATTGGAGGAGAGAATGTAAGAAATTCCAAGAAGGTCTAAAGGAATTGAAGAAGAAGACTCTCGAGACTTCTTCATCAGGTATTTTTGTTATAGAAGTTAATACAACTACTTCTGATAATACCTCATGGGTTATGGATACTGGTTGTGGGGCTCATATTTGTACTAATATGCAGGCACTCAGCAACAGTAGAAGGCTGAAGCAAGGACAAGTGGAGCTACGAGTTGGGAAAGTTCCTGCACTAGCTGTAGGCACATACTTGTTGTCTTTACCTTCGGGATTGGTTTTAGAACTCAATAATTGTTATTTTGTACCTGCGATAAGCAGAAATATTATTTCAATTTCTTTGTTGGATTTGGAAGGTTATGATTTTTCAGTTAAGAATAAATTATGTTCCTTCAATCGCAACAATTTGTTCTATGGTTGTGCCCCTCTTACGAATGGGCTTTACATACTTGATCAATCCGCGCCAATTTATAACATTAATACCAAACGGTTCAAACCTAATGAGGAGAACCGAACGTTTCTATGGCATTGTGGTTTAGGGCACATCAGCGAGAAACGCATCAAGAGGCTCCATTCGAATGGACTTCTTGGCTTTTTTGACTTTGAGTCATGTGAGAAATGCGAATCCTGCATGATGGGCAAAATGACGCGGGCCCCCTTTAATAAACCTAACGAGAGGGCCAGTGACTTATTGGGCCTGATACACACTGACGTGTGGCCCAATGTCCACAAATGCAAGAGGAAACTATCAGTACTTCATTACCTTCACTGATGATTTCAGTAGGTATGGATATGTTTATTTAATGAAACATAAGTCTGAATCTTTTGAGAAGTTCAGAGAATTCCAAAATGAAGTACAGAACCAACTTGGCAAAAGCATTAAGGCTCTTCGGTCCGACCGAGGAGGAGAATACTTAAGCCAAGAATTCAGTGATCATCTGAGAGAGTGTGGGATCGTATCCCAACTCACTCCTCCTGGAACACCTCAATGGAATGGTGTGTCTGAGAGGAGAAATCGGACCTTATTGGATATGGTTCGGTCTATGATGAGTCACACAGACCTTCCAATATCCCTTTGGGGATATGCTCTGCTAACAGCAGTGTTCACTCTAAATAGAGCGCCATCAAAAACAGTAGCAAAGACACCATATGAATTATGGACTGGAATAGCTCCAGTGCTGTCTTATCTAAGAATTTGGGGTTGTGAAGCCTATGTCAAGAGATTAATCTCAGACAAGCTTACACCAAAGTCTGATAAATGCTACTTCATTGGTTATCCGAAGGAAACCAAGGCTTATTACTTCTATCTACGTTCCGAGAACAAGATCTTTGTTGCCCGGGATTGTAATTTTCTTGAGAGGGGGTTTCTCTCTAAGAAAGACAGTGGGAGCAAGGTACTGCTTGAAGAAATTCAAGATGAGCAGGATACTGCTCAACCTGAAGAGGAAGAGCAGCAGGAGGACCTACAAGAAATTATAGTGCCTGAACCTGTAGTACCTGAAGTTCGAAGATCCAGGAGGATCCGTCACGAACCCGAGAGATATCAAGGATTCCTCGTGACTAACTGTCATGATCTTCTGATCATTGATGGTGATGAACCATCGAACTTCAATCAAGCCATGATGGGCCCAGATTCCTCGAAGTGGCGCAAGGCCACTGATTCCGAAATGGACTCCATGTCGGCCAACCAAGTATTTTCGTTGGTTGACTTACCCGCTGGTGTAAAAGCCATCGAGTGCAAATGGATCTTCAAGAAGAAGATTGACGTGGATGGAAATGTCCAGATTTATAAAGCCAGGTTGGTGGCAAAAGGTTTCAGACAAGTTCACGGTGTGGATTACGATGAAACCTATTCCCCAGTGGCTATGATGAAATCTATTCGGATTCTACTAGCAACTGCAGCTTTTCATGATTATGAAATTTGGCAGATGGACGTGAAAACCGCCTTCCTGAATGGTATTCTGGAAGAGGATGTGTATATGACACAACCTGACGGTTACATAGATCCAAAGAATGCTGGGAAGGTATGCAAGCTTCATAAATCCATTTATGGATTGAAGCAAGCATCGAGGAGCTGGAATCTTCGTTTTGATGAAGCGATCAAGAAATTTGACTTCATCAGAAACGAAGAAGAACAATGCGTGTATAAGAAAACTAGTGGGAGCAAGATAGTATTTCTGTATGTCGATGACATACTGCTTCTCGGAAACGACGTTCCAATGCTAAAGTCGGTAAAGGACTGGCTTGGAACTTGTTTTTCCATGAAAGACATGGGTGAAGCCGCATACGTTCTTGGAATTAGGATCTACCGGGATAGGTCTAGAAGGCTGATAGGCTTGTGTCAAGATTCATACATTGACAAAGTCCTACAAAGATTCAGCATGAAAGATTCCAAGAAGGGCTTCACGCCAATGGTACATGGCACAACGCTAAGCAAGAAGCAGAGCCCTACGACGGCTGCTGAGATTGAGCACATGAAGAATATTCCTTATGCATCTGCAATAGGATCTATCATGTATGCCATGATCTGTACTCGTCCTGATGTTGCTTATGCATTGAGCATGACGAGTAGATACCAGTCAAATCCAGGTGAAAACCATTGGATTGTCGTCAAGAATATCCTGAAGTATCTAAGACATACTAAGGATAAGTTCTTGGTATACGGTGGAAGTGATGTGCTTAAAGTCAGTGGATTCACGGACGCAAGTTTCCAAACAGACCAAGATGATTTCCGGTCACAGTCCGGTTATATCTTTTGTCTGAATGGCGGTGCAATCAGTTGGAGAAGCTCCAAGCAAGACACCGTTGCTGATTCCACTACAGAAGCTGAATATATCGCCGCTTCAGAAGCAGCGAAGGAAGCTGTTTGGATACGAAAGTTCATTATTGAACTAGGTATGATACCAGATGCGGCTGAGCCTCTGGCACTGTTTTGTGATAACAATGGTGCTATTGCTCAGGCAAAGGAACCAAGATCACACCAGAAATCCAAGCATGTTCTAAGAAGATTTCACTTGATACGTGACATCATTAATAGAAAGGAAGTCAAGATCAGCCGAGTTCAGACAGATGATAACGTCGCTGATCCGTTGACAAAGCCACTCCCAAGACCTAAGCTCGAGTTCCTGACTGAAGCTGTAGGCATTAGAAACATTGAAATGTAATCTAAATTTGAGTGGGAGTTTGAGGGCTTTATTTAGTTATTGATATATTCTTGTAAAACATTTTATGTTTAATGAAATTATTATTTCAAGATTATTTTAACTGTGATGAAATAATCGTTCCAAAATGATATGGACCATTTTATAGGTCATCGAAGTAAGTGACTTGATCTTGAGTTATCAAAGTCATTTAGCTTGATCATGAGACCCTATATTTGATAGATGGCTTATATCATAAAGTCCCTAGTCGAAGGTTGTTGAAATTGGAACACCAACAACCGTGTGAGACTAGATTGGTATGTGACTTATGACAAAGTCTCAGTGTGTCATAGATGCGCGGCATCGAAGTCAGTACATAGGTGTATGTTGGGTACATACGACCGGACAAGACCCGATTATAAGAACTCTTCAGGATATTTATATCTGTGTCATAAGAGATTCTTACTACGACTATAGAGTATAGTCCTTAGACCTGAGTTCGCATGCATGTGACTGCACATGAACTAATGCGCTTTGATCATTGCCTAATGCTGTCGTTAAGCGATGGTTATAAGGACCTTGATTGGGTGTATTATGAAATGAGTAGTTTACAGTGATGGAACAAGACGGGATTTGTCCCTCCAATATAAATGGAGTGAATATCTCTAGGCCAATCGGAGATTTGAATACTGGAAAATGCATGGCCATGCTCAAACGGACTTTCCCGAGTCGTTTGGATTGTCAGTATCAAATCAGAGTCCGATGAACAAGATTAGGCTTTATAAGGATGACACTAATCTTGCCTTATGACTAATCGAGATATTGAGACAAAAGGATTATGAATACAGAGATTCCAGTACAAGTGGGAGATTGTTGGAATTGTGTCAAGTAATCTCGGTACTGTCTCTAGAAAGTAAGAGTATGTCAATGATCAGACATAAGTCATATAATACTGGGGGTCATGATGGCTTGCTAGAGTCCGCTCATGATCTATAAGTCTTGGACTTATTGCCTTTATTATATGATCCCATATGGGTCACACGCCTAAGCTAACGGGAAAATACGAAGGAACGTTTTAGCAGAAGTACGGTAAAAGTGTTAGGCATTTACTGTACTTAGAGAGAGACTAAAGGGCATGATTAAATCCAAGGGATTTAATCAGAACTGAGAATTGGGCCCAAAAGCCCATGAGAACTAGAAGGGATTTTAATGACTAAAATCAGACCTAGCTCTCTAATTTTCTTAGCAATCTGCGCCTCCCTTAGCCTCTCTCTGCGCCTCCTCTCTGTCTGGTCTAGCAGCCAATTCCCGAGCGTGCGTGTGTGAGCCTTTGGAGGATCCATCTCTTGGTGGTTCTGCTGATCTCTGACCTTACCTCCCATTCCGCTGCATAAACAAGGTAAAAGGTGAGATCCATTAAGTTTCTAAATAAGAGAACCTAGATCTGCATGTTTAGTAGGATGAATCAATCTGAGAATTGAATCAGGAAACACTAAACGATCCAACAATAAGCACTCGGCTTTATTCTAGGGGTGGGTAAATGTGTGGTGCTCATGGCCCAACTTATTTATCACCCACCGCGAAGAATTTGCGAGACAGATCTCGGCTTTTCCTTACCACGATGTGCACCTCGTGCGCAAGGAAGACCACACCCCTGGCCAGGAGGCATGATGCTAGTGCGAGTCTTTGCTCGGCTTTCTGTGAGTTACTTAGACTCGGCTTTTGCGAACTAAGGAGCTCGGCTTTCTGCGAGTTACTTGGACTCGGCTTTTGCGAACTAAGGAGCTCGGCTTTCTGCGAGTTATTTGGACTCGGCTTTTGCGAACTAAGGAGCTCGGCTTTCTGCGAGTTACTTGGACTCGGCTTTTGCGAACTAAGGAGCTCGGCTTTCTGCGAGTCATTGCTCGTCTTCCTGCGAGTCGTTGCTCGTCTCTCTGCGAGTCATTGCTCGTCTTTCTGCGAGTCATTGCTCGTCTCTCTGCGAGTCATTGCTCGTCTCCCTGCGAGTCATTGCTCGTCTCTCTGCGAGTCATTGCTCGTCTTTCTTCTAGTTAGAACTCGGCCTTTAGCGAGTTAGAAACCGGCTTTTAGCGAGTTAGAACTCGTCTTTTAGCGAGTTAGAACTTCGGCTTTTAGCGAGTTAGAACTCGGCTTTGTTAGTATCCTAAATATTTAAATATATAATGAAAGGATTTACCTGTTTTTGGCTTTGCTTGACTTTCAGGACGGTAAATTGACTGAAAAATGAGGATTTTATTAGATTTGTGACTGTGCCGGTAAAAGCTGCCTACGTATCTCCCGAGGGAGAATCAAGTCACTCGTAGTTCATGATACATCATCTCTTTTTTTTTTTTTGGACTTGCCGTCTTAGAAGTACTCTTTCAGACTCGCCGAATTCCAGGATCGCGGTAAAGCCTCGCCTTTCATGGACTCAAGTTCATACACTCCCGGCTTGACGACTTTCGTGACTTTGTAGGGTCCTTCCCATTTTGCCCCGAGTTTTCCTGCTCTCCACTCTTTGGTGTTTTCGTAAACCTTGCGAAGGACGTAGTCGCCGACTTGAAAGTGTCTTTCCTTGACTTTCTGGTTGTAGTACCGAGCTGCGAGCTGTTGATAATTTTGAATCCTGAGTAGGGCTCGATCCCGCTCTTCCTCTAAGGTGTCGAGAGCCTGGATTAGCATCTTTTCATTGATTTCAGTATGGTGCGGCATGAGAGACCGGCGGAGAGTGTAAATGTTAGCTTCTGCCGGTACCATTGCTTCTACGCCAAAGGCTAAGGAGAATGGGGTGGCTCCTGTTGCGCTGTGAGGCGTCGTTCTATGTGACCAGAGGACGCCGTCTAAATCATCTGCCCAAACTCCTTTTTTGCTCTCAAGGCGCTTTTTGATGCCGGCGATGATGGTTTTATTCGTAGCTTCGGCTTGGCCACTCCCCTGAGGATACCTTGGTGTTGACTTGCTAAGGCGTATATCCCACTTCTTGCAGAATCCTTCGAATACTTTCGAGATGAATTGTGATCCGTTATCTGTGACGATCTCGTAAGGCAGCCCAAAATGACATATTATGTATTTCCAGACGAAATTCTGAACCTGGACATCGTGGATCGCGACGTAAGCCTTGGCCTCTACCCACTTTGTGAAGTAGTCGGTCATGATGAGCAGGAAACGTCTTTGATTGGATAATGGTAACGGTCCAACGATATCGATTGCCCATCTCATGAATGGATAAGCTGCGGTTGATGTTGTGAGCAACTCTGTAGGTCGATGTATGAATGGCGCATGTCGCTGACACTTTTCACACTTGTTAGAATAGGTCTCGCAGTCGGTTATCATAGTCGGCCAATAGTGACCGTTCAACTTGATTTTGAGGGCGAGAGACCTGCCTCCGGAGTGGTTTCCGCATGCTCCAGAGTGCGTTTCTTCGAGAACTCGACTTATTTCGTCTCCGTTTATGCATCTGAGGAGGATCTTGTTAGCAGAATACTTGTAGAGGATACCGTCATGTATAGTGTATCACGCGCTCTTGACTTTAAGTCGTCGTGCTTCCCATTTGTCTTTTGGGAGCTTTCCTTCTGTCAGGTATGCTCTTATCGGAAGTCGCCAGTCCTTATTGTCGCCAGTTAGGACAGCGATGAGGTCTGTGCCCTTTGCTTGAATGTTGCAGCAAATTTCATCTTCACCACTCGGGATTTTTTCTTCAGGTTCTTCTTGATTGCTCTCAGGGGGCGGGATGCTTGGTTCATGGATCGTTTCTACTGGGATCCGTCGACAGAGATTGGGATTAGATGCCAGCGACGCGAGTGCATCTGCCGGGGCATTCTCCTTCCTTGGTATCTGGACAATGTCGAAGAATTCGAAGGAACTGGTGAGTTCCAATGCCGTCTTTCGGTAAGCCTCCATTCGTTCGTTTTTAGCTTCGTAGTCTCCGTTGATCTGGTTGGCTACAAGCATGGAATCACAATGGGCCAAGAGATGCCGTACTCCGATTTCTCTGGCTAGTCTGAGGCCGGCTAAAAAAACTTCGTACTCGGCTGTGTTGTTAGATGCCGTGAAACCCAGTTTGAATGACTGCTCTAGTATTTCGCCGGTTGGTGAGATGAGATGTATCCCTATCCCGGCTCCTTTTTTGGATGAAGCCCCGTCAACGAACAATTTCCAATTTTTATCTTCTATCTCGGTACCGACATCCAATTCAGGCGATAATTCAACAAGGAAATCAGCTATCACCTGCGACTTGGCGGTTGTCATGTTTCTGTACTCGATGTCGTACTCACTTAACTCTATTGCCCACTTGGCTAGACGGCCAGACTGCCCCGGGCTATGAAGGATCGTTCGAAGAGGTTGACTGCTTAATACGGCAATCGGATGTGACTGAAAATATGGTCGCAGCTTTCGTGCCGAGATGACGACTGCGAAAGCCAGTTTTTCCATTGCAGGATACCTGGTTTCGGCTCCGTTCATCGTTTTGCTGACGTAGAAGATCGGCTTCTGTTCCCCTCGATCTTCCCGAACTAGTACGCCACTGACTGCTGTCGTTGAGACAGCGATGTAAAGCAACAATGTCTCACCGTTCTCGGGTTTAGACAGTATCGGCGGGTTCGACAAGTACTCCTTGAGTTGGATGAATGCCTCTTGACACTTATCGTCCCACACGAATCTTTTGTTCCCTCGCAGGAGCTCGTAAAAGGGGAGACATTTATCCGTTGACCGGGATATAAATCTGTTCAAGGCCGCTATGCGGCCAGTGAGGCGTTGTACCTCTCGAGTGTTCTTGGGAGATGGCAAGTCGATTATGGCTGTGATCTGCTTTGGATTAGCTTCTATTCCTCTCTGAGTTACCACGTACCCAAGGAACTCTCCTGATGTTACTCCGAACGTACACTTAGTTGGATTGAGCTTCATGCCGTACCGGTTAAGGATGTTGAAACATTCCTTTAAATGGCCGACATGCTGAGAGGCAATCAGAGATTTGACTAGCATGTCGTCGATGTAAACCTCCATTGTTGCACCGAGTTGTCCTGCAAACATCCGGTTTACCAGCCGCTGGTAGGTGGCGCCGGCGTTTTTGAGACCGAAGGGCATGACTTTATAGCAATACGTACCGCGTTCAGTGATGAAGTGTTGGAATTGTGTCCAGTAATCTCGGTACTGTCTCTAGAAAGTAAGAGTATGTCAATGATCAGACATAAGTCATATAATATTGGGGGTCATGATGGCTTGCTAGAGTCCGCTCATGATCTATAAGTCTTGGACTTATTGCCTTTATTATATGATCCCATATGGGTCACACGCCTAAGCTAACAGGAAAATGTGTAGGAACGGCTTAGCAGAAGTACGGTAAAAGTGCCAGGCATTTGTCGTACTTAGAGAGAGATTAATGGGTCTGATTAAATCCAAGGGATTTAATCAGATTGGTATTTGGGCCCAAAAGCCCAAAAGGGAAAGAGAAGGGTTTTATAAACTAAAACCCAAATCTCTTTCTCCCTAACCCTAGCCCCAGCCGCGACTCTCTCTCTTTCTCTGCGCCTCCTCTTCCTTGGTCTAGCAGCCTCTCTTCCTGCTTGGTGTGCGTGTGTGAACCTCTGGAGGAGTTATCACTCGGTGGCTCTCTGATCTCTGACATGTTCTCTCTTTCCGCTGCATAAACAGGTAAAAGGTGAGATCTTATATGTTTCTATTCAAGAGAACCTAGATCCGCATGTTTAGGAACTGTTGAATCTGAGAATTGAATCTGGATTAACAACCAAAACATCCTTCAGTGGTATCAGAGCTTTTGGTTCTGGTTTTTCTTGTTTAGATTCATGTTTAGGATTGTTTTTCTTGTTTAAAAGTGTTTTGAATCAATCTACTGATAAGAGAAATCACTTAAGCAACAAGGAATTGAAACCTAAACAAACTAATGAAAATCGCATGACCAAGCTATATTGATTTGGTATGCGTCGGTCCGATCAGCTGCATCGATCGCGGATCATGGATCGCGAGATGCTCGGCTGAGACGAACGCTGGGATGGACCGATCGCGTCGCATGGATCGAATGATCGCATGGATTGATCGTGTCCCATCTCGTCCCGATCGGTTATGATGCGCGAGAGAGATCGACAACGATCGCATGCCGATCACGACCGTGATCTCTCGGCATCGTCCCGTCCAGCCATCCCGCATCACGTCCCGAACGATCACCCGAGCCGTCCCGATAGCGTGGCCTGCGGCTGTCCAGATCGATCACTCGATCGTGTGAAGCTAGGGCTGACGTGATCGTCACGGTTCAACAATTTGATCGGTTCGGTTTGTTTTTGCGGTTCGGTTTAAGACAATTAAAAATTTTTATTTGTCCTGGTTTAATAAACAGATTTAATAATTTTATTAAGTTCTGGTTAAACCGGGATAAGAAATCCAAAGTCGAAAATTGGATTTTGTGCCTAAACCAGGACTTTCTAATTTGATTTGGTTGGACCAAATAAATTGAGAAAATCCGGTTTAGTAAATAACCGGTTGACAATTGTGGTCATCGTAGTAATTAATTTTGGTTAGACCAACTTTAATGAACCAGACCGGTTATGTCATTTAATTGGACAATTGGGTCATGTCTTGGACATGGACCAATTCTTGGGCCTCGGGCCAAGAAGTTAAAACAATTGGGCCAATTATTTGAGTCTATTCTTCAGATTAATTTAAAATTTATTTTTATAAAATTATAAAATTGATTTTAAATTAAAGTTTCCGAAATTTTGAAATTAGAAAGTTTCTTAAAAATAGAAGTTTCTGAATTTGCATGTTTTGGATTTTAAGAAATTTCTAAAGTTAGAAAGTTTCCGGTTTTAGAAAGTTTCCAATTTTAGAAAGTTTCCAAAAATAGTAGGTTTCCAAAAATGGAAAGTTTCCCGAAATAGTAATCTTCTATTTTGGGAATGAAATTTTAGAACAAACCTACAAACCTCAAATAATATCAAGCGTTGGATGTCTTGTCCAGGCTATGTCAGCTGTCGAAGCCCATTCAATTGTACTCATGGCCTTACAGTGTGAGGGTGTCTGCTTTTGCGTGGGTAATACGGTTTGTGATTCATAAATGTCATTGGGAGTCCCAGACATTAATGATTACATGACTGTATAGTCTGGTTTTCTTGACTAGGCCATCGGGAGTCCCGGGCCTTGAGAGATCAGAGTGGATTGGGCCTCGGGCCCAGATTCACAACCAAGAGTTATATCACGGATATAATTAGCCGAGATAGGGCTTACCGATATAAGCTAAGGTTGGGTGACGGCCAGTGGCCCACTTTAATCTTAGTTATATGTGGATCTTGGAATCATTATATTCTATTGAGGGTAACTTATGTTATTGAATATAATGCGTGATTAATCATATTAAATTTAATACGAGATTAATCATATTGAACATATTAACTAAAATCCTTTTATCTTAATTTTCAGTTATGACTAGCACAAACAATCAAAACACTTTCTCGATCCGGTCTGTCCTTGAGATGGACAAACTGAACGGATCAAATTTCTTGACTTGGTCGCGGAACCTGAGGCTTGTCCTCAGACAGGAGAGAAAGGACTATGTCCTTGAGAGAGCTCTCCCCGTGAGGATCGGGTCCAATGCTTCTCATGCAGTATATGATGCTTGGAATAAGCATTATAATGATGCGGTAGATGTGCGTGGTCTGATATTGGCTACGATGGACTCAGACTTGCGGAAGCAATATGAGAACATGGAGTCGCCAATAGAGATGATCAGCAGCCTGAAATTGAAATTTCAGGAGCAGATAAGAGTGGAGAGATACCAGTTGGTTAAGTCTCTCACTAGCTCCAAGATACCAAATGATCATCCAGTGAGTCCTCATATCAGTAAAATGATGGGTTACATTGATAACCTGAGGAAACTGGATTATCCAGTTAGCCAAGAATTGGCAACTGAGATCATTTTACAGTCACTGCCGTCAAGCTATGATAAGTTCAGAAAGAACTATATCAAGAAAGGCTTAGCAAAGACGTTGACTGAACTGCATGATATGCTCAAGACAGTTGAGCCAAACGTGAAGAGTACCCTGTACAATCTCATAAATGAGAAGGGTAGGTTTACTAAACCTAATGCTGACAAGGGTGAAGACAAAGTTGTCCAGATTTTGAATCATGGTAAGCGTGTGTCTTCTGAGCCCGAGACAGATACCTCTTACGTTGGTAAGTGCTGCTACTGTAAAGAGACTGGGCATTGGAAGAGAAATTGCATGAAATTCATGGAAGATGATGAGGAGTTGAAGTTGATGTATGAGACTACTTCCTCAGGTATTCATGTTATTACTTCAAGTTATACCTTAAAGGTATTGGATACTGGTTGTGGCACTGATATTTGTTATAATATGCAGAGCCTGGGCAACCGTAGAACTTTGAAGGAAGGGCAAGTGAGACTGCGAGTCTGGAAGGAGCTTGGGATGCTGCCTCAGCCGTATGGTTTTCACTTATAGATCCCTTTGAGGCTTGGTTTTGTATTAAGTAATTGCTACAATGTACCTGCTTTAAGCAGAGTTGTCTTTCATTTTCTTGTAAGAATTTGAATGTTTTTCATTTTGATAAAAGACAAGTTTTGTTCTTTTGATCTTAATGAAATGTTAATTGTAGCACCCTATTCAAGGAATGGGTTTTATATCTTAAACCAAAGAGTGCCTAAAAATAACATAAATACCAAATTGGTTTAAATCTGATGAATTAAACCTGATTTTTCTTGGCATAAAAGTCTTGGTCACATAGAGTAAGTCGGATTCAGAAATCCCATAGTTATGGACTGTTGGGCTCATTTGATAAGATATCTTATGAGATTTGAATTCTGTTTACTGGACCAAAAGACAAAGGGCCCATCTTAGCCAAGCTAGAGAAAGGCCCAAATGCTTATTGGAGATTGAACATACTCATGTATGTGGTCCGATGAGCAGTAATGCCAGAGAAAATTTCCTGTACTTCACTGTCTCTACTGATTACTTCAGTGAGTGTGACTGTGTTCATTTGATGAGACACAAGTCGGAATTCTTTGACATGGTCGAAAGAGTTCCAGAATGAAGTATAGAATCTGAATGACAGAAGTATTAAGACTCTGGATTAAATCACGAGTGAGAATACTTAGGTCATTGATTGTGTGATCATCTGAGTGAGTGTGAAATCGTTTCACAGCTCAATTCTCCTGAAAACCTTGAGGTATTTCTGTGAGAAAGAATCAGATCTTATTAGAAATGATTAAAGATGAGTCACACGTATCTTCCATGATATTTTTAAGAATAACGCTCTAGAAATATCTAAGTTTACGCTGAAATAGTTCCACCAATATCAGTTGAAAGACACCACGTAAATGTGGATTGGAATCGACCCAAATTCGTCTTTACTGAGTATTTGTAGTTGTGCTACTTCGCTGGTTGTCCTAGGGAAACCAAGGCTTGTTACTTTTACGTCCATTCTGTTTTCTAAGAAGGGAAGTTATTTTCCAAGAAGAACAGTGGGAGTAAAAGTATAACTCGAAGAACTTCGAGAAATACAGGAGGCTGCTCAACCTGTTGAGGGAGAGCAACGGATGGATTTACAGATTTCTGTAGAATCTACACCTGTGGAGCCTGAAGTTCGCAGATATGATTGAATCAGTCACTAATCCGAGAGTGATTTCTCGTCATTAGTTGAACCTGATGATCATTGAAAGTTCGCATGATCTGATGATCATTGAAAGCGACGAATCTGCAAAATTCAAAGAAGCGAAAATGAGCCGGGACTCCGAAAATTACACTATGTGTAAGTTAGCTTCATTGATCCATTCATGGATGGAAGCAAACATATCGGAGTTGGAATCTTCGTTCTGTTGAAGTAGTCAAGGTTTTGACTTGAACAGGAACGAAGCGGAACTGTGTGTTTACTAATAGATTAGTGGGAGCGATATTGCATTTCTCATATTGTATGTCGAAGACATACTGATTCTCGAAAATGACGTCCCAATGCTGCAGTCAGTAAAGGACTGGCTTGGGAGTTGGTTCTAATGATTGACATGGGTAAAGCCACGTATGTTCTTGGATTTTGGATCTAAAGATAGAGATCCGAAAGAGCTGGTAAGACAAAGTCAGGATTCTTATCCCGACAAAGTCCTACACGTTTTCAGCATTCCAAGAAGGGTTTTATGCCAATGTCACATGGCATTACGTTAAGCAAGACACAGTGTCCTACGATAACTGCTGAGCTTAAATGCATGGATAAGATTCCATATGCGTCGGCAATTGGATCTATCATGTATGCCATGAAACGTACTTGTTTGATGTTGCTTTAATGTTAAGCAAGACAAGTAAAGACCAGTCAAATCCAGCAAAGAATCACTGGATTGCCGTAAAGAATGTCCTAAAGTATTTGAGGAATACTAAGGATAAGTTCTTGATTTACGGAGAAAGTGAGGTGCTACAAGTCAGTAGAGTCTGAAAGGCAAGTTTCCAACAGACAAAGATGATTTCCGGTCACAGTCCGGTTATATCTTGTGTCTGTCTGGCAGTGCAAGGCACTGTTGCTGACTCCATGACTTAAGCTGAACATTTCGCAGCTTGGGAAGCGGCGAAAGAGGTTGTTTGGAAAGAAGAGTTCGTCACTGAACTTGATGTGATTCCCAGCATAGATGAGACTAGCTGCACATCAGAGGTCCAAACACCTTAAGGGTAGGTATAACCTATTCCGTGAGATAAATGACAGAGATGTTAAGTAGATCAGCAAGTTTCAACGAATGAGAACGTTGCTAATCTATTAACGAAGCCACTCCTTAGCCTAAGCACGAGTCGCAGACTGTTGTTGTACGATAAGTGAAATTGAGATGTAGTCTTAATTTCAGTGGGAGTTAATAAAGGGCTTTATTTGGTTATTGATATGTTCTTGTAAAACATTTTATGATGTTTAATGAAATTATTATTTCAAGATTATTTTAACTGTGATGAAATAATCGTTCCAAAGTGATATAAACCATTTTATAGGTCATCGAAGTAAGTGACTTGATCTTGAGTCATCAAAGTCATTTAGCTTGATCATGAGACCCTATATTTGATAGATGGCTTGTATCATTCAGTCCCTAGTCGAAGGTTGTTGAAATTGGAACACTAACAACCGTGTGAGACTAGATTGGTATGTGACTTATGACAAAGTCTCAGTGTGTCATAGATGCGCGGCATCAAAGTCAGTACATAGGTGTATGTTGGGAACATACGACCGGACATGACCCGATTATAAGAACTCTTCAGGATATTTATATATGTGTCATAAGAGATTCTTACTACGACTATAGAGTATAGTCCTTAGACCTGAGTTCGCATGCATGTGACTGCACATGAACTAATGCACTTTGATCATTGTCTAATGCTGTCGTTAAGCGATAGTTATAAGGACCTTGTTTGGGTGTATTATGAAGTGAGTAGTTTACAGTGATGGAACAAGACGGGATTTGTCCCTCCAATATAAATGGAGTGAATATCTCTAGGCCAATCGGAGATTTAAATACTGGAAAATGCATGGCCATGCTCAAACGGACTTTCCCGAGTCGTTTGGATTGTCAGTATCAAATCAGAGTCCGATGAACAAGATTAGGCTTTATAAGGATGACACTAATCTTGCCTTATGACTAATCGAGATATTGAGACAAAAGGATTATGAATACAGAGATTCCAGTACAAGTGGGAGATTGTTGGAATTGTGTCCAGTAATCTCGGTACTGTCTCTAGAAAGTAAGAGTATGTCAATGATCAGACATAAGTCATATAATACTGGGGGTCATGATGGCTTGCTAGAGTCCGCTCATGATCTATAAGTCTTGGACTTATTGCCTTTATTATATGATCCCATATGGGTCACACGCCTAAGCTAACAGGAAAATGTGTAGGAACGGCTTAGCAGAAGTACGGTAAAAGTGCCAGGCATTTGTCGTACTTAGAGAGAGATTAATGGGTCTGATTAAATCCAAGGGATTTAATCAGATTGGTATTTGGGCCCAAAAGCCCAAAAGGGAAAGAGAAGGGTTTTATAAACTAAAACCCAAATCTCTTTCTCCCTAACCCTAGCCCCAGCCGCGACTCTCTCTCTTTCTCTGCGCCTCCTCTTCCTTGGTCTAGAAGCCTCTCTTCCTGCTTGGTGTGCGTGTGTGAACCTCTGGAGGAGTTATCACTCGGTGGCTCTCTGATCTCTGACCTGTTCTCTCTTTCCGCTGCATAAACAGGTAAAAGGTGAGATCTTATATGTTTCTATTCAAGAGAACCTAGATCCGCATGTTTAGGAACTGTTGAATCTGAGAATTGAATCTGGATTAACAACCAAAACATCCTTCATGAAGGCCGTCTTTTCTCTGTCGTCTGGGTTCATGAGGATTTGATTATATCCTGAGAACGCATCCATGAATGATAGCAATTCGTTTCCGGCTGTTGCCTCAACGAGTCGGTCGATATGTGGCAGCGGGAAACTATCCTTCGGGCAGGCTTTGTTGAGATCTGTGAAATCGACACATACTCTCCACTTTCCGTTTTTCTTTTTCACGACCACTGGGTTAGCCAACCAGTCGGGGTACTTGACTTCTTGGATAGAACCGGCTTCAAGTAACTTCTCTACTTCATCGTTGACCGCTTTAGCCCTTTCAGGGCCGAGCTTTCGCCTCTTTTGCTTAACTGGTTTGTAAGTTGGATCGACATTCAGCTCGTGAGTTGTGATGGTTGGATTGATACCCTTCATGTCCTTCATTGTCCACGCAAACGTTGTAACGTTTTGCTGTAGGAAGGCGATCAGTTCCCTTTTGATGTCGTCTGGCAATTCTGCGCCAATGCCTACACACTTGCTTGCATCTGATTCGTCGATGATGACTTGCTGGATCAGTTCTTTCTCCGGTCGTTTTCTTCCGTGTTGATCATGCACGAAGGCACTCTAATCTTATGTTCTCTCGCGAAACACGACCGGCTTGCGCTCTGGCATCCTTTGACTGTCTGGATCCCTTTAGGTGTCGGGAATTTCAGACATTGATGGTATGTCGAAGATACCGCCTTCATGCTATACAGCCATGGAGTTCCGAGGATTACGTTATAGGTGGTTGGCTTTTCAATGACATGAAACCTCACCAATCTGTTAATTCCTCCTGCGAAAACGGGCAACTTGATCGTTCCAATTGTGTATGTCGTCTCGCTTGTGAACCCGGTGAGCGGCTTGGCCTTCTGCTTGATATCCTCCTCCTTAATATCCATCTTTTTGAGTGTATCTAGGAAAATTAAATCTATCGAGCTCCCGGTGTCCACCAGTATTCGAGATACTTGGCAAATTCCGATCAAAAGCTCAACCACTAGTGGGTCGTTATGAGGGTAGTGAGTTCCATAGAGATCCTGGTCAGTAAAGATGACGGGCGGATCATCTGACAGGATTGGTTGAGGCGCCTTTTGTGCGGCTAACGCTAGGCGTTCATAGACCTTGATTGACCGGACCGAATCATTTACGGAGATTAGACCTCCCATGATCATGTTGATTCTTCGGATGGTCTTGGGGGTTTCTTCTTCGTCCTCCTCCGCTTCTTCTTCACGATTACGTTTCAAAGCTATGCTTTTGATACGCCGTGGTGGTTTATCCTGCTTAGGAGCCTGCTCGTCGGGTTTGTCTTCCTTTTGTCCCGACTCTTCCTTTTTCAATCTCTCGATGGCCGCCTTGATTTCTTCATTCGAAAGTCGGGAGTAGAGTGCGTTTCTGAGATTCCGACATTCAGCCGTGTCGTGCGACGTAGCCTGATGGTATTCGCAGTACTTATCCCCCGTAGCGGAAGGTGCTTATTGCCCCTTCTTTGCCTCTTTTCTCTTATTCCACAGTTTTGATGACCGGGACTTATCGGTGTTATCGACAACCATTGTTTTGGCGCCCTTACTATCGTAGTGCTGTCTAGGTTCCCTTTCCTCTTTCTTATCCGTTTGCTTGCCGGAACCGAATCTTCTTGCTAACGCGACCTTTTTCTCTTCCAATTCCACGAATTTATTCGCTCAGTGGAGTGCATCCTCGATGGTTAACGGCGGGTTGACGACTAGATCCTAGTAAAAGGGGGACTCATGCTAGACGGCATTTGTCAGGGCCGCAATGGTGAACTTATCTGGTGCCTCGGCTCGCGTCATCACTGTCCTGAATCTTTCTACGAAGTCTTTCAAAGTTTCCTTCTTCTCTTGCGTCATCGACATCAACGCACTCAGCGAAGTGTCCTTACGAATGTAGGCAAAGTGATGCCTTACGAATGCCCATGTGAGGTCGGAGAAACTATCGATTGATTTTGAAGGGAGTCGGGAGAACCAGTTTAGCGCGTCCCCTTCCAGGGTTTCAGTGAACAGTTGGCAGAAACCGATGTCACGCTCCTCGCTTGATGAGAACCGTGCCTTTGCCGCCATGATTTTAAACGTTGTGAGGTGGGTTGCTGGGTCTTTTGTGCCGTCGTACATCGGCAACCTGATCTTCTCCCTCTGCCTTATGTACGTGTTTGTGATGCGCAAGGTGAAGGGTGTCCTCCGAGTCTCCTCGATGATTCGGTCGATCTCTGGTGCGGAGCCCTTAACGCCATGGACTTCCCCTTTTAACTCTTTTAGGGTGTCTCTGAGCTCAGTCAGCTGTTTCTCGACATGGTTGCGACTTGCTCCGCGAATAGACGCTCCATGAGTTTTCTCGTGTGACATACTTCGCTCATGGCGATAGTTATCACGGCATGAGTTGTTCTCATATCGCGAATTTCGTCTGTGGTGCATGTCCCGTGTCTGGTGACTGGTGCGTCCATCTTTATCGGGTGAGTATCTCTCATCGCTCCAGTCATCCCGTATCCGACTTTCGCTCCGTTTGGGTTCCTCGGACCCTTCCTTCCGATGTGAGCTCCGCTCGCGAGTATCCTTCTTGTTGCTTTCCTTACGCGGGTTGCTCCTGGACTCGCTGCTACGGCTCTGTTCATGGTGGCTTTCCTCAGATGTACTATAGACCAGTCGTCTGGCGACTTTTTCTTTCACCTTCGGCGGCACCTCTCTCCTGGATTTTCTAGACTGTTGACCCGAACGGATCTTTGCTTGCTCCGTCTGCAGCATGTCGATTTTCTCCGAGAACGTTTTGATCAAGTCGTTCTGTGACTCGATCTTGGCCATTAGAGTGGCTAAGACCTTGTCTTGCTCGATTTGAGCCTCTGTTTCGCTGAGTGACGGGGCATGTTTGCCGTCATCTCGAGCTTTGTTGTTCTTGGCGTCTCGCGGCTGCTTGCCGCCTTTCGCCGCGTCGTCTTTGTGATCACTCTGGTCGTAATCACTTTCATCATGAACGCTTAATTCAACCCTAGGGTTTTCTTGATCAATCTCCTTACGATTCCCTGACATCTCGTTTCAGAAATTTCTTTTAGAAATCCCCACAGTCGGCGCCAATTGTAAGATCTCAACTCGGTCTATCTGAAGATAGAAAGAGTTTTAGGGTTTGTAAATTAGGGATTCTAAAAGAAGAATTTAGGAACGCGGTGAGATTTGGGAATTTAGGGTTAAAAGCCGGTGTTTCCGAGGTGGAAGCCGGTAAAGAATGTTATGAAAGTCGCCGGAGAGAATTTTAGGTTAAAGTCGCTCTAAAAGTCTCCCAAGGCCGAAATATAATAAGAAAAGCGTATCTTTATTGAACGATATGAGGTTCCCTTATATAGGGTTACAAGTCGGTCTAAATATAAAAAGGAAATAAGAGATAATTACAAATTTTCCTAAATAAATCGGCTTTATTTTTATGGAATATTCCCTATTTTCCGTTTTGCTCGCGCGGCGCCTTGAATCCGACACCTTCCAAACCCTAATGTAAGTCGGCTATCCCGAGTTCGGTTTAACCTAAGTTTTACCGCCTTGGGCTTTATTACCGACTTTCCATTCTGGGCCGATCTAAACTCATGAATAGGCCTTCTTAGGAAAGTGCTAATCTTGACTCTAACACGAAACATAACAACTGTGCATCGGATTAGAGTCTCCCATACTTGTGTGAGTGATAGTATCATAATTTGGAGGTTTTTAAGATATAATTTGCATAGTTTTCTTGCATATTGCATTCATTTATAGTAATTTCATTAGAAATTCATTCACTTAGAATTTGTTTTGGTCTTGCTATGCCTCTGGTATAGGGTTGAGTGTCACCTTGATAAACCAAAACATGTTCAACAAGTAAGCTAATCAATTTTCTTTGAAAAAACAGAACATATTTGGACAAGCAAGGATTGACTTTGAATATAAAGACACATTAGTTTACCTTGGAGAAGCACACAAACCCTTGTTCTGTATTGGAGGTTTTGACCATAGTTTCCCACTTGGCATTTGCTTGATTAATCTTGATGAATTGATTATTATTATTATCAGAGCCAAGAGACTGTAACCATGTGAATGAGTTGTTCTTTGATGGGATTGTTGGCAATGTACGCTTTAACCAGGAATCTGAAGGCCCTTTTGGTAATGGTGGTGGAGGAACAATATGATAAGTTGACCGATGGTGAAGCCTTGAACTTTCAAGATTCGTTGTGTTTCTCTGCTGCATTTTGACTTCAAGATCAATCTTCTCCTTTGTAATCTCTACTACCACATTGAATTCTGGCAGTGCAACAATAGCTTGATCATCAGCACATTCTTCAACTTTTGGACATGAGAATTCAATGAAATCCTCATCTCTTTTAACATTCATTTGCTCGGTGGTCTTAGGCTGCGAGATAGCTTCTTCACCGGATCCAATCAAGTTCTAAACTTCTTCTTTAACAGGAACAACAACATCTAGTAAAGATTGCTCCTTGGACTCTTCTTGTACCTTCTTGTCTACTGAATGCACAGTATCTACATACAGAGTTTTCTCTGCCACAGGAGCCTCGGAAGAAGGTTTCCACGTATTATCATCACTAGCCAAAGTTTTTGCTGACTTTACTGGGTGGAGTGGCGCTGATGCTGCAAGAGTTTTCGACTTTTTCCTTTCTTTCTAGAACAGAAGATACTGATAATGACCCACCTTGTTCAACAGATCCATTTAGTTTCAACTTCCTCTTATCTTCATTGTTTTTCTATGGAGAAGAAAAGAAAGAAACTTGATCAGAAAAAAAAAGTTATCAATGGGATGCTGAACAAGGCGGTGAGAACGAGAGGTTGGCAGTTACCTTGTTCTGGTTCTCATTACAAGGTATATTAGAGTCTTGATACTTAGAACGCATACGGCGAACAGACACAGCTCTCTGTGCCTGCATTCTCACAGATGGAACTGGATTCAATACTCCAAAAGAGCTTCTCAAGCAAATCTGAGTGACTAATCCACAAACACCAGAAGCCATCACGCTGCTCGTGTTTCCATCTTCCTCTTATTGATCAGGTGAATGACGAAACCGATATGGATTTTGCTCTGCTTTGTTCTGTTTCTTCTTCGTCATCTGCCTCACCGGTTCATCTGGTTTAGGCGGTTTCCTAGCAGGATGTGGAGGAGGTGTTACTAGATCAGAAGATGTTGTTTTGCTTTCGGATTCTGAAGCTTGTGTAGGCCGTCAAACGGATAGAAGCGGGCGGTTGAAACCCAATTGCTTCTCTTCCCCCATTAACATGAACTCATTACAAGAGTTGCAATTAGTCAATTGCTTGTAATTTGCATAACCATCTTAATCTAGCAACTTTGTTCTTCCTTGTCAAGAACCTAAGCCAAGACTATCACTAATGTCACATAACCTTCAAATTCAAAACCCAAAATCTTTCAAAATCAAAAACATCATGTAATTAAAACTGCTTTTCTCACACAGGTAGTAGTCACTAGTCAGCATTCGGACTGTAAATGGGAAAAGGTCAGTGTAGCCCATTATATTAAATTCCACAATTGCCCCCAACATTTTCGCTTGTTACCTCCGTCGGCGGCGAAATCCGACGTCAGTTACTCCGACCGCCGTTTGCTAAGTCTTGATCATCATCTCTTTGTCTCACACTCGCCCATCTTTCGGCATCGATGAATCAACTGCAAAGGATTCTCTCTGCTCGTCGCTTATCTCCCTCAATCATACCTCTGTCGTGTTGCCCGTTCTCGACATCAGAAATTGATGTTTCGCCGTCATCAGTGTCCTCTTCGCATCAAACGCCCGAAGACAGAGCTTCCAATAAAAGCCGAATCACAGTGTCGACAACATCTTCTCTCAAGGAACATGAACTTGCAAAATTCTCTGCCATTGCTGATACCTGGTTCGTCTCGAATTCTATCAAGGACAAGTAATTGCATTTCTAGGAAACTATCGAAAGATGGGTGCTTAGAACATTTACTTGCTTGACTTAATAAGATTCGTGAGAAGATCGACTCTTGAGTTTTGATAGCTTTGCATAATTTGCTTTGCTCTATGAAGGTGGCATTCTGAAGGGCCCTTTAAACCGTTGCATCTAATGAATCCAACGCGGTTGGCTTTCATCCGTTCGACTTTATGCAGGCATTTCAGGTGCATTACATGTAGATAGTTTTGTTTTCTTCTTTATTTTTATCCTGCTCTATTAGATTAATCTTTTTTTTTTTTTTCAGAAAGGATCCGAGTTCTGCTAGGCCTTTTGAAGGACTGAGGCTTATTGATGTAGGTTGCGGTGGTGGGCTGCTTTCTGAGGTATTCTTGTTCATGAGTTTCAGCATATCTTAGTTGGAATATAATTTAGCTACTCTTCTTTTAATGAGATCAGTCTAAGTTGAGTGTTTGTGATTACACTTGGAATGACATTGTTGTTAGATCTAAAGAAATTGTAGTCACCAGTGGCTTGTTGTTTGAAGCCTCTAGCACGGATGGGAGCAACTGTCACAGGAATTGATGCTGTTGATAAGAATGTCAAAATTGCTCGTCTTCACGCTGTAAGGTCTCTTTTTGGCTGCATTGTTATGTTATGTGCAATTGTGTCCTCCATGTGGTTAAGTATTTTTATGAATGCCTATATATTTGAAATCTACACTTTAGAGTCCTGTCAAGGTTGGCAGCTATCAGAATACTTGAACAGTAGAGAACACGTTTTCACATATAGGACTTGAGATCATGAAACTTCCTTGTCTATTTTTGACTTTTAGTCTTTGTTGTATGCTAATAATATGTCTCTGCAGGATATGGATCCGATGACTTCAAATATTGAATACCATTGTACTACAGCAGGTATTTCATCCTCTCTTATATGATGAACAATTTAAGTTTCATGGAATATTCTACATAGACAAATATTGTGATATGTCTTCTGTGGCGCAGAAAAGCTAGTGGATGAGGGGGGAGGACGTTTGATGCTGTTCTTGCATTAGAGGTTTGTCAAACTTCCCTGATATATATACCAGTTCCATCTACTGCTTCATGTGCCTGATATCTACAATGAAGGTCATCGAACATGTAGCGAAGCCTGCAGAATTCTGCAAGTCGTTGTCAGCATTGACCATCCCCAACGGAGCCACAATAATTTCTACAATTAATCGCTCCATGCGAGCTTATGCAAAGGCTATTGTTGCAGCAGAGTATATTCTACATTGGGTAATAATCTTTAGTTTCACAACATCATTCATCTTCTGCCAACACCATTTTCTTGAAATGTGATGTTTTATAAACACATTTGGTATTTGTAAAATAAATCACCTGTAGCTTCCTAAAGGCACACACCAGTGGTCAAGTTTTCTAACTCCTGAAGAACTTACTATGATTTTACAACGCGCTTCAGTTGATGTAAGCCAATTTCCTCCCCTATCACTAAAACCTATGTCAATGATAACTATTCTTAAGCTGACTGAAACGATGTGGACAAGACGGACTGTTCATCTGTTTATCTCTGAAACTATGGTTTTGCAGGTGAAGGAGATGGCTGGATTTGTGTACAACCCGTTAACAGGAAGATGGTTATTGTCAGAGGACACAAGCGTCAACTTCATCGCTTATGGGACGAAAAGGAATGGTCGTGGAGACAAATAAACGATTGTTCAAGCTGCGTTTATCTGCCGTTCCAAACTTTAGTTGTCTGGTATACACATATATCATCCGAGACAAGAAGATTCACTTTTGTTGATATTCACAAGATGCTATAACTAAAATAAATCAACTTAAAAAAGAATTAATGATGAGGCATTCAAGATATTACAAGATCCAGAGGCAAAGGAACGCCAATATTATTAATAGAGGGTATTGGTTTATTTACTATAGATCGGTTTAGTCAAGCTGTATATATAGATTGTATAGTCAAGCGGTTTAGTCAAGCTGTATATATAGAGTGTATAATTCACTTTATTGAATAAGAAGAATTCGATTCTTAACAAACTTTGTCTTCTTCTTCAAACGTAATATGGTATCAGAGCTAACCCAGTAGATTTTACCCATTTTTCTTCACAATCGAGCTTCGATTCTCTTCTTTGATCTTCGATCTTTGTTTCGATTTGCTCCCGTTCTGAAATTATGGTTAAAATCACTAAACTCCCTCGTCGATCTGCTCGTTTACAAGCATCGTCTGCTCGAAAATCATCGCGATCTGTTCATCGTTCAGCTTCACCTCCGCGATCTCCTCCGGCTACGATTCTTCGGAATCAACGTCGTTCGCGCATATCAGCTACCGATGATACTCAGGATCCATCTGATTCTCCACTGTACCTTCATAACTCCGATCATCCAGGTCTGAATGTTGTCTCTATTTGTCTTACCGGTTCAAACTATGATGATTGGAGTGCTGCTATGAAGATATCTCTAGATGCTAAGAATAAACTTGGATTTATTGATGGATCATTGACTCGTCCTGAAGATCATAAGAAATTTCTTAAGTGGTCTAGATGTAACTTGATGGTGAAATCGTGGATAATGAACTCCGTTAATCCTACGATCTATAAGAGTATTCTCAGGATCCCTTATGCTGTTGATGTTTGGCTTGATCTATATGGACGTTTTCACATGACCAACTTACCAAGGACTTTTAATCTGACTCAAGAGATTCAGGATCTACGTCAAGGATCTCTTTCTCTCTCGGATTATTATACTCAGCTCAAAACTATGTGGGATCAACTTGATAGTTCAGAGGAACTTGATGACCCTTGCACATGTGGTAAAGCTGTGCGTTTACATCTCAAGGCAGAACGGGCTAAGATAGTGAAGTTTCTGGCTGGTCTCAATGATTCTTACTCTATCATTCGCAGACAGATCATCGCTAAGAAAGCTCTTCCTAGTCTTGTTGAGGTTTATCATATGTTGGATCAGGAAGATAGTCAGAAAGGATTCTCCAATGTTGTTACTCCTGCGGCTGCTTTCCAAACAACTATGGTAATTCCTCCTTCTGATGACAACACTATTTGCTATGTTCAGAATGGACCTAACAAAGGAAGACCTATCTGTTCATTTTGCAACAGTGTTGGTCATATTGCTGAAAAGTGTTACAAGAAACATGGTTTTCCACCAGGATTTACTCCTAAGGCTAAATTCTCTGCTAAACCTTCGAAACTATCTCTTCCATCCACTAGTCAAGCTTTTACTGCTACAGTTGCTAACAGTGGAACATCTGAAGCTTCTTTTGAGAATTTGATTGGCAACCTCTCTCCTGATCAGATTCAGAACTTCATAGCTCTTTTCAGCTCCAAATTGCAGCACTCTGGTTCATCGTCTCACACTCCTGAAGCTGGACCATCTAACACTCCTGAAGCTGGACCATCTAACACTCCAATGGCACCATCTGGTATCTCCTTCTCTCCATCAACCTTTTGTTTTGTGGGCATTTTGACAGTATCTCATAATACTTTGTCACCCAAAACTTGGGTTGTGGATTCTGGAGCTACACATCATGTCATTCATGATAGGTCGTTGTTTCATTCTTTAGACACTTCCATTTTGAGTTATGTGAATTTACCTACTGGTTCATGTGTTAAGGTCAGTGGTATTGGAGTGATCAAATTGACAGATGACATTGTTCTGCACAATGTTTTGTATATTCCAGAATTTCGATTAAACCTTATCAGTGTTAGTTCTTTAACAACTACACTCGGTTTAGGAATCTGGTTTGATGCTGCTTGCTGTGAAATACAGGAACCTACCAGGGCAGTGAGGATTGGTCAGGGTAAACGGATGGGGAACCTCTATGTGCTTGATGTCAACACTTCATCCGTGGCAGTGAATGCAGTAGTCGACATTGATGTATGGCACAAGAGACTTGGGCACCCATCTTACTCCAGACTTGATCCTATCTCAGAGACTCTTCACATTCGTTTCCAGAAGAATAAGGGACACTCATATTGTCATGTTTGTCATCTTTCAAAACAGAAAAAGTTATCTTTTCCTTCTTCAAATAAGATGTGTAACACAAACCTTGAGTTGTTGCATATTGATCTTTGGGGACCCTTTTCTGTTGAGACAATTGAAGGATATCGTTATTTCCTAACTGTTGTAGATGATCACTCCAGAGCCACCTGGGTTTATCTACTTAAGAACAAACATGAGGTTCTCAAAGTGTTTCCTGAATTCATCACACAAGTTGAAAATCAATATGATCTCAGAGTCAAATCTGTACGTTCTGACAATGCTCCAGAATTGCGGTTTACTGAGTTTTATAAACAGAAAGGGATCATCTCATTTCACTCTTGTCCAGAGACACCTGAGCAAAACTCAGTCGTGGAACGCAAGCATCAGCATATCTTAAACGTGGCCAGGGCTTTGATGTTTCAATCCAAGGTACCACTCTCTTACTGGGGTGATTGTATACTGACTGCAGTGTTTCTCATCAACAGGACGCCTTCCCAATTGCTCTATAACAAGACACCCTTTGAGATTCTCACAGGGAAGAAACCAGATTACAGTCAAATCCGCACTTTTGGATGTCTGTCTTATGGTTCTACTTCTCCAAAATCTCGTCACAAGTTTCAACCGCGGGCACGAGCTTGTGTGTTTCTTGGTTATCCAGCTGGGATCAAAGGATATAAGTTGATGGATCTGGCTAGTCATATTGTATTCATCTCCAGGAATGTAATTTTTCATGAAGATGTGTTTCCACTTGCTTTTGGTCATTCTGATGAAGACAAGATGGATTTCTTTCACACCTCAAATACTTTGTCCTCAGGTAATACTCAACCTTCTTCTTACCACCCCTCCATTTCTCCATCTTCTTTACTACCATCACAAATTTCTAATAAGAGAGCTATCAAAACTCCAGCTCATCTTAATGATTATCATTGTTACTCCTTGTCCAATGATATATCCTATCCCATCGCTTCCATTAATTTTATCTTACTCACAAATCTCTTCTTCTCATATGTTGTACATCAACAACATCACTAAAATTCCTATCCCTCAAAGTTACTCTGAGGCAAAGTCATCTAAGGAATGGTGTGATGCTGTTGATAAAGAAATAGGAGCTATGGAATCCACACATACGTGGGATATCACTAGTTTGCCAAAAGGGAAGAAGGCAGTGGGTTTCGATGGCTGTTTACACTTAAATTTCACTCTGATGGTAGCTTGGAAAGATATAAGGCTCGCTTAGTTGCTAAAGGGTACACACAGAAAGAAGGACTTGACTACACTACAGTCAAACTTCTGCTTAAAGTATCTGCTTCTAAGCAATGGTTCTTGAAGCAATTAGACATCTCTAATGCCTTCTTGAATGGGGATTTAGATGAGGAAGTGTACATGAAGTTACCTGAAGGTTATGCTGAGGGTAAGGGGGACTTGCTTCCTTCCAATGCTGTTTGTCGATTGAGGAGATCCATATATGGTTTAAAACAGGCATCCCGCTAATGGTTTATGAAGTTCTCAGCTGTTTTACTAGAATTGGGGTTTCATAAGAGTCATGGTGATCATACTCTATTTGTCAAGACTACAGCTGATGAGTTTCTAGTGGTTTTAGTCTATGTAGATGATATTGCAGTTGCTAGCACAACAAAAGAAGCTGCAGAATCTCTGACTACGGCTTTGCAGGCTAAGTTTAAACTTAGAGATTTGGGTCCTCTCAAGTATTTTCTAGGATTGGAGGTAGCTCGTACATCAGCATGTATTTCTTTATGTCAAAGAAAATACACGCTAGAGCTTCTGGATTCTACAGGAATGCTTGCTTGCAAACCTTCCTCTGTTCCAATGACTCCCAATCTCAAACTATCCAAATCTGATGGTGATCTCCTTCCTGACAGAGAACATTATCGGCGTTTAGTGGGACGTCTCATGTATCTGTGTATAACTCGACCAGATATCTCTTTTGCAGTGAATAAACTGTGCCAATATTCATCTGCTCCTCGTACCAGTCATCTTCAAGCTGTGTACAAAGTGTTGGCATATCTCAAAGGCACAGTGGGTAAAGGTCTTTTCTACTCTGCGGATTCTGATCTTACTTTATAAGGATTTGCAGACGCAGATTGGGCTGCTTGCCAAGACAGCAGAAGATCTACAACTGGTTTTGCTATGTTCTTAGGTTCCTCTCTCATCACTTGGCGATCTAAGAAGCAACCAACTGTCTCGAGATCTTCTGCAAAAGCAGAATATAGAGCTCTTGCTCTGGCAACATGTGAATTAATGTGGCTTGTCACTCTTCTCTCTGACTTGCACACTCCTTTACCATCGTTGCCTTTTCTGTTTTCTGATAGCACAGCTGCTATCTCCATTGCATCGAACCCGGTTTTCTACGAAAGGATCAAACATGTTGAGGTCGATTGTCATACGGTTCGTGAGCGACTAGACAAGGGCTTAATGAAGCTGTTACATGTTAAAACTGCCGATCAAGTTGCTGACATTCTCACCAAATCTCTCTTTCCTTATCAGTTTGATTACTTGCAATCCAAGATGTGTCTTCACAACATTTTCGTCACATCTTGAGGGGGACTAATAGAAGGTATTGGTTTATTTACTATAGATCGGTTTAGTCAAGCTGTATATATAGATTATATAGTCAAGCGGTTTAGTCAAGCTGTATATATAGAGTGTATAGTTCACTTTATTGAATAAGAAGAATTCGATTCTTAACAAACTTTGTCTTCTTCTTCAAACGTAATAATTATTATTGTAGTTTTACAAATTGAAACAATTACGAAATTGGAGAAAGGGTTTACAAATAGCAGGGAAAAGAAAACAAAATCTGATGTACAAACCCAAACTTGTGATCCAGATTTGTGTTCATTAAAACTGATGGCCAAGTTCTTCTTGCATGTTTTCTAGATCCCATATGGCTATTTTGCCATCCAATCCTACAAATAACAAAACGATATACAAGCAAATGAATCGGCTGATTGATTCCATGAAGGAATTCAAATTAGTGACTGACCTGAAGTGCTGAACCGCATTACTTTATGACTCCCAGCTTTGCTAAGAGATACAATGGAACTGCAAGTTTCAAGTAAATTTACAGGTCAGGCTCTAACAGAAAATTGAACAAAAGACACTGCCTTGCAGGTGATTTTGTAAAAGCTTAAGACATGTTTTTTTACTTTATGCAGTTATCATGAACGCCTCCACGTGATTTAGAGGACTCAGAAGCTTCGTTTGCTGTTGTAGCCTTTGACTGACCGTAGAACTTTGTAAATGCTTCCGAAAACTGAAAACATAATATGATGAGACAAATCAGAACAGAGCAATGCCAAAGAGTCTTAGTTTGAAGAAAAATTCAGGAATTAGCTAAAGTTTGACTCATATTACATACTCTTAAGGCTTAAACTAGACATATTGCAACAAATATACGAAAGAAAAGTTGGTATGTACCTGCGAACTATAACTGGAACCTGAAGATGCTGCTTTCTTCTCTCCAATGTATCTGATAAAGCTCCTGCAGACCAAAAACAAAAGCTTATAACAAAGCAAATATTGGTGTGCGGATCAATAAGAGGATGGAAAGATTCAATTGGACGCAAACAGCTAAGAGGAGAAAATTAAGCAGATATTTCTGAGAGTTACACACCATATTCCAGTCTCATCTGCAGCAAATACCATTGGGTTGCTGTCATAACCAACGCCTATCACCAATTTCTCAGAAATAAAGAGGACCTGAAATAGAAAGTTCCAGATAATAATATATCAATTCGGGACATAAAACACGGAGAAGACCAGGTTCTCAAATGTAAAAGAAGGGTGGATGCTGACCCACATCACGAAGAGGCAAATCACTAAATGCAACGCTTTGGGCTAAAGGAGAAGGACCAACGTCATCAACAAAGTAAATCATGGAGCTATGACCTATACAAAGATTACAGATACATTGGATGTCGTACAAATTATGTAACTAAGATAAGTTCCATTGTATAATTTCAGTAAATTGCAATGGGCAAACATATTAAGTGTTAAGGATATTCTGACCTACATAAGCTAAGGTGTTTCCACTTGGAGACCATTTCACACCAAATGCCCAAGAATATGAGAGATCAAGCTGTAGAATTTGCTGTTTCAAGAACGACATAGCCGGAAAAAGCTCCCTAGTATTAGATGAGAGGATGGAGAGAACATATATATGGCATAAGCATTAGTATGTTACTAAAACAAGGAAGCCTGCCAAAGAAAACTAACCTCCCCAAATTTAGATTCCGCTGATGAGCCTGCTTTTGAATCCCTTTTTCAGACCAGCCAGTGAAGACAAATAAGAAACTGACCCAGGTTTGCAAAAATGGTTTTAGAGTAGATGTTCAAGTAATGAGCTTACTTTGTGTCAACTCCTTTGATGAATGTTGAAAATACCCGACATTTTCCATCTGTAGATGTTGTTGCCAGAAGAACCTAATGCAAAACAGACAATCAGATAGTACAACAACAAGAAAAGTATACCAATAACCATGAGTCTTAGAAGATTAGCTAGTTTGTAGAGATTGATATTTTATTTTAGGGATCATGTATACTCTATCTAGTGGCCAACTTAAAGAATATTTTCAGTAGATAAAGCATCTACAGAAAGCCTGGTTAATATTTTAACTACTGAAAGTACACGACGTTGTGTTGATTGCACGCACATTATTAGGATGCCAAGCAACATTAGTGACTGAAGATTCATGCCGTTTCCGAATAAGTTTACTGACCCACCTGAAAACAATAAAACCAAGCAATGTCAACCTACCAAAATACTGAAACTTTATACGAAATTCACCATACACTTAGCGAGAAATGCACACATTCCAGGTAATTCCAAAACCTTTATACAATAAACAATTATGTATGCCCAGATAATGTAAATTTTACATGCCAGTACATAACACAGTATCCACCAACAAGAAAGTAGATAGAAAAAAAAGTTATACAACAGAATACCATTTCCTAGACCACTCGTGCCATAAAAGCGAGGCACATGCCAAAGAAAAATCGAGAATATAAGAGAAGAGAAATTACCAGTTATTCTCTTGCTCATAATAGCATATACAGACAGTTTTAGCACCACTTCCAACAGCAAACTTGTTCTCTAAGGGTATTGAACAAATAGATAGAAAATAGATTAGAAGCTACATAATTTATAGGAAATGTACATTACATATTACCAAGACAATGAAACTGAATAACTCGTAACATTTAGAAATGATACGTTTACCTTTTGGACTCCATTGGACACAAAGTGCAGCACGGTTTAGTCTAAGAATAACAAGAGTTGGTACCCATTCACCTCCTTCCAGACTCCACACGTACCTTCAGGAATTCAAAATTCAGTTTAACAATCAATGAGAACAGTGAACTAACAAAAAAGGTTTGCAGTTTCTCATAGCATTAACAAAGTACAAGGTTACCCAAATAAACAAATTCCTGTAAGCATATCCAAGGTGGAAACTTACGAGTTCCTGTCATGGGAAACAGAGACGATTTTGTTGGACTTTGAGCTCCAATCTAGTCCAGAAACAATTTGGTCATGCTGCAACGATTCAAAGAAAAATCATGAAGTTGCTGAAAGGGAGATTCAAGCTGTGTATAAAACACTTTAAAGTGACAAATGATCAGTATATGAGAATTAAAGATAAGCATATAAAGTATAGACTTCCCCAAAAAGGAAAGGAGTACATGTTCATTAGTTTCAGATGGAGACAGAAAGCTTCACCTTTTCAAGGACATGCAACCTCTCCCACTGGTCTTGTGATGATTTATAGATATGAACTTCATTATTGTTAGGACAAAATGCAACCACTACAAGAGAAAGGAACAAATGTCAGAGCTTTAATAGAGACGTTAAAAACATATACAAGACATTGGGTTCATCAGTTTAAAAAACGTCAACCAGTAATGTGCAATACTTGATACCAACTGTTCCTAACCCAACATTGGATCTTCAACTGATCAGTCTGATCTCTTCTTGAGTTGTACTTAAACTACTAAGAATATATATCATGGGTCTACCTTTATTTACTTATAACGATGCGAAAACCAATTCACTTAAGCTCGTGGTTCTTTCTTAGAGCAAGAGACACCGACAAACAAACACAAGGGGGAACAAGGAATTTACCCAAAGACTCATTTTAGCTCCCAATATATATTTGAGAATAAGGTCAAGTCATTCAGTTCCCTAATTTATCGTATCTTACAAGCCAAACGAAAGATACTCACAAATAATTCCAAAGCTAAATGTTTCATATATATATATATATATGTAAAGAAAGTATGATCTGCTTCTATCTCATCTTCCCAAAGGCCAATCGGTAAATGAAAGGAATGCGAGTTAGAAACTTACTGGAGTGATCAGGGCTCCAAGCATGGCAAGTGATTGACTCTGCGAAACGGTGAACATCCACCACAGCCATAGATCCTTTGTCTCTCCAATTTTTTCGCGGAGAAATTTGTAAATCTAAGATTGGATACAGTCTTTTCTCTCAAATCGATATCTCCAGATCGAGCGGAGTGAATGATGGCAAGATTGTTGAAACCCCGATGGGATCCGGAACTCGATGTCACTCGCAGACGTGAAACGAAAGAGAGAGAGAGAGAGATGTTGTTTGTCTTTTCCGCTAAGGCCAAGTTAAAGACCAAATCAATTTCCATTTTCTTTTAAAAACAGCCAAAATAATGTTTTTTCCTTAACATATTAAAAAGTCTCGACCGACCCCTTTTCTGGTTTGTGGGGGATAAGTCATACGAAACTGAAAGGTTTTGATTAGTATGCTGCGGAATGGCGAAATTTCGTTTAAAAACGCGATTTCATAAAAAAATTTATTAATTATAAAAATTGGTGGAATAGAAAAAAAAAATGTGAAGACGCAGTCTCTGCGTTTTTGTTTAAAAAAATACAAAGAAATCTCCATTAAATAAAAAATTGAACTTTAGGTGAATTATTTGTGAAATTAAATTTTTTATATTTTTGATTGGTAACATGCAGAATGGTGGAATTGCGTTTAAACGCAAAACTTATGGAATTGCATTTTTAAACGCGATTCCGCCATTCCGCAAGGTTGCCAATCAAAGCCAAAATATTACAACCCATAAATCATAAATTGAAAATTTTAAATATGAACTTCGACATTTAAATTTGGGTGCTTAATCCTGAAGAAAAAAAACCGATGGCTCAGAATGGCGGAATTGCGTTTAAATACGAGATTCTGTAAGTTTTGTGTTTAAACGCAATTCCGCCATTTCGCGAGTTATCAATCAAGTTAAAATTAATTTCACAATTAATCTATATAAACCTCACTTTTCTGCGGAATGAATTTTCCTTTGTATTTTTTCAGCCAAAACGCAGGTCGTTTTCACATTTTTTTTCTTTATTCCACGAATTTTTATGATTGACAATTTTTTGCGGAATGGCGTTTTTAAACGCGATTCCGCCATTCCGCAGGTTACCAATCAGGGCCAATATAATTCTATCAGAAACTAGACCCAAATATGTGTTGGGATTGTGTCCTGAAATCACATTGTACTTACTCTAAAGATAGTTGTATTGTCGAGATCGGACAATTCATGTGATACTGGGTAGTCATAATGTTTTGCTAGAAACCGCTTATGACAAATGAGTTGTAACTCATTTCTGGTATCGTGTGAACCTACAGGGTCACACACCTAAGCAAGTTGGATGCACTTGGTATGGGATTGATCATTGGCATATGATCCGATCAATGTGTATTGGATACACATTGATATCGTGTTTTAGGAGGTGTATCGATCGACACCATTGGGTGTGTCGATCGATACAAGATGTGTGTCGATCGACACCATTGTGTGTGTCGGTCGACACAAGGCCAAAACCGAAACTGATGTTTCGGTTTACATCGAGGACAATATATATAAACGCTTGTGTGTTTCGACCTCGAAGAGTGAGCCGTCGCAGACAGTTTTTCTTGACAGAAAAACTGATCCCCTTCCTCTAGAAAACACAGAAATCCCAAGAGATCAGATTCCCGGCGCTAGCATCCCGGCGGATTCCAGCTTGTGTGCGTGTGGACTACGATAGAGGCGAGGCATCTGAATCGCTCCTGATCTTGTCTTACCTGATTCATCTTCTGCTGCCAGAACAAGGTAAACGCAAGATCCATGATTCAATTACTTAAACCCTGAGATCCTAGGCTCGGAATTCAGACTTAGGGTTGCCTAATCGGATTAGGAACTGCTAGGAATTCCAACAGTGGTATCAGAGCCTTAGGGTTTTATCATTGAATCAGCTTGTTTAGTAGAATTTGATGATTTAAATTCGTTCATAAGATAGTATGAATAAGAACAGGTTAGATCGATTCAGATCAAAAACGATTCTGTGTTTTCGCAGAGTGTCGATCGACACAGAATGGTGAAATCGACAGACTCGGCGACTAGGGTTTTTCGCGAAGAAAAACAGAAAGCCTGCTGTGTCGATCGACACAGGTTGAGTGTCGATCGACACAGACCTTGCGATTGATGAATTGGTTCAATTGGATTGGACCGGTTATCATGCTTGGTTAAATCCGAACAGATCGGTTTGAATTGGATGAATTGGTTCAATTTGATTGAATTGATTATCTCAATTAGCATGAACCGATTGGTTAAAATCAGTTTGATTGGATAATACGGTTCAATTGAATTAGACCGGTTATCGCAATTAGATAAAACTGATTAAAACGGTTTAAATTGGATGAATTGATTCAATTGGATTGAACCAATTATCTCTATTAGTATAAACCGAATTGAATGATTAAGATCAGTTTGATCTGATAAGTCGGTTCAATTGGATTGGACCACTGTCTTCGGTTTGGGTCTATGTCGACCGTCACACATGGTTGTGTCGATCGACATGATCGGTTCAATTAACCAAGTTAATTGGATTAACCGGTTATTGAAGTCCGGTTTCATTTGGTGGTGTCGATCGACAGACATGGTCTGCGTCGATCGGCACAGTGCTCGCAATTCTGGTTATTGAACCTTGAATTTGCAGAAACCAAACTAGACTTAAACCTTGATCAAAGCTTAGCTTCAATATGGTCAACTGTCAAGACTCATTTGATTGTGTGATGGTCTAGCCAAGAGCTTGCTATCCACAATTACGTGAGTAAGGCAGGTAATTATGTTGATGGACTTGCAGTGCTTGACATCAACAATTACATGACCTAAGAGATTGATATGCTAACCTTTCAGAGTTTAGTTTCCTCAACTAAATATCAAGTAACCTTGATGTCTTGCCCAAATCTTGTCTACTGTCAAGACTTGTGTCGTTTGTTGGATAGCCTTGGAGTCCTTGATATCCACTACTACATGAGTAAGGCAGGTGATCATTGATAGACTTGCAGTGCGACTGTCAATGATCACAAGACTAAAGAGATTGGTTTACTTGACTGGGTCATCAGAAGTTATGGGCCCAGAGACGTCAGAGTAGATGAGACATGGATTATTTTATCTGTGACCAAGAGTTGTACTGGGTGCAATTAGCAATGATTTGCTTACCTAGATAACTAAATTTTAGGTGATGGCGAGTCGTCCACTCAGATTTTGGTGAAGTAAGGATCTTGGATCATTATATTCATAGAGGAAGCATTGTTTGAATATAATGCGACTTTTCTTATTAGATAAGACTTCTCATAGAATACATAACTAAATCTTTGTTTTTCTTGGATTTCACCTTATGTCTGAGACTACTTTCACATTGCGATCCGTCCTTGAGAAGGACAAGTTAAATGGATTAAATTTCCTGGATTGGTATCGGAATTTGAGATTAATCCTCAAGCAGGAGAGCAAGGATTATGTCCTTGAGAAAGCTCTTCCAGAAAGGCTTGGGACCAATCGCTCGAATGCAGTATATGATGCTTGGAATAAGCATTATATTGATGTGGTAGATGTGCGTGGTCTGATGTTGGCTACCATGAACCCAGACTTGAAAAGTCAATACGAGAACATGGAGTCGCCAGTAGAGATGATCACCAGCCTGAAACTGAAGTTTCAGGATATGGCACGAGTTGAGAGATTCCAGATGGTGAAGTCTCTCACTGGGTGCAAGCTACCAGAGGATGCTCCAGTAAGTCCTCATGTCATTAAAATGATGGGTTACATTGATAACCTGGGGAGACTGGATTGTCATGTCAGCTTGGAGTTGGCTACTGACATCATTCTGCAGTCACTGCCGTCAAGTTATGATAAGTTCATAAAGAACTATATCAAGAAAGGCTTGACGAAGACGTTGACTGAGCTGCATGGCATGCTCAAAACAGCAGAGCAAAACATCAAAAAGGGTAAAAGATTTGAGAAATCTTGTTTAGACAAGGGTGATGGCAAGGCCGTTCAGATTTGGAATCGGGATAATCCTGTGTCATCTTTTAAGCCCAAGTCAGGCCCATCTGATGTTGATAAATGCTGCTACTGTAAAGAGTTTGGGCATTGGAAGAGAAATTGCACTAAATTCTTGGAAGATTCACAAGAGATGGAGAAGATGTATGGTACTTCTTCTTCAGGTATTGTGTTATTATTTCAAGTTCTACGTGAGTATTGGATACTAGTTGTGGTACTGATATTTTGAAATATGCAGGACCTAAGCGACAGTAGAACGTTGAAGAAAGGACAAGTGGAATTGCGTGTCTGGTATGAAGCAATGGTTGCTGCATGAGCCGTAGAGATTCTCCACTTGTAGGAGCCTTTCATACTTAGTTTTAGAAATTAAGTAATTGCTACTATGTATCTGCCTTGTGCAGAAATGTCTTTCATTTTCTTGTAAGAATTTGGATGTTTTTCATTTTGATAAAAGACAAGTTTTGTTCTTTATATCCTAATGAAATATTCTATGGTAGCACCCCGTTTGGAATGGGTTTTATATCTTAAACACAATGTACGATTGTACATATAACATAAATACCAAACGGTTTAAGTCTGATGACTTGAACTCGACTTTCCTTAGCACAGTCGTTTTGACCATATAGAGTGAAGCGGATTCAGAAGTTCCATAGTTTTGGGCTCATTTGATTATTAATCATATGAAGTATGAATTCTGCTCACTGGACCAAATGACTAAGGCCTTTTTAGCAGAGCTAAAAGAAAACGGGCCAGAGGCTTATTGGGCCTTAAACATACTGATGAATGTGGCCCAATAAGCATTAGTGCCAAAGGAAATCTTCAGTACTTCATTACCTTATTGATGGCATCAATAAGTATGGCTGTGTTCTTTTGATGAGACACGAGCAGGAATCCCTTGAGGAGTTCCAAGATGAAGTATAGAACCGATTTGACAGAAGTATTGAGATCCTCGACTTCATCGCGGAGGAAAATACTTGAGTCAAGAATTGGGTGATCATCTAGGTGAGTGTGAAGTCATATCACAGCTCTATTCTCCTGGAAAACCTAAATGGTGTTTCTGAGAGAACGAATCGGATCTTATTAGATATGCTCCGATTAATGATGAGTCACAAGAATCTTCCATAATCCTTTAAGAAATACGCTCTAAAATGTATGTGTTTGCGCAGCAAAGGGTTTCAATAAGAATCAATTGAAAGACACCACATTGGATGTGGACTGAAAGTTTTTTCAAGCATGTTGTTTCTGATCATTTGGGGATGAAAGGTAACAAGCTTGAACCCAAATCTGATAAGTTCTACCTCGCGGGTTTTCCTAGGGAAACCGAGGCTTACTACTTTTATAACCAATCCGAGAACAAAGTTTTGTTGTCCGGAACTGTGTCTTTTGAGAAAGATCATACTTCCAAAAGGAACAGTGGGAGTAAAAGTACACATCGAAGAAATTCGATAAACGCAGGAGACTGCTCAACCTGTTGAGGGAGAGCAGCGGTGAGATCTACAAAGTGTTGTAGGATCTACACTTGTGGAGCCTGAAATTCGCAGATTCGAAAGGATCCGTCACTAACTCGAGAGTGATTTCTCATAGCCGATTGTCGTGATCTGTTGATCATGGAAGAGTGATGAGCATGCGAAATTCTAGAAGCGATGGTGAGCCCCAACTCTGAAAAATTGGCTGGGTATGCATGTTAGCTTCACCGATCCATTTCTGGATTGAAGCAAACATCTTGGAGTTGGAATCAACATTCTGATAATGTGGTCAAAAGTTTTGACTTGATCAGAAAGGAAATGAAACCATGCGTTTACAAGAAGACTAGTGGGAGCGTAATTGCAATTCTCACACCGTATGTACATAATGTACTTAATCTCATGAACGACGTTCCGTCGGTTAAGTCTTGAGAGACTTGGGTCGGAAGTCAAATTTAAACAAAAAGACATGGGAGTAGCCTCGTGAATTATTGGAATAAGAATCTATTGATATAGATTGGATAGGCTAATTGGATCGTGTCAGAATCCTTATATAGATAAGGTATTGGACAGTTCCAATATGCATGATTCCAAGAATGGCTTCACACCAAAGGTCTTATGGCATTAATCTTAGCAAGATGAAGTGTCTTGGACACTGGCTGAGCTAGTATAAATCTTAGCAAGATGAAGTGTTTTGAACACGTACTGAGCTATTATTAATGAGTGTGATTGCTTATGCTGTTGCAATAGAATCCATCATGAATGCCATATTTTGCGCTCGTCTAGATGCAGCTTACGCATAAATCAAGACGAGAAAATACCAATATGTTCCGGTAAAAGTCGTTGAACAGTTGCCAGAAATATCCCAAGTGTTTGAGAAACACTAAGGATAGGTTCGTGGTGAACTGAGGAAGTGATGAACCAGTTGAAAGTAGTTAGACGGAAAAAGAAGATTCCCGGTTCCCACTTGGCATATCTCTTTGTCTGAGCAACGGTGCTATCTGTTGGAAGGGCTCCAAGCAGTGGACCGTAGAATAGTGCTTTTTTCTGAATGGCGGTGTGGTTTGTTGGAATTGTTTCAAGCAAAAACACCGCACTCTCTCCCACAACCTAAGCACGAGATTTATTCTGTTGCTGTAGGTATAAGATATCTGAACAGATGATCTTGATTCCAGTGGAAGTTATTTTAGTTATGTTATAATCTTTATATAAACATGCTATGGCAATGTTTGTGTAAGTTAAAACTGACATCGGTATTATTTAATTATTGGATAATTAAGTAATGGTCCCAAAGTATTTTATGTTCATTTTATAGGTCATCAAGTTGAGGACTTGATCATGAAACCCTATAAGTAAAAGATGACATAAATTATGATTGTCCCTAGTCGAGATTGTCAAAGTGGGACACTGACAACCGCGAGAGACTAGCTTGTGAGGTGACTGTTGACTAAGTTTCATGGAGTCAATGATATAAGTATCACAGTCAGTCACATAGATATATGTTGGTGAACATATGATCGGACATGACCCGCTAATGAGAACCCTACAGGATAGTTATATATGTGTCATGAGAGTTTCTTATTACGACTATAGAGTATAGTCCTTAGACCTGAGTTCATCATGCTTTCTAGCATATGAATTGGTGCGCTTTGACCTTGTCAAACGTCGTTCCGTAACTGGCGGCTATAACGACATTGCTTAGGCGTATCATGAAGTATGTGTAGAAACAGGGATGAAACAAGATGGGATTTGTCCATCCTATAACAGGAGATAAATATCTCAGGGCCCATCGAAGATTTGATACTGAGAAAATGCATGGCCGTGCTCAAACGAGGTGATTGTCAGCCGTTTGTTTTATCAGTATAGATCAGGAGTTCGATGAACATGATATTGGCTATAATAAGGATGACACAGTTTCTTGCCTTATGCCATATCGAGATATAGCGACAAAGGGATTATAGGAACAGGTGATTCCAGTACAAGTGGGAGATTGTTGGGATTGTGTCCTGAAATCACATTGTACTTACTCTAAAGATAGTTGTATTGTCGAGATCGGACAATTCATTTGATACTGGGTAGTCATAATGTTTTGCTAGAAACCGCTTATGACAAATGAGTTGTAACTCATTTCTGGTATCGTGTGAACCTACAGGGTCACACACCTAAGCAAGTTGGATGCACTTGGTATGGGATTGATCATTGGCATATGATCCGATCAATGTGTATTGGATACACATTGATATCGTGTTTTAGGAGGTGTATCGATCGACACCATTGGGTGCGTCGATCGATACAAGATGTGTGTCGATCGACACCATTGTGTGTGTCGGTCGACACAAGGCCGAAACCGAAACTGATGTTTCGGTTTACATCGAGGACAATATATATAAACGCTTGTGTGTTTTGACCTCGAAGAGTGAGCCGTCACAGACAGTTTTTCTTGACAGAAAAACTGATCCCCTTCCTCTAGAAAACACAGAAATCCCAAGAGATCCGATTCCCGGCGCTAGCATCCCGGCGGATTCCAGCTTGTGTGCATGTGGACTACGATAGAGGCGAGGCATCTGAATCGCTCCTGATCTTGTCTTACCTGATTCATCTTCCACTGCCAGAACAAGGTAAACGCAAGATCCATGATTCAATTACTTAAACCCTGAGATCCTAGGCTCGGAATTCAGACTTAGGGTTACCTAATCGGATTAGGAACTGCTAGGAATTCCAACAATATGTGTGATTAATAGAGTGGTTTCACCTAACTTATTGGAATGATATTTTTGTTAAGAATGTAAATATTATTATAGAATGAAAGTTTGTGTGTTATAAATTTAGTTAACAACAGACAAACTTTCGTTCTCTCTTCTCTCATTTTCTCTCATCTTTCTCTAAATACTTTCATCAATTTCAAGCAATTTCGGTTTTGGTTACCGGTTTCTGTCGTGTCGATGGTTTGGTTAATTTTGTTATATTCTTCAATTCTCTATGTTTTGTTTTCGGATCTGAATAATTCTGGATCTTCTGTCTGGTAATAATCTCGACTCAGTTCGGGGGTTTTTCTTCCGGTTCATGCCAAAAACTTCATGTCTTTTCCACGGCGCTTCACCATCCCGATGCCAATGACCTCTTTCTCCTTCCCTTCGTGTCCCCGTGAGTTCCATGGTCTGATCAAGTTGAACGGGCTCGACAGGCGATCAATTGAAGATTGGTTAAACCGCTTAAGTTTTAACTTCTTCTGAAGCATCTATTTTTGGATAACGTGAAGAGTCGGATTAAGGATCGTGAAGAAGGTGCGGTTTCGGCGACGGCTCGGATGGAAAAGGATCGGCAAAGAGATTGCAGTAGATTACATGAAATGCATCGTCGTCGGTTTCCAGTCACCTCTCCGGCGATGGTGATGCATGACGGGATTTCTAGCAACTTTCCACGTGTCCCTCGGTTGCATCGTCACCGCACACGTGTTCTTCTTTCCTGCTTCTTGTGTTGATTAGTTAGGAATTCGGCCCAGTGTTGGTCTGTTTGTATTTAGGCATGTTTGATATTTCAAACCTTTCCGTAAAACTTAGCTCATTGAATTTTTCTCTATAAAATTATTTGCTGCCAAAAAAAGGTTAACAACGGACAAGAACGAAAAAAACTGAGTTAACAAAATGCTACATTAAATTCGGTTTTTATGAGAAAAAACACAGAGAAGCAAATATAATCAGAAATATAACGTGGTAGTTGTCTAGTTAAAATAGTGATAAAATACTTGAAATCCGAAGACCAAAAGCCAAGTTTGGACCAAGAAAACAAACACTATCACGCTGAGGAAAACGCTAACTAGTGGTAGCCTGAATTAACTGAGAATAAATTGTGTAAGTTATCAGCCGACTATTACACCATAACCACAAAAATCACTAGAGAGAGGATTGTAAGACTTTGAGAGGATCACAAAAACTCCTAAAGTGGAGGGTCGCAGCCACCTCGATTGCCATAATCCCTATTTCTTTGTCCTTTTATTGTAGTCCATTGCATCTTTGGAACTTTTTGCATATGTTTGACTGGTTTTCCTCATGGAATCTTTTGAGAGGGATCGCTCATTTTAAACCTTGAAGACTTTGAGTATAATGCAGCAAAATTGCCGCCAAAAATCAATACTATAAAGGGATTACATCTCTTGGTGTTGACACCTCAGCACTAGTATTGTATGAGATGTTGACACGTGTTTTAATGGAAAAAAATTCAAGCCAATCAGATTAAAACATTCTGATGACATGTATCCACCTGTGTCCAAAAAAACAGATACACACGAGTAAACCTAAGATTTTATTGTTCATCTCTTTCTCATTACGCCGACTTCTCTCTCTCTCTCTCTCTCTCTCTCTCTCTCTCTCTCTCTCTCTCTCTCTCTCTCTCTCTCTCTCTCTCTCTCTCTCTCTCTCTCTCTCTCTCTCTCTCTCTCTCTCTCTCTCTCTCTCTCTCTCTCTCTCTCTCTCTCTCTCTCTCTCTCTCTCTCTCTCTCTCTCTCTCTCTCCTCTCTCTCTCTTTTCCGCCTGAGAATTTCCTCGCCTCCCAAGTTACGGCTTTCCCGCCTTGAATTCTCCGACGACTGTCTTAGTCGCCGATGGATATCAACCTTCGACCAAGATTCGCAGACGCTCCTTAGATTATAATCGAGAATCCTTTGGTATTTCTCTTCGTCTCTCATTGGTTCTGCGAAAACTCGATGATGACAAATTAGTAATCAGCCATTTCGAGAGTGAATATAAGATCAAAAGCACTTCTCAGTTAATATAAAGATAATAGTGAATTTCAAAAGATTTGTTTACACTCTCCAATTCAACAATAGTGAATTTGAAATAACTTTTTAAATCACAAATTCAACCGCAAAGATTTTAAATGACTTTAAAAATTCAATATTATTGAATAACATAGGATTTGTCATTTTTACTTAAATCATTCTAAATCCTAATTTTACGCTTTATTTCCTAAAATAAAATTGAAATTATTCTCCTTGCATTTAATATGCATTTTCCCAACATTTGAATGTTTTATATTGGTGCCTGTCGTACATTTTTAAAATTACATGTTAATTAATAATACTGTAAATCACATTAAAATACTTATATCAATTATATATATATATTATATGATATACCTAACTAAGCTCGAGAATATGAATTTTCAAGAATTCGTTTACAAAAGAGAAACATGTTCACAATCCGAACGTTTTGTAGTAAATCACGTAAAAATCGCTAAAAGGAGGGGTTGAATCTCCGACCTTGTGGTTAACAACCACACGCTCTAACCAACTGAGCTATTCCAGTTTTCACGGGCTTCCAAAACTTATTTCATTCACAATATATTTTGTGTATTTTCCCCGGTATTATAATATTGTACATTTTCATATTTTTTTGAAAAACTCTTAACTATGTATTTGTCTATATTTTTGTTTTTTCTTATATAAAAGTTATATATTTTAGATTATTTATGGTATATTCGTATTTGATATTCTCCTTGCATTTAGCATGCATTTTCCCAACATTTCAATGTTTTATATTGTTGCTTGTCGTACATTTTTAAAATTACATGTTAATTAATAATATTGTAAGTCACATTAAAATGCTTATTTCAATTACTATATATATATATGAATTTTCAAGAATCCGTTTACAAAAGAGAAACATGTTTATAATCCGAACGTTTTGTAGTAAATCACGTAAAAAATCGCTAGAATGAGGGGTTGAACCTCCGACCTTGTGGTTAACAGCCACACGCTCTAACCAACTGAGCTATTCCAGCTTTCATGAGCTTCCAAAACTTATTTCATTCGCACTATATTTTGTGTATTTTCTACAGTATTATAATATTGTTCATTTTTCATAATTTTTTGAAAATCTCTTAACTATTTTATTTGTATATATTTTTGTTTTATCTTATATAAAAGTTATATATTTTATATTGTTTGTGGTATATTCGTATTTGATATTCTCCTTGCATTTAACATGCATTTTCCCAGCATTTGAATGTTTTATATTGTTGTTCGTCGTACATTTTTAAAATTACATTTTAATTAATAATATTGTAAATCACATTAAAATACTTATATCAATTATTAAATATATATATATATATATTAGATGCTATACCTAACTAAGCTCGAGAATATGAATTTTCAAGAATCCGTTTACAAAAGAGAAACATGTTTACAATCCGAACGTTTTGTAGTAAATCACGTAAAAATCGCTAGAAGGAGGGGTTGAACCTCCGACCTTGTGGTTAACAGCCACACGCTCTAACCAACTGAGCTATTCCAGCTTTCATGAGCTTTCAAAACTTATTTCATTCACACAATATTTTGTGTGTTTTCTCCCGTATTATAATATTTTTCATTTTTCATAATTTTTTAAAAAACTCTTAACTATTTTATTTGTATATAATTTTGTTTTTTTCTTATATAAAAGTTATATATTTTAGATTATTTGTGGTATATTCGTATTTGATTCTACTTGCATTTAGCATGCATTTTCCCAACATTTGAATGTTTTATATTGTTGCTCATCGTACATTTTAAAAATTACATGTTAATTAATAATATTGTAAATCAGAATTAAAATACTTATATCAATTATTAAATATATATATATATATATATATATATATATTTGATTCTACTTGCATTTAGCATATATATATTAGATATTATACCTAACTAAGCTCGAGAATATGAATTTTCAAGAATCCGTTTACAAAAGAGAAACATGTTTACAATCCGAACGTTTTGTAGTAAATCACGTAAAAAGTCGCTAGAAGGAGGGGTTGAACCTCCGACCTTGTGGTTAACAGCCACACGCTCTATCCAACTGAGCTATTCCAGCTTTCATGAGCTTCCAGAACTTATTTCATTCACACTGTATTTTGTGTATTTTCTCCGGTATTATAATATTGTTCATTTTTCATTATTTTTTGAAAAAAAATTACTATTTTATTTGTATATATTTTTGTTTGAATATTGTTTGTGGTATATTCGTAATTGATATTCTTCTTTAATACAACTTAAGAAAATATTGGTCTTTGATGTCTCTTTTGTATTTTTTTAGTTTTATATTTTGTTTTTAGAATTATTTCATATATATATAATATATTCTTTGTATTTTTTTCAGTAATATAATATTGTTAATTTCGTTTTGCCAACATTTTATAGAGAAACTCTTAATTATTTTATTTATATTAATTTTTTTCTTTGTTTAAATGTTATATATATTTTAGAATTTTATGGTTCATATTTGATATTACTCTTTAATATAAATTAAATAACTATTGTTTTTATTATATGGGTTTGATTTTATTTTTCAGAAAAAAATTGTTTGAGACAATTTAAAATAAAAAATTGTTAGGTCAATTGTTCATTTATTATCCTTCATTTGTGCCATAAAATGATTTTAGGTTTTTAGATTCCATATCTAAACTCTCTCTCTCTCTCTCTCTCTCTCTCTCTGGCCTGAGAATTTCCTCGCCTCCCAAGTTACGGCTTTCCCGCCGTGAATTCTCCGACGACTGTCTTAGTCGCCGATGGATATCAACCTTCGACCAAGATTCGCAGACGCTCCTTAGATTATAATCGAGAATCCTTTGGTATTTCTCTTCGTCTCTCGGTGGTTCTGCGAAAACTCGATGAATCCTTTGGTATATATGTTCATCTTCCGGTGGTTCTGCAAATACAATCAGATATTCGATCTTACTCGATCTGAACATTAACCTCCGGATCGTCACTTCTATTTCTTTAGATCTAATATTGTATTTTTTCGTTTCAGATTATGAGGTCTGGAGCTTGCCCGACAATCTTCGTCACTTTCTTTCATGTTCTCGCCATCTGCATGTTATCTCAGGTACTCGATCTGAACCTTAACCTAGGCGTTGTCACTTGTTTCACTTAAAATCTAATATTTTGTGTTCTTCTTTCAGATCCGAGTACCCATTCGCACTTCTTTATAGATTTCCTGATATCTGAAGTTTCCCCGGAAAAAGTCTAAACTTTCTTTCCGATTTTCCCATCTGCATGTTATGTCAGGTAAACGATTTGACCTAGCTTTTCCATTGTCACTTGTTTCTCCATAAAACTTAGATCGTTTTATTTATTCGCATTTCAGTTCATAAGCCACTTCAGCTGCTAAGAGGAATAGTTTCCTCGGTGTAATGTCATCCGCGAGTGGTCATAGAGATGTCTGACATACTCTATAGGGTCATACTCACGGCGTCTGATATCCAATCTCATGATTGTGTCAAACGACATTAACCAGTTGTGAACGCCTTATGCGTTTAGTAGGTCAATCAATCTTTGCAGAGGCAAGCATTCATATATTCCCTATTCGATTTTTTCTCAATTAATGTACAGAATTATCTTCTTGGATTTTTGACTATTACTAATGTTTCCTCTCGATTTTTTTTTTGATTTTGTATGTTTCGATGACCATTCCTACTGAGCTTGAACTTAATGTGGAACTCAGGTTAGCAGTTTGAGAAACTCTTTGCCAAAAGAAACACTCACGTAGCTCATGCTGTTGGTTTTTGGACTACAGCTCTTTCATTACCAATGCTGCTCTCTACGAGCCAATTGGGTTTGGTACCACTGGAGGAAACCTCGTGGGACAGAAAGAAATGGCTGTGTTTCTAGGTCATTTCGCCAACTAAATAGTGAGAATATATGCCAATCGCCAAGATCTTAAAGCTTTGGTTATTCATCTGTATAACACCGTTAAGATTGAATCATTTATGGATGGTGGTATAAATAGTGAGAATATATGCTTTATGCTAAGCTCTGTAGCTTTTTCATCTCATTAATCTGATCACGCTAAGACATTCGCATTCTGATGAGTCATGTGCTAAAATCCTGTCCGGATCTCCACTGCTGGAACGCGTGACATTGTATTCTTGTGTCTGTGGTAAACTCGAGCGTCTTGATCTAAGCAAATCTCTGCAGTTAAAGAGTTTGGATGTAGAAAGCTCGCGACCAATGCAGATTGTGGCATCGCATATCCATTGTTTGAGATTGACTTTCTCTGATGAGTCACAATGTGGTTTAGTGGATGTCTCTTCTTTAACCGAAGCTAACTTGAACATCTACGGTTCCATACGTCTTGGTTTCTTGTATAAGGACTTTGGCCATCCTGAAACTGGTTTGACTGGCACAGTGCCACATGGCATTTTATTTTGGTGTGTAGGCTATAAGGGCTTTTTAGAGCATGTACATCAATGAACCCCCTATGGGGGTTCTTAAAAAAAAATTTTTTTTTTTTTTTTGAGAAAAGTGTAAAAAAAAAAAAAATCGAAAAAAAAAAATTAGACGAATGATACGCTGACACGTGTCATGAACAGTGTAAGAACCGGTTCTTAGAGCATGACCATCAATGAACCCTTTATGGGGGTTCTTATAATTTTTTTTTTTTTTTTTTTTTGGGGAAAAGTGTAAAAAACAAAAAATATTCGAAAAAAAAAATTAGACGAATGATAAGCCGCCACGTGTCATGAACAGTGTAAGAACCGGTTCTTAAATAAGGATTTTTAGGACCCGGGTTCTTAACTATTCACGTAGGTCCCACGTGAATAGTTAAAAACCTCACCCCTAAAAACCCTTGATAATCATGCTCTTAAATAAGGATTTTTAGAACCCGATTCTTAACTATTCACGTGGGTCCCACGTGAATAGTTAAGAACCCCCACCCTTAAGAACCATGGATGCTCTTAACTTATTACTGTCAAGCTATTGAATGGCACAGTGCCACATGGCACATCTCTTGACGTACATGTAGCTAACAAAAACAAATGGAACGCACATTTCAGAAGATGTCTTCACTTATTTCTCAAAATCTAGCTCCTGTCGCCGGAGTTGTCGCCGTAAACGATGAATGACATAAATGTGGTCGTGAAACACAAGAAAGATGAAATGCAAAAGAACTAAATATATCCATTACATACATTTGTATTTAGCTTTTATTCTTATTTTTCCAAATAAGCAAAAATCACATAATTTAATATTCATTAACACTTTCTATTCATTTTAAAGTTCTACATTACAATATTAATATTTTAAAAAAAAAACACACAAAAAACAATTACGGAAAAATTTCCGCTGCGTAGCGCGGACCAAATCCTAGTAATAATAAAAACACACGAGTAGAAAATGTTATCAAAGTAGGAGAAAAAAAAACAAATTGTAGCAGTCCAACTAATTCCCCAAACAGAGTAAAGGCAGTTTGAGATGTGTTTCAATATGACCTATAGTAGAACTGAAGTTATCTCAGGTAATGCCATAGAAGCAGTAGGAGTTCAAAGAGTAACAAACCTATGTAACCATCAAAATGCCATAGCATTTTCCTCTAACATTCAATTTCTAGTAGACTCATCCGGAATATGAAACATAAAAAGATCCCCTAACTTACAACATTTCTTATCCCAAATTTGGTTAGCACAGCGTGAACAATACCTTCTAATGGTGGTGAACAATAATAAAACTGTCCGAATAACATATTACTTTTGATTCTCAAGTCCCAGCAACAAAAACATGATTTGTCAACTACGTTATGAAAGTGTGTATACGCCTTGCAAAAACCAGATTTCCTTGCTCCAAACCTCTTTATCCTTATGATTACGAACCTGCTCTCAAGTGTTTGAGGAGGAAAATCGGGTACGGAATGAGGCGTAAACAAGTATCTCGTTCGGTGAGTCAGCTAGCAAGAGTGATTGACAAAACAACGGTCCAAGCTAGGATTATGTCTACAAAATATTTTGAGAAGCCGAAGCTGCAGAGCCTTTTCCAACGCTGGTTTGTATCTCATAGGAGAAATAACTCGTTTTCTTTTTCTAATAAGCTGGTTCCTACTTGTAAATAAACATTCTCTCCTTTTTAATCAATTTAACATTTTATTAAAATATACAAATTTAAAAATCATATAACTAATTCATTGCGTAATATATTGTCTAGACGAAGATTATCATAAAACTTGGACCACTTAATGTCACGTGTAACTTTGCTTTGGTGAATCACTTGTTGTCTAGTTTATGAATTAGTTAATTTCATGTGTAACTTAGTTTAATCGAATATTATATTGCCAAATATTCATCTTTACCAAATAATTTAGACATGTACACATACTATTCATCAGAGTCAAACATTAATCCTCACTCAAACTTATCAGATAGCATGAAGATAGAGGAGAATCTTTGTGATACAAATGCAGTTAAACCAACTGAAAAGGTATCACTTTGGTTTAGATTAGGTAAAGACTTTTTAATCACACTATTTCCTATCATCAGCATGGTACAAAAAAAAAACTCGAAAATTAGTCAAATATGTCACCACCACGTATCAAATCCAAATTTTTCTTAATTTTTTCCCCAAAACAAATCTCTCAAGAGCCAAACCAAGTTACGTATAGCTTCTTGGGGGCTTTTAGCATTTCTCTAACGCAGGTTTAGTCTCTTCCACCTCTTCTTCTTGGCTAGGCTCTGCGGTTGAGATGTTGCTGTTATGATCAACGGATTGGGTTCTATTAGTTTGGCTTTGGATATAAGACCACTTGTCTTGGAAAAGATAGAGCAAGACAAAACAGGAGAGTTGTGCCGTGAAGAGTATGGTCCAAAGCTTAGCACTTTTTGTTGTCTTTTGAGTGTAAGCGTTTAAGCCTGTGTATATGTTTATTATCCCAAGAATAGCCACTGACGTTCCTAATATCCAGTGTCCTACAAACCAATTCCTTCTAGTTTTTCCTCCCCTGCAATGTATAGTATAATCAATTATGGATGCAATATAAACTAGATACATATAACTGAGTCTGAGTCTAACTAATTTGAATTTAGTATAAATATACCACAAAACAATCTTTAGTTCCATAGTTACCATAATTTTGAAGAAAAAAATATATAGGAAACGTTACTAAATAATTTAGGGCCACTTCTTAAAGCATCAAAAATCTTTATAAACCGTAAAATTGTAGAAATTTTAACAGCCTTAAATATAAAAGTGAGATCCTTTAGAATTATCATATATATTTTCACCAGATATGATTCAGAAGTACCTTGGAGGTCGGAAGAAGCCAAGAAGAGCTTGGAACCATACAATGACGTAAAGTCCAACTCCTAGCCGTTGATGATGATTGTCGAAGGAATTGTTGAAGTTTTTTATTGACATTATTGCTGCTATTGTCACAAGTATTACTGTAACCATCTGTTTGATCAATTATAATCACATTGTTAATTGCTCGTTTAATAAACCATGAGCTGCTTACAATAGTCAAAAGTGATTTTTGTGGATTAGATAGCTAGAATCTGTTATTGACAAGGAAAAATTGTTTAGTGAAAGTATCAAAAAAAGAAAGAGAAAGAACGAATTAAAGGTTAAGAAGATATTGATACTTTAGCTTGGCATTCAAGTCTCCATGATTATCAATGTGATTAACAATCTAGAACAACACAAAACGGCCCAACTAATTACTAACTAAAAAAAGGTCGTTAATTAATTGGATGCAATCTTTATTCTTTAGACGTGGAAAGAGGCATCTTTACTTTACTCTCTATCCACTCACATTCATTTGACACTCAAACCGACCATAAATTTCATTTTCAGACCATACAATATTTTTTCAACATTCTTATGATTTAGTTGTTGAATTGAAATATAGATATTATAAGGCAAAAAGAGCCCAAAAAAGAAGAAGAAAGAAGAAGTGAAACCTGCCTGAGAAGTGACATGAAGAAAGAACAGTCGCCGAAGACAGATTAAAGGTTGACCTTTGATCATAGACATTAATCTTATGAAGATTATACCAATTGGCATCAAAACACCCATCGACGCCCATAGCATAAAGCCATGAACTTTGATTTCGTACACAAGCTTTGGATTTAGTTTCTGTTTCAACAACAATACATAAAAATATAAGACTTTCATATAATTTCAGAGTTTTAAGAGAAAATGATAGTGAAGACTTCTTTATCCATTAGTCATTTATATGTAAATAATTACTTATTTATAGAACTCAAGGGTTTTCATGGTTTCATTTAAATCCAAACACACACATATATATAATCTCATTTATGTGTGTGTGTATATATATATATATATATATATCATTCCGAAAAAAGGAATGTGGATCTTCAATCTAAAGAATTATAAGGTAATTATAAGGTAGTAAATGAGATTGCGAGGAGTTTAAGGTTATTAGCTTTTAATTAATATGATGTGTGTGCAAGAGAGGGAAGAACATATTAACCTGAGGTATTGGAGAAGTACCGAGTGGACTATTGACATCAATGGCCAAGCTTCTGGTTTTTTCTTGGGAGGAGGAGCATAAGGGAAGAACAAGAAGGAGAGTGACGAAGAGGTGATGATGAATCTTCATGATTTCATGTGGTTTGAAATGGGAACATCAAACACAGTTTAGAATTAAAGATAATTAAATCATGAGTTTATTTCGTATATAAATATGTGTGTGTAAAGAAGGATGGAGATATGAAACTTCATCCACTAGTTTCCTAGCAATATAAGAAGAGAAAGGAAAAGTGGATTTTTACAATATGCTTTTAGAATGTAAAGAAATGTGATAAGATTAAAGCGCCCAACTTTGTAATATATTATGGTTTTGCATGGAGGTCGATGGTTTATTTTTATTTTAAGTTTTGGATGTAAGAAAGTGGAGGAATGGGCAATAATCTTATACTCGATTTGTTCTTAAATCTACTGATTTGATTTATGATTTAAAGAGAGCTGAATTTCGAAAAGGTAAGTCAAGTTCGATTATAAAGTTAAAGACTTACGCATTCTGAATTAACTAGATATTAACAATGATGTTTTATTTCTCTAAAAACAATAAAAACCAAGGATCCTAATATCTTGATTGTTTAAAATGTCAAGTGGGTCTCACTATTTCTATAGCATTATTTTTTGTTCTCTTTGACAAAAAGAAAATACTGAAAATTCCTTAGCTTATATTCATCCAAAAGTATAATTTTATTGGACTTTTTATGTTTTGTGGAAGAATGTCAGAGTTTTTGAAAGGGAAAGTGAGTCATGGCAGGTTGCACTCAAAGACCACTAACAATATGGAAGGTTACTATCAACAAACATCATGATTTCACTATGGAAGGTATAAATCAAAGACCACGTGGATAATACTATTCTCTTTTCAAACACAAATCCTAATTAGAGCATCACAAATATTTGTACAAATGATCATAAATATAAAAATATGTTCAGTTTGTTTGAATCAGTTTCTATAGCAGTATAACTTCCTAAAGAAAAACAAAAGGTATCAAGTTTCTTGTTATTTCTGCTAATGGATTATAAAGCCAAACAAATATGGAGTTGATCAGTCGTTGACGTTTGTGTTTGAAGTTGATGAGGGCGAGGTAGACGGAAAATGAGACAAATTGATACAAAAGGAATAAATAAAAGAAAGAGGACCACTTTACGTTTTGCAGCTCTCCGGCCCAAATTGCAGCTTGTCTTGATTTACATGTCTGTCTACTACTATTTTGTTTGATGCTTTCAGTCATTTTCTCCCCACAATAATATGTGTCTCGACAATCCCCAAATCAAATTCTCCTGTTCATGTCACTCGTATGCAACTATCAGCGGTTAGTCATGTTTCATTACTTCTACCATTAGGAAAATTGTAGTGGATACAAACATCTGCGAACCGATCAGTTATAATAGTCATTTTTTCTGAGAGAAAACATTGACTATAAGTTGATCCTTCCTGCCAATAGAGGCATTCTCTCCTAAATGATGGGCTTGCCACAAACCAAGTCCAATGTTCATGAGTCCATCCTCCTACCTCCCTAAACCTTTTTCAATAAGCATCTCCACTTCAGCTAGATTCTACATTTCTTGCTTTGATCACTAAAAGATGTGGACAGTCTATCTTTCCATTGATAAGCACATCATCGTCTCTCTTTTTTTCACTGTAAATACTTGTATTGAATCAAACTGAACTCAAGGATCAGTTCTGAGATAATTTTTTTTTATAATATCAAAGGATTTAACGCAATCAAGCTCCAAAAAAACGAACCACATCAAGGTGACTTGGATCGACACTCTTTCACAAACAGAGCTTGTAACCACCTAGGTCCACCTAAATCCACATAAGATTGCAGGAAATCCTTTTTTACCACACTCTCTGCTATACGTAAAGCAACAGAGATCTGTTTTTTGTCAGCAAATTCACTTTCCATTCCAAAAGTCCTTGTGTACAACGCAAAATAGAGTTACAAAACCATTTAAGAGAGAGCCATGCTGGAGGACGTATAACCGCTCGCACCAGATTCTTTGAAGATGACGCAAAACATCACACAAATAACCTTCAAACTGTGCATACTATAATATAATATATTTCTTTTTATTAATAGTTCTTATTTTTCGTTTGGTCTTTTAATTTAAGAAAACGATTTAAAAATTTCTTATTAACCACACTTAAAAAAAGAAAAAGAAAAAACAACTAACAGAAAAGAAGAGAAAGTTGAACTCTCCAAATGATCAGTTTAATAGCTTATCCTCTTATTGTTTGAATTAATCTTATCAAAGTGAACCCCGAATCCATCAACTTAATGTGTAATACCAAAAATGTGATAGCTTAGACCACCTCCATTGGAGGTTCTTAGATAGAGTTTTTAACAAAAAATTAATATAATATTGTGGGTTCTACGTGAATAGTTAAAAGGCACGTTCTTAAAATCCTTAGTTAAGAATATGTCTCTTAACTATTCACGTGACGTGTCGACTTTTTATTGGTTATTTTTTAAATTTTTTTTTTTTTTTATGTTTCATCTGAAAAAAAAAATTAAAATAATAATAAATTTTTTTTTTAAGAACCCCAAAGAGATAACACCAATGTACATGCTCTTAGTAGTAACATAAGAGGTTAGTTCCTTTATGTCTCAAATTCCATTTTTTTTAAATACACATGAGTATTCTTTAAATCACAATATCTAAAGATTGGTTACAAATTTGTGAAATATTATGAGCTTCGGGCTTGAAACTTCTAAAATATCAATTTTTTATATAAAAAAAGTTTAGAATGATGTTGAGTTTGTTCTTTTTGTTATCAATGTAAGATTTTTTGTTTGTAACCGTAATTTTTTAATAGATGTTTATAGTTAACAAACATAAAAAAAAGATCTCACTGTTCTTTGACCAATAGCATACGTTTAATTGGCAGCTATACTAAACTTTTTGCTAAAACACATTTAAATAATAGATATATGTATAAATCTGAATATATGTTCATTAATATTTTACCTTAATTTCGGGAAAATATTTTCTTAAATAAAATTATTATTTCATTTTATTCTAATCCAATATATAATAGTTAAATGAGATTTTTCCAGCATGCCTGCCACAGATCAACATTTAAACCAATAAAAAGGTAAAATGTATACACAATTAACTATTTAATCAATTTCGAATTTCACTACTTTAATACCATTAAATAAACGTAAAGAAATTCAAATTTAATTAAAAATATCAGAAAAATACAAAATATATAATACAAATTTTAAATGAATATTTTATGCTTTTTCTTATGATTTATTTATTAATCGTCTTCGAACTAATACATTAAATTAAATTTAATAAAATTATCAAAAAAATATTTAAAAATTGAAGAATAAAAATTGGAACTATAAAACAAAACATAAAATAGTTAATAAATAATTAAAAACTAATTAATTATCAAAAGTATAGAAAATATGATAAAATAGAGAAAACTAAAAAAAAATCTATAAATTTTAAATATTTAATATTAAATACAGCCGAGAAACAAAAACTGGCCCAAGAATACAAAATAAACGGTTACGAACTCTGGTGATTAATTTGGAACTACGTTAGGATTGCATTAAAAATCTAAAATATTATGTATAATATTTGTTTAATCAACAAAATACATAATTTATCATTCACTAATCCAATTTCGTGACTTTAATTCAACGTGGATTGTATATAACGGTATAAAACGTGCACTTCATACTAAACTATATGTTATCAAAAAAATTTAGGCGTGAATAAAATTGAATGTTATAAAAATATTCATTTCTTCGTTTGAATTTCTCTATATAAATTGAGAAAGATGGTTATTCTTCTGAGTTCGATTATATTTTTATCAATTATAAACCGTCCGTTGCAAATATAATGTGAATATGACCATGAGTTTTCAAATACTGCATAACTCATATAAAGACTTTAAATTCGACATTAAGAGAAGATAGACTTGCGGTAATATTCAAATATTGAGTTATCCATTAAGAACATAAAATAGAAATAGTATAAGACGCTCTGACAAAAAAAGAAATTAAATAATATAAGACGCAAACCGCGCGGATATCTATGTCCCATCTGGCCATCTAGTAATAATGGTAAACCAATAATGGAATTATATATATATCTTCATCTGGGTCGGTGAATGAATGAATGCGCTGTGTAATAAACATTGACCGAAAAATCTAAAAGACTTTTAGTATGGGTTGCCACTTGCCATTTATGGAGTTTCAAATTCAAGGTGATTTGTTGACAAAAAAAAAAAAAAAAATTTCAAGGTGATTTACGATGAATCCAACAACCAACCATAACTTTCTTTACTGTGATAAATTTCATCAGCTTCTCTTCTGATATAATATTCCCTTGTTGATAATGAAATACGGATGCTCATTGCTCATGCTCTCCTCCTCGTCTGCTATAAATAGAGGGCATTCAGTCTAACATTATATTCATCACTTGTTTTCATAAAAAGAGTATTATAACATAAACAGTTGAATAAAAATGGCTTCCAAGGCTTTGTTTCTGTTGGGTCTCATTGCACTTCTTCTCGTCGTTTCAGAAGTGGTTGCAGCATCTGAAAGCCAGTCGGGTACGTAAATAATATATATCATCAGTCTACTTCTTGTGCTGTATCTAATGACCAAAAATTTCACCCTAGCTAACGTAACATTTGATAATAATGTGTTGTTGACAGGCACTGTGAAGTCGGAGAGTGAGCAAACCGTGAAACCTGATCAATATGATGGTGGCCACGGCGGCCATGGAGGCTATAACGGAGGAGGAGGCTATAATGGAGGAGGACATGGGGGATACAACGGAGGCCGTGGAGGAAGAGGTGGTTATTGCCGCCACGGTTGCTGCTACAGAAATTACCGTGGGTGCGTACGGTGCTGTTCTTATGCCGGAGAAGCTGTTCAGATTCAGCCCGGTCACTAAACTATATAATGTATTCATCACAATGCATGCATGGTTGCATCTATATATACACTTATATGTGTGAGTAGTAAACCGTGGTGCGTTTATAATAAAGTAAGAAAAAAAAACTATGGGAATAAAGTTCGATAATGTAATCTCTGTGTTTGAGTTGTAATCTTTGCTGTTTGCATAATAAAATAGTTTCTAGTTTTCTTTAAAAAAAAATTAAGAAACTGAATGCCCTTAAGTTCAAAAAAAAAGAATTAAAAATTTGAACATTTTCTAAAATAATTGTATATAATTATATGAAAAACTAGTGGAAATAAATAACATTGAAAAATACTTAAATTATTAAAATAGGTTTAGTTTCTGAAAAATGACTAAAAGACTTGTAAAACATAAAAAAATTATTTACAGAAATGCCACTGAAAAATATAATAATTTAATAATCAATATTATATATTTAAATTAAAAGTAAATAAAATAAAATAAAATATATTATTTTATTTTAAAAGTCTTCTAGCGATTTTTCCAGTGAGTCTTCTAGCGAGTTTGTCGGCGAATTTCCCGACGAGCTTACGATGACTTGATATATAGTAGACTCATGATGTATTATTGTAGACATTTTGTATCGTGTTTATAGTCTGATTTCAGTTTAGTGGGTATAGATTTATTTAGAAGTTTCATTTAAATGGTTGTAAATTTGTTTGTGTATCGAGTTAATTATCGTAGACTTGTTTTTGGCATGAAAACTAATATAAAAGTTTGATTTAAATTAATAAAAATTAAATTAAAAAACAAAGAATATCATAAATCTATGATCTTTTTATTTGTTTACATTGAACCCAAAAAAAAAAAATTCCCCTAAGCGACGACGTCAAAAGAGAAAATTTTTATACCGAGTCTTATGAATCTTCCGGCGAATCTTACAGCGAGTTCCAGTAAGGTTTCTTCACAGTGGGTTTCTTCACGGTGGGTTTCTTCTTCCCTTCTTTCTTTTTCGAAATCGTGAATGTTCTGCTTCCTCAAGCGAAATGATTGTTCAAATATTGTAGAGTCCTACTCGCTAGATTTAGGCGATGATGGTGATGGCAGAGTAGGTTTAGTGAAACTGTGATGGTGTTCGGTGATTCTAGCGAAGAAACATATATTTCCAGTGATATTTAATTTTTTGAATTTTGCAGTGGATATATTTGATGGTAGATTTATGTATTAATATGAAGGTTTTTACTTGAAGTAACAATCGTATTTGATAGTAGACTTATGTTATATTATTATAGACTTTGTATCATGTTTGTAGATTTAATTGTAGAGTTGTTTCTGGATTCGGTTTAATGATTATAGAATTGTGTAGAAATTTAATTTGAATGGTTGTAGACTTGTTTGTGTGTCAACATACTTTATACGAAATGTGTTTGAGGTGAGAAGAGCAGACCATTTTTAGAAATTTAATGGCAATATTGGATACGTGATATATATATGTGTGTGTGTGTATGTGCAGAATTATGGCTAATACATTCAGAAAAATGGCTTCACACTATCGAAGAAGAGATAAGTAAGTTAAGGAGGGAGATTGAAGAGTAGTCCGAGAGGATTCAAAACTTATCACACCATGAATTACAGATACAACATATGTGTTAGGAGATGAAAAACCATGGTGAATAATAGATTGCAAAACTGAAAGAGTTAGTGGCGGGTGTTGTGGATTGAATCAATGTTTAACTTATCTTTGATTTTTTAAGACTTGTCTTTAGAATATGTCTTTGTTTTGTAAAAGTTACCTATAGTTTGTAAGACTTATCTACGTTCTTCTAATGTTTTACCTAGTAATATCAATTATACGAATTCAAATACAAAACCAACAACATAGTTTTACCTCTTGTTCGGAAACTCGTTAGGCATTGTACGTGCGGCTGACCTAGACATAGTGAATTGACAGAAAATTAAGGATTAAACAAGATTTACATGGAGCAGAATTTTTTCATTTATAATATATATATTTCAAATGTTAAGAGAATACATAAAATGATTCGCAGTGCAGTGGTTTGTGCACATGAATATTAACTCTTATATCTCGGGTTCGGGTAACATAATGCTCATTTTGGTAAATTTTAATTGAAAACACTAATGAAGGGCAAAATCAACATTAACAAGTCATCTTCTTCCTATTGTCTCACGACCTAAACCTTGTTTATGGCGGCGGCTGCATTTTTCGTTTTTTTCATTGTTTCTCATTTTTCATCGTTTTTATTTGAATTTATATCTTCAACATCTAAATCTACATTACAAACTCGATTTTGAATGAAAAATGAATGAAATCTGCGGTTTTTTTTTTCAAAATGACCAGATTTTCGGCACCTAGGCGGCTCTGGGTTTCTAGTTTTAGACACAAATTTTACCTAGTAATAGCAATAGTGGAAATCCAAAAATCTACTATAAAACAAAGATATAGTCTTTAACAATACATAATAAAGATAGTTATACTCAAGTTTAATAAAAGACTGCTACAATACGATTATAATTAATTAAATATATTAAAAGTCTGCTACAATATGAAATTTATTATTTTTCTACCACTTTTTAAGTCTATATTATTGGCGATATAAAAGGCTATAATCACTCTTCATAAATTTTTGCAAACTTATTTTCGAACACAATCTTCAACCTATAAACTTAAGTCTATGTAAAACAAGTCAACAACTTAAACCAAATCTCCAACCATAAGATATCATTAAACAAGTCTACAAACATCAATAAAGTCAACGACATGAATATAAATCTACGATAATGTATGATAAATCTACTCCAACTACGACATTTTCATATTCCCTGAAAAATATGCTACAACTATATGAAAGTCTGCATCAACAACATTAAGTCTAGTGTGACAATAGAAATCTACGATCATGTATGATATATTTTCCTCCACGTCAATGTCTTAATCTTCCATAACAAATCTACCACCACATGATGAAAGTCTCTAAAATCCAAGATTAAGTGTGCAACGGCTAAATAAATCTACTACCGTATGATTTAAATCTACCAATCAGCTAACAAATCTATAAAACAAGTCGACAAATTGGTTGTTTTTCAAACAAATCTGATGTCATACATAATAACTCTGCAAGATTTAAAACAAATCTACATAAGTTCACAAAGTCTACGTCAACTTAATATAAGTCTACAAAATAAATCTACCGACCACCAAATAAATCTACAAATTTTTAAAACAAATCTACAATCCTAAAATCAAATCTACAATAAAAAAATAAACATACAGTCCTAAAAACAAATATGCATCTCAATTATTAAGTCTATAGTCCAAACAACAAGTCTACTATTAAGACTGGTAGACTTAATCTGGTAGACTTATTTCAGAATCTAGTAAACTTAAAATTTCATTAATGTCAGTTGTGTAATATTGATTTTTAATACTGGGTCATAAAGAATAATATGGGTACAAAAGATTTTTCTTTAATAAAAAATGTTCAGCGTTGTTTAAAGAATTATTAGATCATTGATGAAACAATTGATTCTCATTAACCTTAAAGTGAAACTAGAATAGAGTATTTATACACTAGTGAAATAAGCTTAAGTGATACGCCCCCTCAAGCTGGAGTGTAGATGTTCGAAACTCCAAGCTTGCACATAAGAGATTTGAACTGAGCCGGGTATAAAGGTTTGGTTAGTATATCAGCGACTGGACACTCTGTTCTCACATGAAGTAGTTTGATAGACCCATCTTCATCTCTTTCTCGGACTGAATGACAATCCATTTCCACATGTTTTGTTCTTTCATGGAAAACATGATTGTTTCCAATATAAATCGCAGCCATGTTGTCACAATACATAGTTGTTGGTTTATATACCTTGATGTGGAGATCAGTGAGTAAGTTCCTAAGCCAAAATATTTCTTTTACTGCCATTGACATACTCATGTATTCAGCTTCAGCAGAAGAATGTGACACTACTTTTTGTTTCTTGGATTTCCAAGATATGAGAGAATCTCCAAGGAACATGCAGTACCTTGATATGGATCTTCTAGAGTCTAAGCAAGCTTTCCAGTCAGCATCCACAAACGCTTTTAAGTCCATGGAAGACTTAGATGAGTAGAAGAGTTCTTGGCCAATTGTACCTTTTATGTATTGCAGTAGGTTCTGAGAAGCCTTGTATTGTGGCATTCGTGGCTTGGCTGTGTATTGAGCTAGATTTTGAACGGCAAAACATATGTATGGTCTTGTTATGGTGAGGTAGATGAGTTTACCAATGGTGCGTCTGTATGATTCTTGATCTGAATACACTTCTCATTCATCCTTGGAAAGCTTTTGGTTTGGTTCCATTGGTATAAATAAAGGTTTTGAAGCTAGTAAACCTTGCAAAATCAATAAGTTCATGCACATATTTTCTTTGACTAATAGCAATGCATGTTGATGATCTTGCTATTTCCAAGCCAAGAAAATCATTGAGAATGCCCAAATATCGTAACTTGAAGTGTTCCTTTAGATGGTTTTTCAGATATCAACAGCTTCATCATTGTTGCTTGCGATTTCTATGTCATCTACATATACCAATACCAATAGCAAGACTGAACCAGTGAATTTTGTAAACATAGTATGGTCATAACGTCTCTTGATGAATCCTAGGCTCAAAAGTGTATCTTTGAATTTCAAATACCATTGTCTTGATGCCACCTTTAATCCATAGAGTAACTTGTTGAGTTTAGAAACAACATTAGGAGGTAAGTCTTTGTGACGAGATGTATAACCAGGCGGTAGCTTCATGTAAATTTCCTCATACAAATCACCATTCAGTGCATTTGAGACATCTAGTTGATGTTGAGACCAACTCAAAATGGCAGCTGTTGCAAGTACATCTTCACTGAAGTTAGTTTTAGAACCGGATCATAAGTATCAAAAAAAATCCAATCCCTCTCTTTGAGTATAATCTTTTGCTACTAGTCTGGCCATGTGCCTTTGTACATTTCCACCAGACAAGTATTTTACCTTGTATATCCATTTACAACCCACTACATGTTTTCTTGCCGGTAAAGAACATATATCCCAAGTATTTGTGTCTTCTAGAGCAAAATTTTATGTGTCTATTGCTCCATTTCAGACTTCACGTCTTTTAGACTCAGTGTAGGTTGAAGGCTCAAGCTCTTTAGTTATGGCCATGATGAATGATTAGCTTGCTATAAGAAATAAAATTGCATATAAGGTATAGCAATTTTGTGCTTACATTCGAGCAATGATAATCCTACAGATAAGCTGGTTTCTTCAGTTGTCGATTTGAATGTTTGACACTGAGATTCATGTTGTCATCTTCATCGCTTCTGACAGTTGGATTATCTGCTTCTGCCATATCACCTTGTTCCATATCATCATCATTTTCTGAATCTTTATCATCCGGATTACTGTAGATTCCTTCTAACTCTTCTCTGCTTGGATGACTTGGAAATATATCATGTAGATTCTCAGAGTTAGGATTTTTCTTAAAGATGACAAGCCTAGAGATGAAGACATTGTTATTCTCTATGTCCAGAAGTTTGTATCCATTGTATCCTGTTGGATACCCCAAAAATACACATGCCTTTGCTCTAGGGGAAAATTTGTGTCTTTGTTTTGTTGATGCTGAAGCGTAAGCAAGACATCCAAATGTCTCTAGAGATCCATAGTCTGGTCTTTTAGTCATTAAGATCTCATATGGAAATTTGTTGTCAAGCTCCTTTGTTGTTATTCTGTTGATGAGGAACACTGTTGTCATGATGCAGTCACTCCAAAATTCAATTGGTGTGTGAGACTGAAACATCAATGCTCTGGCGATATTCAGAAGGTGTTGGTGCTTCCTCTCAACACATGTAACTGAATCTAACTGCCTCATATACATGGCATATACATTGATATTAATATATTGATAATAATAAAAGGATGTTTCAATGTTGTTTAAGCTAACTTCCCTAATTATGTTTGCATACATGCGCATACATTTACAAATTCACTAAAATTATTAAAACACGAATGTATATACCAAAGTTAAGCAAAAATCTAACAATGTAATATGAATGAATATATATATATTTATAAATGGGTTAAAACATTAAGGGTGTTATTGGTTTCTCCATTTTTGTGTATTTAGAAATCCGTTAATTTTAAAATCTAATAAACAGATTTTATTAATATTTGTGAAATTAGATTTTTACTCGAATTTGAGTCTTTGTATTTTTAATTTTAAAATCCACAAAATCCATTCAAATCCGTAGTAAAATCAAATCCGTATATATATTTTTACTATTGAATAACACTTGATTTTAATTCAGATTTTGAAATCATAGAACCAAAAACATATGATTTTGATAAAGATTTTAAAATTAATGATCAAATAACACTAATTTTGATAAAGATTTTAAAATCAATAATCAAATAACACCTTATTTCATTTAAATTTAAAAATCAATTAAAATGTATAAACCAATAATCCCTAATAAAAATTCCTAAGCTGACCGGCTTTGAACTCTTTATTGAGCTTTTAGGATATTTACGTTGAGGTTCAGACTCCACCGGTCCTTGCTTGGTATTTGAAACGTGAACACTATACCGTTTTATTTAATGAGCCAAAAATAAAACTTCAAGAACCGGTTAAATAGAACTTCAAGAACCGGTTATTTGACGTGGAAGCTGGTCCACTTACATACCGGTCGGTTAAGTTTATTTGATCGCGTTGGAGAGTAGAGACAGATTCAACTGCAATTCCGCGAAACCAAACATAACAGCAATTTCTGGGATTTCTTCTTCTTCTATCACCTCTAAAACCCTACTCTCTCGATTCATTGATCAACAATAATTTCACTTCTGATTGTTCAAAGAGCTCTCCGATCTCGCCGATCCCAATTGACATGGCTTCAAACGGCGCATCTCAGGTATCGTTTTTTGTTCTCTCGATCTGTGCTACCATTTGGTCTAATTCCTTTGGCTGGTTTTCTAATTTACACTCTAAATCGACCCAATTTACCATTTCTATTGCCAAACGAGCAGAGGTTTGTTGATACTACAGAGAACAGCTTGGATAAGATCAAGCGACAGTTGGCATCTGGCTCCGGTCGGAACTTGCTACAGGGACCGCTTTTCAAGCGGTCTGAAACTGTATGTTCGATTTATTTCTAAATTTCTTTTACGGGCTCTCTTTAATTTGAGTGAAATGATCAAAAGTCGCTTGCTTTGGTGATTGAGTTTCGAGTTAGTCAAAATAAAGTTCTCTGATTTCTCACTATTAGACATGGAGCATTGCGATAAGGATAAGAAATTAGATAATCATTGTGGTTTCTTTTGTGGACTTGCTTGGTTATAGAGTTGTATAGCATAAGCATCAATTGCTTTGAGATGTCTTTGTGTTGGCTCGAAATGTCTTGTATTATGAGAGGGCTTACGCTGATACCGTCTTTTGTTTCTGGTTATGTATGAATTAGCTGAGAAAATGGAACGAAAGATGGGTCATACTTGATCCAACAACAGGGAAAATGGAGTACAAGTGAGTAATATCAATTGCTTATGTAGCTGCATTTTTGTGGAGTTCACTTCTGAGTATTATATGTACTTCAATGATTTAGGACAAGACGAAACGAACCAACTATCAAGGGAACAATTCTGTTTGACGAAAATAGCTCAATCACCATATCTCCTGTTAACTTCCAGTATGGATGCTACAATAATATCTGTTATGAATAATCAGCATTATTAGCTGTATATTCGTATTATTGAATCTGTTTCTTTTTTGTTTCAGGGGGCTTCCAAAATATAATGGTTGCTGTATCTGTATCCTTGTTTCTAGTATAACGTTGGCAAGTTTATAGTCCTGTCTTTTATCTAAAAGGTGATAATTGATGTTGTGTTGAGTGTTTTTCTTCAACATGATTTAGATATTGGTACCCCACAGAAGAAAGATTACTTTTTGTGTGCAGAGACTCCTGGTGCAGCTAGAGCTTGGGTGAAAACCTTACAGTAAGTCATCTTTGTCTTTTATTTGCGTACCAATATACTATGGAGACATCACCACGTTAGTTTCATCTATCCTCTTTGGCTCTTGGAATATTCAGTGCAACACAACTAGTTCTAAAGGCACATAAAGAGGCTGTTGATTCTTTAAGCGGAAGTGGTTCTTCAACACTTGGTACGGTTGCAACCGTTGTTGCCGCTGCAAATTCAACAGCACTGGAGTGTTCCAAAGAAATCCAAGCAGCAATGCAGGTCTCTCTGAGGAATGCATTGAAAATTTCGGCAAATAAACCGATGGATGGATCACTAGATGCTTTGACGATAATGAAGGTCGGCTATTTTTTTGTATCTCTCTTTCACTTTGCTTTAGGATACATTCACTGCATAAAGCATATAGAGATCCATCATGATGTCTTTGAGTGATGTAAAGCATATAGAGAGACATCTTACGGAAAACTCTACGTGACATTAAAGAAGTAGCATAAAGTGTATCCCTCCATCTTTATCCTATTTTCTATCCAGGTTAGCTTTATTGAGTCACTTGCATGTTACAGGAAACTCTGCGTGTCAAAGATGAAGAACTACAGAATTTGGCACGAGAGCTTCGTTCTCGTGACTCAACAATAAAGGAGTTAGCAGATAAGCTATCTGAGACGGCTGAAGCAGCTGTAGCGGCAGCATCTGCAGCTCATACAATGGATGAACAAAGGAAAATCGTTTGTGTGGAATTTGAGCAATTATCTAAAGATTCAGAGAGACAGCAAGAAGCAGCAAAATTGAAGGTAAATGACTAATGGGGCCTTGTCCTGTAAAGAAATACATATGCATCTCTATGTATGTATTGTTGTTTATTGATTGTTGTATCTCCTACATAGCTTAAGGAATTGGAAGAGAAGACATCTTCTCTGAGTAAGGAGAAAGATCAATTGGTAAAGGAAAGAGACTCTGCTTTCCAAGAGGCACATATGTGGCGGTCTGAGCTTGCAAAAGCCAGAGAGCGTGTCGTTATACTTGAAGGAGCTGTTGTGAGAGCTGAAGAGAAAGCTAGGGTTGCAGAAGCAAGTGGTGAAGCAAAAGCAAAGGAGGCTTCTCAAAGAGAGTCAACTGCTTGGACAGAGAAGCAAGAGCTTTTAGCATATGTGAATATGTTACAAACCCAGCTTCAAAGGTTAGCATATCTGAATCTATCTCCCAAGGAAACTCATTATTGTAAATTGTCATAATTCTCTTTTTTTTTTTTTTTGACATCATAATTCTCTTTTATCTTCTGAATAAACAGGCAGCAACTAGAGACGAAGCAAGTATTTGAGGAGAAGACTGAATCTACTAACGGCGAAGCATCTCTTCCAATAACAAAAGAAACAGAAAAGGATGTGGATAAAGCATGTTTGAGCATTTCAAAAACAGCCTGTATACCCGGAGAGAATGTAGTTCATATGAGTGAAGATGAGGGAGTAAACGCTCAGCCTCCGGTAGGAGAAAACGTATGGAATGATATTCAGGCAACAGAGGCAAGAGTATCTGATGTAAGAGAAATATCTGAAGGGGACAGAGGTAACAGCTTGGATATCACGGTAGTAACTCCTGAATCTAATGTTCCAGGCAATGATCTGCGTCCGGAATCTTTTCATCATCAGCCTTGATGAATAATTGGTAGACCTTCGTACATTTTTTATACGTTTTCGTGATGTTTGGATTCTAACAAACCAAAAAGAGTTGTCATTTGGTTTTCTTGTGCCTCGAGATTTGTCTATGCATCAGATAACACTTCACGTTTTTTTTTTTGTAAACGAGGATTTCCTTCACTTTTGTTGAGATAATGTTTTGCTTTTATTTTCGCTAGAGTGTACCTTGTTTTCGAAGTCTATAGGATTCTTCTAGGTCGATAAAAACACTAGAACGAGCCCTAGTTTCATAGCTTTTGTTTCTATCATTATTCAGTAGCTTTGAATAACTTTCTCAAAACGCTACACGGTTACTTCGCCATGCCCCTCCGGCCAGAGACACTCTGCCCATCTACAAGAACAGATCCTGGAGTTGGCAACGGCAGTGAAAGCTCTCGCCCTCAAGCAGGAGGAATACACACCTACTAGGGATGTTAAAACGGGCGGGCCCGGTCCGTTTAGGCCCGGCCCGTTTAGACCCGTACCCGTTTAGGCCCGTTTATATATTTTTTTTTTTACAAAAAAAACAAAAAAAAAAAAATTTAAAAAAATTATCTCGTTGGAACAGAAAAAAAAATTAAGAAAAAAATGGAAAAAAAAAATTGAGAAAAAAAAACTTAAACGGGCCTTAACGGGTACCCGTTTAAAAATATAAAAACCCGTTTAATAAACGGGCTTAAACGGGCTAGCCCGTTTAGACCCGTTTAAATTTATGTGATAAACGGGCCTAAACGGGCTCATTTTACAACACAGGCCCGTTTAGGCCCGTTTAAATTGGGCCCGTTTAAACATCTCTAACACCTACGTTCAATGTCCAGCCACAAGAATAGCTGCGTTTGCGGTTGTCTTCTAAACGCAGTCGCAATTGTTCAGTAAACAAATGTAGGCCTTAACATAAAAGTCGTCGGTAAGTCACCTCGTTTTTGACTTTCCACTAGGAAATGTCCAACGTCCCCATCGTAGTCTTGAAACAATAGTGTTTATTTTTTTTGTTTAATGTTGTTTAGTTTATAAGTTTATATTAATGAAACTCATAATGCAATGCAAAAGGACCACTTGTTTATAAAGAAATCTATTAGATTCAGACGGAGAATATGAGTATAATTCCACTTTATTCTAATAAGATGCGGTAATCATTCTCATTTTGAAACCATATTTAAATGAAATAAATATCTGAGATTAAGCCAAGTTACTTCTTTTAAATGTTGTTAATTTCATTTTTTCGGAAGAGGGGGAGAACCAAAGTTGACAGGTTAAAAGTAGGTTGGTAGGGACATAAAACGTGAACGAATGAGCCCACTTATTTTGGTATCTATATATATTCTGGCTCTGGCAGACAACATTGCTTAAAACAAAATTATTAGATGGATTAATCAAACACTAGTGATCTTCATAATAGAGTTTATACTTTATAGTTTTATATATTGATGTCTTTTTTCCATTACCCCTATCTGTCTCTCTGTATCCCACCGTTTCTCGCTGTGTATGAGTATTCCTGTTTGACTCCCTGAGATCAGTGGACCTCAAAGACCAATAAAGCCTAATGACAATATCAAAGTATTCTCTCAAGGTCACTGGTTTAATCCAGTATCAGTGGGGCAAAAGACTAATTAATCCAAATTAACCTACTTATGAATTAAAGGGTCTAACCTAATCACAAACACGTGTCGTGCGTTGGAATGCGTTGTCCAAGTCAAACTGAGAGTAAAACTAGGGGAAAGAATCAAAGATAGATAAGATCCATTGATTAAAAGCCTCACTCAACCACACAAAGTGTTCCGAGTTACAAAAGGAAACAGAACAGAGAGGTAACATAACATAAGAGGATGCATACAGTTCCATTTATTTTTATTAAACCTCACATAAACACACAAACAAACAACAAGACACATCATCTTCTCAAGCCGGGAATGAGTACTTCTCAACAGTCTCCTTCCACGCAGGACGGTTGCTAATGTCGTCCCACCACGCGCTCACGTGCTTCCTATCTTTGATCATGTAAGCCTTTCCGATCGGACCGACTAAGTAATCAGTGAACGGGAGGTGAGCCAAATCAGCCAAGCTCACGAAATCACCAGCCAAGTACTTGCTCTTTGATAGATGTGCCTCGTACACATCAAGTACAGCCGAGAGTTTCTCTTCGCTCTCCTTGATCAGCTTCTCATCAGATGGGAATCCCATGACTGATGCGAACATTATGTGCAATGTTAGGTTAAGTAGCGGTGGGTGGTAAGTGGTCGCCTCCACGTCTAGCCATTGCTCAACTTGACCTCTGTCTTCGACTGTTTTACCCAAAAGGTCAGGTCCTTGTGACCTGTACTTCTCTGCTACGTACCTCATCACCGCACGTGACTCTGTCAAAATTTTCAGAAAAACCATCTCTCAATATACATACAGGCAGACAAAAAACAAGAACCAAGATTCCAAAATTGTAGACAGATCAAACAAATATTGAGGTATGATGTAATAAAGAAAGTCGTACCGAAGATTTTGTAGTCTCCGTCGACAACAGCGGGAACGGTACCGAAAGGCTGCATCGGAAGAAACAAAGAAAATCATCAGAATCTTGAAAAAGGAAAGAAAGAAAATCAGAGGCGATCGAGGAAGGAAGAAAAGGGGAACCTGTAGTGCGAGATAAGCAGGCTGCTTGTGCTCTCCTTTCATGAGATCGACGGGGATGGTCTCGAAGGGAACGCCCTTCTCGATGAGCGTTACCAGAGCTCGCTTCGGTGAAGCAAAGTGAGGTCCGTACACCTTTAGCACCATTTTCTCTCTCTCTATCTCTGTGTCTTTCTCTCTCTTAGCTCGCAGTTACAGTTAGCTTGTTTAAGTGATGAATTTCACAGTGTCACGACGTCATTTTATAGAGAGAGAGGAGGCCAGACGGGTGGGGAGAGAGATAAAATTGCTACACGTTGCGAGACGTGGCGTTGCGTTTGGCGTTCCCGTTGTTTCGTCAGTGGAAAAAAACAATAAAAAATAGGGAAATCAATATCTTCTTTTTTTTTAGTCGGCAATATGTTGATAGATGTAGCCCAATGGGATAAGAGTACAGTTTACAGGTTTTCGATACTGGAGAATTTAAAATGCCACACCATTTATCAGATCAGCACGCAGAGCCACGTGTTCGTCCGATTGCCACGCGTCCTGCCGCAAGTGAAATCGGCATGCAAACCGTCGGCGAAGATGTCTGGTTGACTGAGCTTCTACCGCTCCAGTTGAAACACCTGCCGATCTAGATTCCAGTAATAATACCAAGAACACCGCTTATGAAGGAATTTAGTTCGATCTACAAACTCGACCGTCGCTTCATGTGCTTGATATTTGCGAAATCGCTGATGCAATTCATCCGCAGGAAAGAGAAACACCGCCGGATCTGTTCAACTCGATCGGGCTGCGAACCAACCGGCTAAAGCACACGGTAAGGAAAGTTGGAGAAAAAACAGATCTTCGGGTCTTGATAGCTTGTAATTCCATGGAATCCGATCGTACGATTCCTAGAAAGGAATCGGAAATCCAAAACGTAAATCACTTAAAATCTCATCAAACAAAGCAATTCACGAGTTGGAGAACGCCGAGTCCGGCAAAACACCGAAGTTTATTTGGCGGTGATAACCGCAGCTAAACGGCGGCGAAACAAAACCATATTACACAGAGAAAGATCCGCCGCAGCAAACAAAAACCAAAAACAAAAGTAACCCAATCACCGGAGGGGCAAAAAACCGACTCCGGTGGTCGGAACGAAATCAAAGTTACAGAGTTTTCGAGAGGAAATAGGTTTAGAGAGAAAGAAGAGAGAGTTTTTTAATCAATCAATATATATCATGAAACTACACTTTAATACATTTTGGTCATTAATATTACTTTTCCTTTTTTATTTATATTATTTGAGATTTGATTTGTCAACAATATATCAACGGATTTGTTTGGCCGAGACGTCAATATCTTTCATGTCACTCTAACCCATTTGTGGGTTCTAAACCCTCCTCTAAGGCAAAGAATACTAATAAAACTCGAACAATGTGGATCCATTTGGTATTATATTTATATATGCTATAGTTTGAAATAGATGAAAAACTATTTTTAGTTTAATTTTTTTTTCTTTTGGCGGCAATCTCATTATATTATAAGAATCTATTGGGCTAAGTATTACATGATTATAACGATGAAGAAATTAAATCTAAGTGTTGACCAAAAAAAATAAAAAAAAATAAATCTAAGTACAAAGCATATGAGTTAAAGCCCAATTAACGAATGAACCAAAATGATTTTCGGAATGACACAAAGAGGACACACATCATCGAAACTGCCACGCGTCATGCAGCGAAGAGACTCGGCATGCAGATCGCCGACATGAATCCGACCACCGTTGTTGCTTTAATCGCTTCGTCGAAATGATCATACCGATCTCGAACTCTTCTAATCGACTGCAAGAACAATGGATATGTAGAAGATCGGATCCGTCAACACATCAGCCACCGCAAATAAGCGCCTCAACTGCAGAATCGAAAACATATTCCATCGCAGTAATAAAGCTTTGTCGGACCCAGTCAATTCGAATGGGCATAGAACCAATCAGTCGAAAGCGCACGGTAAAGAAGGTGAAGAAAGAATAAGTCGCCGGGTTCTTGACAAAAATAATCCAAGGATTCAGTTTAAAACCGATTCCTAGATGAAATCAGGAGAAACCGAGTTAAACACCGATTAGAGATATAACATAAATCAATGCTTAAAACGGAGAGGAAACCCGGCACCAAACCGAAACCAAAACCCGACATAAAGTTAGAAAAACCGAATTTTGCAGAAGCCGAGAGTTTATTGGAGAGGAAAACATTGAAACAAAACAAAAAGAACAATAGTAATCCAGTCGCCGGGGCAGCTAGAGCCATCGTTGGTGACCGGAAACAACGATTCTTTCGGGAGAACGAATTAGAGAGAAGTTAGAGAGAAAGATAGAGAGAGAAATTGAAGGTAGTTTAAATTAAATAGCATATGTATCCGGTAAATAATGTAGTTTTTAGTTAATTTTAGTTATACATTCACTAAATTTTGACATTTGCCCCACTTAAACTTTAGAAATAGTTCAAAAGAACAAAATAACTTTTGGTGGTAGAGATTGTGTACTAATAAAAATAATTTCTAGATTAGTTCCTGGTTGTAAACGAAAAAATTAGTTATGAAAAATAATTAGTTGTCTTGTTGATATGTATGCTTTGTTTTTTAAAGACAAAAGAAGGAAACAAGGATGGGTGGTTTAAAGTAGGTAGGTGGAGCCAAACTAAAACGTGAGAGAATGAGTCCCAACGGTTTTAATGAACCAGTGAACCACATGCGCCAATTGGTTCTCTTGGTAGGTGTTGTCTGACTTGACAAATTATTTGTATGTTCTGGAGTTTATGAAATAAAATAAATACTCAATTTTGAATATCCATATGATTTATTCATTGTTACTTTTATAATAAACTTCCATGTAGACTGATATTTTTATGAGTTCAAAAGAAAACATTTCTTAACCTACTATCTCTAATTAGTAATGTGTATATGTATTGTCAGACTTTAGAATTTATAAACTTATTTATGTTATGAATAATTAGTAGATGCTCATTATAAGGCCCATTATTTGTAATCTATGTTTTACTTGATCGTCAAGTTCTTTTACTTGGTCGTCAAGTTTTTGTACTCCTATATAAAGGAGCTTTCATTCATTGGAATAAACATCACCAATTCTTCTATCTCTTCTATTCAGAACACGTTATCAGCACGATAGTCTCTTTCTTCCTATTTTCTTACACCGAAAAGGTGAGATTTAGTTTATGTTTAGTTTATATCTTATTCTGGGATGATAAGTGATGTCTTCTCTAAATATCGTTATGATAGGCTATGCCTTCACGATTATGATCTCTGATCTTATTCATAATAGAGATGATTGTCAATACTTATCTAGAATAATAATTTATTGATATTTGTCATGATTTAATCATGTATTTAAACCATGTTTATTATCGATTCATGGTTTATCTTAATGGATTCAATTCTTTATTTTTATTGTTTATAAATTAGTGATTGTGCTCAATGGCTTTAAATCATTATACTGTTTTTGATTTGATTATTTTATTGTTCTAATCAATTTGATGAACACGTTTTGATTTTTTTATGAGTAAAAGATTTTGTTTTATTGTATTTCCAAAATTCTAGATTCTGAAAAGATTTAACCTTCTATTTTTAAATATCAATATATTCCCTTTTGTTTTAAGAAAAATATTTAAGTTTCTATTTTTCCTATTTGCTAACTTGCATATCAACTCCAAACAAATATCTCGTACCATGTGTAGTTTGATTATAAGTTTAAAGTTCATGATCATATTGTTTTGGATATTGGTGGCTTGACGTAAAATATCCACATGTTCTTTGGAACATTAATACGAAAGAAATATATGATCACCAGAATGTGATATAGTCATAAACTCATCTTTATTGATTAATATAAGATTATAAGACTTTAAAGTCTGTGAAGAAGTACTCATATAGAGATGTTATAGAAGTCATGCTCTATCTTTCATGCAAATATTTTGTTCTGGAGACACAATATCATGAAAAGTGTTTGAGACGTACTATGAGTTTATATTTTATCTTATTGAAAAAGAAAAGTACCACAGTAATGACAATACCCGAGGAGTAGCTATATAAGTAGTTGTAGACATATATGTGGATATGAATATGGATATGGTCAAGGTCGAGCCCCGATGAGTTTCTTTCAAGAAATCATATCCTCACCAGAAGTGAGAAAATAATGATGGTAGCAATATGTGATGATGAAAGAAATTTGTGTGAGTACAATGTCAGGTTTTATAAAGATTATTGACAGCTCTAGAAGAGCGAATTGCCTATGGGAACGCAATTTGAAATCATTAATGCGTTATATTTTCCCAAGTCTCAAAGGTCAAAAGAATCTAAGATACACATGACCTAAGTTGGGTATGTTGTTGATTTCATGGGATTCAATTCGAGATAGATGAACCTGAAGTGTTACTATCTCGAGGGGGAGAACTAGAGAATCCCACATCCATTCTAAGTACTAAGTGGAACATCATGAAGATAATGTTCAAACTGAAAATAGACTTGATGAATCATTTATAAAGAAATCCAAAGGGATTTTAAATTTAATCATGTTGAGACAATAAGGGAAATGTTGAATGCCTTCAACATAAGTAATACCGAGGCAATAAATGTATTTTGGAGAAAATACATGCATTATCTATTGAATTGTACTACACTACTACACACAGATTATTAAAATGGAGATAAATGTTATGGTAAACAAGAAGTTTACTGAAAGTTTAATTTTTGGCAAACCGGTTATGCCATCCCGGTTTTGTAATGATGCGACATTCGTTGAAGAACCAGAGATTCTTGCGAATGATCTGCTATATGATGCTTGCTCACAAGGCAATACGATAAAACGATTTTACCAGCCAAAATAGATTTGGAATCTATTTAATTTATGGAAAGTATACAAGGAAATGTTTGTGGGCTTGATCACCCACTGGTGGACTGATCATCCACCATATGTTTATATATTAACACATCGATAAGATTTTCGTATGTATGTATCCTTGTCATAAATCCGCAACTTAAAGTGTGCGAGACTAATTGGTAATACTGGCGAAATTGAACAGCATTGATTCGCATATAGCCAAAGAGTAAAATAGCTCTCCCCATCAAATTGGTTTTGGGTCAGGAACCATAAATCCCCATCTAGAGAAGTTGGATAAGTTGCTCCACCACAATACAAAAGATGGGACCTCAAAGGAGGTTATACATATATGTTGGATATGATTCTCCATTGATGATTAGACTCTTTTAATGAGTCAATTTATCCAACTTTAGGGAGATAAAATAAACAGCTGGAAAAGAAATGAATTATCTATGATCCTCCTACTAAAGAGCGTGAATAGAAGTCCAAATGAATGTACGAAAGATAATTCAAGTATATTGGTTAAGCAATTTGTTGTCAGATGCTTCAACTGGCCCTAATAGAGTGACAAAGTCACATACCAGCTGTAAATGCTCCAGTTAAGTTGGATGTCCCAGAAGGACAGTATCAAACTGCTAGTGAGTCTAAAGAGCGCTTGAAGCGTGATAGACCTATCGGTTCCAAAGATAAGAATCCTCGAAAAAGAAAAGGAGCATGAATGAGAATGGCAGTACCGAGGAATAAAATATTAAAGATCTCGAGAAGAGATGATAAACATGACAAGAAAGAAATTCAGGTACCTGAGAATATGAAAATCTCAAATATCTATGGCATGTCTTGAATAATATGGAACCGATATCAAATCGACGTCGTTAATAATTATGCATGCAGTATAGCAGTTGATGAGAATGAGGATCATAAGACATCTATTGAAGAGTGTACACAAAGAAGTGATTGGCCAAAATGGAAGGAAGCAATAGATGCAGAATTAAAATCTCTCGCTAAAAGAGAAGTATTTGGACCAGTAGTCCGTACACCTAAAGGTGTAAAACCAGTAGGACATAAATGGGTCTTTGTACGAAAGAGGAATGAAAATGGAGAAATTGTGAGGTATAAAGCACGTTTAGTCGCACAAGGATTCTCACAAAGACCTGGAATTGATTATGAAGAGACTTACTCTCCTGTGGTGGATGCAACTACTTTGAGGTTCCTTATTAGTCTGGCGATAAAAGAAGGACTTGATTTACGTTTAATGGATGTAGTGACAGCCTACTTATATAGACCATTGGAAAATGACATTTATATGAAAGTCCTAGCAGGATTTAAACTACCTGAATTAGTAAATTCGAATTCCCGAGAACAATACTGCATAAAACTAAATCGATCTCTTTATGGACTAAAACAGTCATGGCGTATGTGGTATAATCGCCTTAGTGAATACTTGTTAAGAGAAGGCTACAAGAATGACCGTGTTAGTCCATGCATCTTCATAAAGAGATTTGAGAAAGGATTTGTGATAATTGTAGTATATTATTGGAACTCCTGCAGAGATTTCATATACAGTGGAGTATTTGAAGAAAGAATTTGAGATGAAAGATCTTGGGAAAACAAAATTTTGTTTGGGACTACAAATTGAACATGTAAAGAATGGAATTCTAGTACATCAAGAAACATACACAGAAAATATGCTCAAAAAGTTCTACATGGATAAAGTACACCCCTTGAGTAGTCCAATGGTTGTAAGATCACTTGATGTGTCAAAGGATCCATTCCGTCCTCGAGAAAACAATGAATAAGTTCTTGGCCCTAAAGTACCATACTTAAGTGCAATAGGAGCATTAATGTACCTTGCTAGTCACACAAAACCAGATATATCATTTTCGGTGAATTTGTTAGCAAGGTTTAGCTCATGCCCAACTCAAAGGCATTTGAATGGGATTAAGCATATACTTCGTTACCTCCAAGGGTATGTGTTCACTTGCGGAGGTACTGCTATTTCTTGGCGGTCTATGAAGTAAACTTTCACCGCTACTTCTTCTAACCATGCAGAGATTTTAGCCATCCATGAAGCTAGTCGCGAGTGTGTATGGTTAAGATCTGTCGTTCATCATATACAAGAAGATTGTGGTATTTCTGTAGGGAAAGAAGCTCCAACAATCATGTATGAAGACAATGCAACATGCATCGCACAACTCAAAGACAGATACATTAAAGGTGATAGAACAAAGCACATTCTACCAAAATTCTTCTTCACACACGATCTACAGAAGAACGGCGATATACATGTTCTGCAGATCCGTTCGAGCGATAATTTGGCTGACTTATTTACAAAGGCGCTACCTACTTCTACTTTCAAGAAGTTAGTTCATCAGATCGGGTTATGCCGTCTCAAAGATCTCGACACGTGTACTCATGAGGGGGAGTAATTGCGTGTTGCACTCTTTTTCCCTTAACCATGGTTTTTCCCATTGGGTTTTCCTGGTAAGGTTTTTAATGAGGCAACATCTTAAACGCATTAAGAACCATTCCATTATAATGGACATCTAAGGGGGAGTGTTATGAATATTTAGTAGATGCCCATTATAAGGCCAATTATTTGTAATCTATGTTTTACTTGATCGTCAAGTTCTTTTACTTGGTCGTCAAGTTCTTGTACTCCTATATAAAGGAGCTTTCATTCATTGGAATAAACATCACCAATTCTTCTATCTCTTTTCTATACAGAACAATTTAGAAAATAAAATGTAATTTAGTGATCAATGTTAGTGGTGTCTTTGTCTCTCCAGCCATATAATCAACATTATTATATTTTGTGAGAAAAAACAATACCTTAAATTATTCAGCCAATCTTTCCAATAACTAAAAATCGCTAACTAAAAAGATTTATTTATAATTTGTTCTCCGTAAGAACTGAAAAGTAAATAGAGCAATTATAAATTTGTAATTATCTATAGAAAGCTTAGAGCATCAGCAATGGTTAGAACCTCTTTGGGGTTCTTAACCTAATATAATATCATTATTTTTATTTTTATTTCAATATTAAATTAAAATTTAATTTTAAAATAAACCAAACAAATAAGATAATGACATGTGTTCGATGAGTTTCTTATTTAGATACTTGGGGTTCTTCCCTAAGATACTTGGAGTTCTAGTTTAGAACCCCATCACTCTCTCTTTCTTACTTTTTCAATTTTTTATTATTTTAATTTTTAGATACTCATGTTAGAACTCCCCATTGGAGATGCTCTTATAAATTTGTTGAATAGACGACAAATTAAATAGCGACTAAAATATATTAAGATCGCACCCATATTAATATCGTTAGTCACCATCTCACTCATATTAGTCACCTTTCCTTTCAACTTTTAAGGACCCAAAGGTCCAGACGACGCTGTCTATTGATGTTGCTGAGGTGACCTACGTCGAGATAATAAATTAATATATGAATATATAAAATTAACGTAGACATCAAGGGGATGTAGCTCAGATGGTAGAGCGCTCGCTTAGCATGCGAGAGGTACGGGGATCGATACCCCGCATCTCCAGTTATGTGTTTTTCTTCTTTATTATTTTTATTTTTAATTCAGTGCTAATAATTCTTTATCTTTTCTGTGATTTTCGATTATTGGGCTTCTATGTAAATTTCCTTTACTCAGGCTTCATTCCAACTGTATTTTTTTGGGCCGATGTTGGCATTTAATGAAATATGGAAGACAAAAAAAAAAATCACTCAAGATTGTTGAGAAGTCAAAAAAAAAAAATCACTCAAGCAAATGTGACCTCAGGTTTCTAAATTCAATTTCTCGACGGCGATTTGGATAAGAAAAAATAGCTGCCGTTTCAAACTCCCTCATCTTCGGACAGCGACAGAAAAGCTCATAACAAGCGTGGAGCTAACAGAGCCACATAAGACCTTGAGTTTCCAACACGTAATAAACTCACCAACTTGGTCGAAGAATCTTTTGTCTTTTGCCACATTTTAACTATTAAAATTATATACACAGAGGTATTGAAATACATCAGAAGAAAGTCTCTTAGTTTTTTTTCTGGAGACACACACAGAGAGGAAAAGAAGAAGATGGAAGCAAAATACGATCGTGCTAGTGAGTTAAAAGCTTTCGACGAAATGAAAATCGGAGTGAGGGGCCTAGTCGACGCCGGAATCGGAAAGATCCCGCGTATTTTCCATCACCCGGATCTCAATCTAACCGACCCAAATCCACAACCACAAGCGATGATGATCCCAACAATCGACCTCGGAGGTGGCGTGTTCGAATCCACGGTCACGAAAGAGAGCGTGATCGCGAAGATCAAAGAAGCAGTGGAGAGATTCGGGTTTTTCCAGGCGGTTAACCATGGGGTTCCTATTGATGTGATGGAGAGGATGAAAGATGGGGTTCGTGGGTTTCATGAGCAAGACTCAGAAGTGAGAAAAACGTTCTATGGCCGCGATAATACCAACAAGGTTACTTATAACAGCAATTTCAATCTTTATAGCTCCCCGTCTGCGAATTGGAGAGATACTTTAGGTTGTTTTATGTTCCCTGATGTTCCAAATACAGAGGACTTACCAGAGATTTGTGGGTAAGAATCTAAAAATCCAAACTTTTTGTTTTAATACTATTGAAGGGGTTTGTAAGTTTTATTGGTTCAAATGTTTTAGGGAAATCATGTTGGAGTATTCAAAGCGAGTGATGGAACTAGGGGAGTTAATCTTTGAGCTTTTGTCAGAAGCTTTAGGGCTGAATCCTAACCATCTGAAAGAAATGGATTGCTCAAAAGGTTTATTGATGCTCTCTCATTACTACCCGCCTTGTCCTGAGCCTGATCTAACTTTCGGCACAAGTCCGCATTCAGACAGATCTTTTCTCACTGTTCTTCTTCAAGATCACATTGGTGGGCTTCAAGTTCTTGATAATGGTAATTGGGTCGACGTTCCTCCTGTTCCTGGAGCTCTTCTCGTCAACCTCGGAGATCTTTTACAGGTAAGTTTTTTTTATTGTGACCTGAATGGCTGAATCAAACCATTATTCCGTACTCATTTGTGTGAATTTTGGTTCACAGCTTATAACGAATGACAAGTTTGTGAGCGTAGAACATAGGGTTTTGGCTAACAGATGTAACGAGGCACGCATTTCGATCGCGTCTTTCTTTGTGCATCCTTTACCAAGTTTGCGAGTATATGGACCGATGAAAGAGCTTTTGTCTGAACAAAATCCTCCCAAGTATAGAGACACTACCGTCACTGAGTACACGAACCATTACATGGCGAGAGGATTTGATGGGAAGTCTGTGTTGCTTCAGTTCAAGATCTGACAAAAAGCTTTGGACTTAACAAATATATCCAAAGTCTTCTAGGGTTTTTCACTTGATTGCTCTGTAAGTTATAAAAGAAGCTTATTGCACACTCAAAGGAATATATCATGTTGTAGTATAGGCTACTCCTTAGCTCCCCGCTTTGGCTAGTATCCAAACAATTATTGTGTATCCGAAAAGTGTTGACCAAAATACTCTGTATCTTAAATAGCCATAATTTTGTTTTCCACTTCCTAATCATCAAACAGTTCTGATGCGAGCAGTTCGTGTATATATGTAAGACCTATAAAGAAATAAAACCTTTACTGATTGATCCCGAAGACGAATAGACCAACAGAACTGATTGAATTCAAATAGATAAGCTTTTGTAGTGTGATTTATAAAATTATCTCAAAAAAACTTTTTGTAATAGGCTCAAAGGTTCTCCGGAAACTATTTTTTGAGACATAATCGGCCTTTTTGGCTGCCCATGAATTTAGGCATTAAGGACGAATCCCATTTGCAAAACTAAGTATGTGACCCAGTACAAGCTGATCCCAAAACTTCCCTCTAATAGGCTGAGGGACTAACCGCGTACAAGCTGATCCCAAAACTTCTCTCTAATAGGCTGAGGGACTAACCACATTCGTAAAGGATAGGCTGTTCTTGGAAATGTTTTACTAGCTACAGAGGTTATGCAAGTTTATCATAATGCAACTGAAAATCCTAGAATCACTCTCAAAATCGACATTGCCAAAGCATTTGATTTAGCCAGATTTGCAGAGTACTTTACAGGCCTATCAAATCCCGGTGAGGTTTATTGGCTGGATAAAAGCATGTGTATGCTCGCCTTCCTTCTCACTTAGTGTCAATCGAAGAACATTCAGGTACTTTAAAGGAAAGACTGGTATGAGACAGGGAGATCCGCTCTCCTATTCTATTTGTTCTGATGATGAATATCCTTTCTCTTATGTTGAATAGAGCTGCGGCCGAAGGGAAATTTAACTATCATCCGGGGTGTGAAGCATTGAACTTAACTCATTTATGTTTTGCTGGCCACTATTGATCTTCATTGACGTTTCAGAAAGGTCTGTAGAAGGGGGTGTTGGGAGTGCTTGTGGACTTCGAAAAAATGTTTGGACTCGGTATAAACTTGGGGAAAACCTCTTTGTTCAATGCGGGCTTGGAAGCTGCTGCTCTTGATCGGATTTCAAAATTCGGACCGGCAACGCATAGCTCCCAATAAAGTATTTTGGCTTGCCTCTCTGTTCTCAAAAGCTTTCTTTGTGAGACTGTGATCCACTATTTGATCAAATTAAGAAAAAAATGTCTTCATGGACTGTACAATGGCTGTGAGGCTTACACTCTTAAAGTCAGTGATCTCCAGTTTTGTTGGATCCTAGTCTTCAGCGTTTTTCCTTCCAAAAAGGTTATGAAAGCAATTAATAGCGTTTGTAGCTCCTTCCTCTGGCACTGTGTAATCAGACTTTTTTCGGGAGCAAAAGTAGCTTGGGTTGACTTATCGGTTCCAAAAAGTGAGGGAGGACTCAAGATCAAAGGTTTAGAGAGCTGGGATGAAACTTGTGCAATAAAACTGATGTGGATGCTTTTTTTTTCAGAGCCTGTTCAATATGGGTTGCATGGATCCGTCGTAAATACCTTTCATCTGCTCCCTTATGGGGCTCTAAATGAAATGCATTACTCATACTCTTGGATGTTAAAAAAAACTCCTAAAGCTTAGACACAAAGGTTTTGAGTTTCTTGAGAATTGATGTGCAAAATGGAGACTCTACTTTCTTTTATTGGGATCTGTGGACACGATTTGACATACTATATCACTACTTCGGATCAGATGGTTCTTGTTCAATGGGAATATCACTATTCACTACAGTCTCAGACTTGAAAAAGGGTAACCAGTGGCTTTTGCAGCCAGAAAGATCGGACAAGCAAGTGGAGCTTCATGCTTTCCTCCTATCCACAATTAAGGACTCTTGGGATCACATACAGACCTTCTTGGCAAATCCAATGTTTTAAGGAAAAAACTTTCTCTTCCAAAATTGTATGAGATGTAATCCGTAATTCTAGGCATGTCAAAGAGTGGGCGCCTTTAGTGTTGAACAGAGCTGCCATTCTGAGTAGTGCTACAAAAACCTGGCTCTTTGTGCTTAATAGGAATCCCACATTAGATCGGACAGTAGCTTGGGGTTCTGATTCAGAACCGTTGTGCTTATTGTGTTGTTTGGTGAGTGAAAGTAGAAATCACTTATTCTTTGAGTGTATTTTCTCGGCTGACATTTGGACTAGGATTATGGCTAAGTTACAGGTTCAGAATGCTCCACTACAATGGTCTCAGATTCTGGTTTGGTTGCCGCAAGTTTCAGCTAATAAGCACAAAAACTGGCGGTTCTTTAGGGCTGGCAAGCAGCCATTTACTTTATCTAGTCAGAGCGGAATAACAAGGTGCATAATGGACTAACTTCAACTCCAGTCCAGGTTTACAACCGGCTGCTCTCCAACGTCCGTCTGAAGTGTACGGCTCTCACTGTCTCAGGTTCAAAGCTTGGACATGACCTCTCTATTGCTGGCTGGCAAGCATCAGTTCCCTAGCTGTTGTTTTTATCTTTCATGTGGCAGTGATCTTCCTTCCCATGTTCTATTTCTTCTCTCTTTTTCAAAACAGTCAAGTTGCTTATTTGTTTTGTATTTTCTTCCTCAATTAATGAAAAAAAAGGTTTTGAGATAGCAGACTTTTAAATGACATCGTTCTGGCCTATCACACGGTTCATCCCAGCTTGCGTTTTTTCCAATGTCTTAAGGTTGCGAAGAAACTCTGACATTGCCTATTCCACGGTACTAGAGTCTTAAGGTTACGAAGTAACTCTCCACAACACATGGGTAAGCTCGACATTTTGATTCCACGTATATATATATATATATGTAATTCCATCTCAAAACATTAAGAAATCTTAAACATTGTGTGAAGTCACTCTGTCATATAAAGATTTCCTTGTCGTATAACTGTATTGACAATCAGCTTCACGGAAAATGGACAAATCACCTTTGTGATATTAACTTATTAGGTGGGGTGCTCGCACCTGGGGCATTTTGTTAGAATTACCAACGTCTAAACCCTAACCTACGTATAAATTGTATCTTGATCTAGTCATTTTTAATATGAGATAAAAATGTTTTCATATTTTGCATTATCTGTTTTCCCTATTTTATCCTCTCTACTATTACATAATCAAAAATTAGAAGTTATTTTCATTATGGAATATTTTAATTTATGAGATTTAGACCATGATGAAACGTATGATTGATTGACTTTTTAGAGCGATTTCTGCTATTTTCGTAGACCATCGTAACTCCAAAAACCCGATCATTATATCGCGCAAGCATTATAATAACACGATCTTAAAGAATAGACGAATAATAATGATCAGAAGTAAATAGGGATCATCGTAAATCCAAAAGCATAAAAATTACAACTCTAAATCACTATAATAGCTATTTGATTTAAAAACCAATGATAATAAACCAACCTAAGTGATAAATTAATTCTAAATTACAATTGTAAATCACTATGATAGCTATTTGGAATTTCGAGACAAACTCTTGTTTTACACATGCATGCATCCTAACACCCTAAACAAATAGAAAAGACCATGTGTATATATATTAGTCATGTTATACTCGATCTCAACTACATAACAATAAATATATATAGTTCAAATATCGTCAACGTCATACCTTGATATCAGCAAAAACCATCTCCATTGAATTTACTACACCGTTCTTATACGTCTTCCACAAGCGCACTATATGAACTTGTATCTTGACACGTCCATGCATGGGGTGAGCTCCTTAAGATTAACAAAAGCAATCATCTTTTTAACCATATATCAACGTCTAAGAAAGCAATATTTTTTATGATACACCTAATAGTTATTAACAAAGATACTTATAGGAAGGATATGACGGCTATAACACGAATTGGTCCTTTTTCGTCACATATAAGTCAAATAAATCATGTCTGAAATATATTGGAAGATTATTATGAGTATATATAGAATATTTACTTTTTATCATATATACGATAATGACCACAAAACTGAATAAAAAGAAGTCTAATTGGCTATATACAAATATAACAGAGATAACTGCTATATATTGATAAGTATAAAAATATTCAATCATTATTAAATACAAAAATTTTCTCTTATATGTTGAAAATCAAAAAAGCCATTAGATACCACATAACTTAAAAACAGAAATCTGATAAACTATACGGATATTTAACAAATCTCGAAGAATGGAACATGTACATATCGGATATCTACGAAACAATAAAGTATTGTTACCTAAAGAATCACGAAGGAAACGAAAGACGTCGATACCAAAATGCTCCGACTTGATAGGAAATTCGTCCAACGTGTTAGGAGAAGAGCTGAGTCATGCAATTCTTATACTGAAGTATGGTCCTACAAACTCCATGAAGAGCATTATCATAATTTTGGACAAACCCTACTCGAAGATATTTATGAATGCAATTGCGGTGCTTTTATAGCCTGGATGACGGGAGAAACCAAAGACCATGATGATGCAGGCGATACGTGTTTCTGGAAAATTGAAAGCTGTATTTCTCTCAAGGGTTTCCCTTCACAGAGTAGATTGATTAACTATATTTTTTCTTACCTATATTTCTATAAATTAAAGTGGTTTTAGAGTTTTCGGCTCCTTGTACCGGCATTTGTTTTGAATGATCATGCTTTTGCGAGAAGTATAATTTTATTGTTTCTTCCTTTTTTTTTTTTTACCTTTTTCTTGATTTGTCTAAATCGTCAATTGATATTCTAATCAAAATGCTGGGTTATTTTTCTTTTTCTTTGTTCATACCATTACAACCATAGTACTGGTTCATAAACACGTCATACAATCTAAGCCCGAGCTGTCCATTCCACAAGACACTAACCTACCGTATATTATCCTGAGACGATCCTCTAACCGAACGATTGTCAAAATAAACAAACCAATTGAACAGCAATAGCATTGGGATTACAACAGGATACGAAAAAGTTGAGGTGCAAAGCAAAGTGATCTAACAGGATTATTACAACAGCGACGCTAATCTTAAACGCTAACGAATTAAAAAAACATGCAACTTATAATTAGGATAAAAATAAGTAAGATAAATCGTTAGAAAAGTAGTAGTTGGAAGGGTAATTATTCATTAAGGATAACTAAGGTAATTCATAAAAAATTCATTAAGGGTAGACGGGTAATTAACTTCGTGAAAACGATTACGGTGCATTCTCGCTTCTCAATTAATGAAATAGATATGATATATAACACATATACGATGTTCTAAAAGTTTTAATAAAATTTGTGTATGATCGAAACATATTTTAAGCGTACTCATCTAACATTTGTTTGAATACATTTTTTTTTTTTTTTGGTCAAATACATATTTTTTTTTTTTAAACTAAAAATACAGATTTGTTGGAATACGGAGATTAAGAATTTTCATCCTAAAACTAACTGAAAAAACTGGTTACTGATTCCATCATCTTTATTAGAAATCATGATTATCTGATCTAATATCTATAATAATAGATATCAAAGGGATGTAGGACAGATGTTACAGTAATCTATCACAAATTAATATTTCAAAATTGGTACGTGTAGCTTTAGCACATTTCTTTCATTTGCGGTTATTAAGTCAGTTTTACTTGAAATTTAAACTTGAAACTTAGAAATAAAAAATAGATGAATTCTTAATCAGAGAAAGAAAACTTATCCATATATTTATATTGGATGAATATAAATGAAAAAAAATCATTTTTATATACAAATTTGTCACCAATAGACAATCGACATTAAAACGACTTAACAGTGAATATTACTCTATACATACTTTAGTATCTTCATTATCTTCATTATCACACTTTATTATTCCAATATCATTATCACACACCACATTACGATCCACTATCCCATTGTACTATCTAAAATCTTTTTACACTTTTTTAGATATTTACGTTTACATAATTAAAATACTAAATAATTATTTTAGTTTTGTGGGGTTTAATTCGTTCACTCGATTTAACTTTTGGTCATATTGGACTAAAAATTCAGTTCGTTTAGCATTCGAAAGGGTTTGGGGATTAATACACAGCCCGCATCTCTATTTATTTATTTTTGGATGAATTAAGAATGAATTAAACAAATCTAAGTTTATTTTTTAGTGATTTCAAATTCATGAAATCAACCCTAAAATAATATAAATTTGATATAATTCAATTTTAAATATTTTTAGAAAAGAAAAAATAAATAAATCTTGATACATGCTTATTTAATTAGGTTTTTGAATAGATTTAATTCACCAGTTGACTTTTCATCTCTTAACATTTTCTTTTATCGATCATTTTCGATGGACAAAGATCCAAAACTATCGCGTACACGAAACAAGACAGCAGATAGACTAGCACGAAGTATTCGTTTCATGCAGTCGTTAAGTTTATATGTTGGGCCGAGCCACCAACATAGTTAAGTGATAGATAAAAAATTTTCTTTATGTTTATGTTGTTGCCAAAAAGAAAAAAAAAATGATCCAAAACTATCTTTTGTTACTGGTTTCTATTTTGTGTGCGTGTTCTAGTATATGATGTCTTAATAACTTAGACCATAAACAATGGAGGTTCTTAACCCCAGTTTCTTAACAAAAAATGATATAATATTATGTAGGCTCCACAGCACAGTTAAGATACAAGTCCTTAAAATCCTTATATAAGGATCGATCCTTACACTGTTCACGCCACGTGGCGTGTAACGATTGGTCTTTTTTTTTAATTTTTTTTTTTTTAGATCCGAAAAAAATAAAAATAAAAAAGTATTAATTTTTTTTTTTTTTTAAGAACTCCAATGGGTTACACCATTGGGATGCTCTTATATACATACAAAACAAAACGTCACACACTTACATTACGTACACGGTAACGTGACAACTCATACCTCTTAAGTAACTCATACCCCTTGTTCGGAAATTCGCTAGGCGCTGTACACACGGCTAGCTTGGACCTAGCGATTTATCGAAAAATCGGGGATTAAGCGGGATATATGCGGGGCGGAATTTTTGAATATTTATATGTTATTATACATATATATTTAATTATAAAGAAGAACAAAATAACATGTCACTCTAGTTTAGTGGTATTGGGCTTTTTTTTGATACTTCTGGTTGTGGGTTCGAGGCCATTACAAATATTTTAGACTTTTATACAATATTTTATGTATATATAAAATTGTTATGCTAAAGATTAGAAAATGCCGTGTTAGTTTAGTGGATTGGGCTTGCATGTTGAAGCCTCTTGGGGTTGGTTCGAACCCAATTGCTACATTTTGGGTATTTTCGATTTAAAACACCAATAAGGGTAAATGTGACATTTCCAGTTCATCTTCTTCTTCATGTCTCTGCACGATCCAACCCTAGCCATGGCGGCTACTTTTTTTTTTTTTCGTTTTTTCGACAGTTTTCTTTCGTTTTCCTTTGTACTGGTATCCAAATTACTAAATATACTCAACAAAACTTGATTTTTGAGTTAGAATGAATCAAAATTTGATTTGTTTCAAAGTCACCGAGTTCTTATCCGAACAGCTTCAAATCGCGGCGGCCAGTGGCCGGAGAGCGATTTTCCGGCGCCTACTCGGCCCTAGCCGCCGCGTTTTAGAACAGAGCTCATACCTAAGGTGGACCCTCCTACGGTGTCTTGAGTCTGAGTTGTAAGCTTTTAGCTTCTGCAAGTATCTTCACGTGGCTATGGAGGAGGTCAATTGCTTTGCCTCGATGATGGCTGTGAGAAGACTTTTGCATGATGGTGTTTGTTGGATATGGGTTTAGCACCCGTCCAAAGCCTATTGGAAATCTTACTAATCAATTATATCTCATATCGGCCCACAAGGACAAACTCGCTAAAGAGTCAACGACCCAAATAGAAGTCAGCGTACATGCACTATAAATATGACCCTTCACTCTTCATTTTAGGGACATTATAACTTGCGAGAGTGCCGAGCTACTTCTATAAAGCTCCGACCTCAAGAAATCTTTAGGGAGCACGTCATTAGACGTACTCCCACCTCGTACCATCCTGTTCACAGCTCGGCTTCGGCCTTAAGATCAATAAAGAACATTTTCGATCTCACTTTTAATTCATATCTCACCTCGTAGTTCGGACATTTCAGATCGTAGCCCGTAATATTGACTAGGTCGAATTTCCATAACAACAATTGGCGCCGTCTGTGGGGAACTGAGAAACTTCTTTACGCTCTAGGACGAAGCCGAGATGACAGGACCATTGCTAACAGACAATAATCCAAAGTCGCTCGAGCAAACCCGAAGCCCGCTTGCCCCGAGCTCGGAGTCACCAATTAAGGCCCGGACTGATCAAACCAGGGTAGCCGACACACGCCGAGACGAAGCACGTTCAAACGATCAAGACCAGGACATCCCCTCTCTCATAAGAACTTTGATGGCACATGTCGACGAGCTGAACAGAGACAACAACGCTCGTCTCGACGTGCTCACAAGCAATCAAGAAACGTGCAGGGAACGAATCAACTACCTACAGACTACCGGTTTCCAAGCATCTCAAGAAACTGAAATCCCACCCGCGGCTTCAAAGGGTCTTGTTCGGGGAAACACCGCCCTTAAATACCGAGACAAGCAGGCGACCAACCATTCACTTAGAACCGCCGCCAACCGGATACACCCAAAGTCAGGCCGAGGGTAGCAGGAACAGCGAACTCGAGTCACTTAAGATCCAACTGGATTACATGACGTCGAAAATTCACAAAACGACTAGCTCAGCCCCCGAAATAGATCGGGTCTTGAAGGAGACCTAGAGTACACCACTCACGAGTAAGATAGCAGGGACGCCAGTCAAACACCCCGGGAAGATCAAGTTACCCACTTACGATGGTAGCTCGGATCCGCAGCAGTACATGACGGCCTTTAGTATTGCGATGGGACGAACCCAACTCTCGCCAGAAGAACGCGACGCCAGCTTCTGCCAGTTGTTTGTCGAAATCCTGAGCGGCGCCGCCCTCAACTGGTTCTCGCGGCTGGAAGCGCATTCCATCGATAGTTACCATCAATTTACGGCTACTTTCCTGAAGCATTATTCCATGTTCATCCAGGAGGGGGCCTCGAGCGCCGACCTCTGGACTGTAAGCCAAGGGCCAAAAGAACCCCTCAGATCCTACATCGACATGTTCAAAGTCATTGTCTCAAAGATCAAGGTCACGGATAACGAGGGACTCCCGGCGTTACGAAACGGGCATTGGTACGAATCACCATTTCACGACGAGCTGGCCATAAACAAGCTGCAGACCCTCGAGGACGCCCTCCACCGAGCGGCCGTTTCGTTGAAATAGAAGAAGAAAAGGATCTACTCGCCAAGAAATTTGCCTCAAGCAAGAAGGGCAAAGACACGGCTTCTGATAATTCCGGCGACAAAGGAAAGAAAGCCTCAACGTGCTACGTCGGCGAGCAGCAGCAGCAGACAAGCCAACAAACGTTCCAACAGCCAGGACGCAATCAGATGAACCACCAGCAAGGTCGACCGTGATACAAATATGTACAATTCGACGATCAGGAAAATACTTTATGTAGCTTCCACCAGCGCTCCGGACACAACACCGCAGAATGTAGACATCTCCAAAACCTTTTATTTGGCGAATATCAAAAATGAGTGACGAACATAACAAAGCGCAACCCCCCGGCGACGCCCCCCAAAAATCAAGAAACACCGCGACAACCCAAGAACGAGGGAGAACGGTTCAAGCTCGTCCAGGAGGAAAAAACAAGGCAAATGAGCCAACAGAAAACAGAGCGGAGTGACGTCGACACAGAACTACCGAAGCGAGCCCGCGACTTCGAAGAAGAGGACACACCGACACCTACGAAGCAGATCAACATGATCATGGGGGGACTTCCCACTTGTAACGATTTGGTAAGATCGATAACGGCTTACAGCCAAAAGGCCAACGCACGCCAACAGTGGAACATGAATGTCCCCGAAGAACTGAAACCAGGCACCGAGATCACCTCCAACTCGGAGGACGAAGAGGGCCTCGACAAACCACACAACGATCCGCTCGTCGTTGAACTCCAGATCGGCGATTGTGAAGTCACCAAAGTCCTGATCGATACAAGAAGCCCTGTCGACCTCAGATTCGAAGAAACTCTGCAAAGGATGGAGCTCTGCGATTACAGAATGAAGCGTTCGGAGAAACCTCTCACTGGATTCGCCGGAGACACGACCACGACAATCGAGACGATCAAGCTACCGGTACACGTCGGACGCATGACCAAGTTCGTCAAATTTGTCGTCATAGACCATCCCGCAATCTACAATGTGATCTTGGGAACCCCCTGGATCCACGCCATGAAAGCAGTACCTTCAACATACCACCAATGCATAAAATTCCCAACCCCTGGAGGAATCTTCACGCTCTGCGGCAGTCAGAGAATCTCAATGTATTGCTTTACAGTGGAGCGCAAAGTACGACAAACGTCATGCTTCATATCCGAGCAGATGACCGCCACCTCGCATCCAGAAGAACACAAGCAAGACTCTCAAACTCCGCCCAAACCATATACATATGCTAGTAATCGAGCTGCGGCTCAAAGTATGTAAAACAAAAAGAGAACTACGCTTGGCTTGATCTCTCCTCGGGGAGTACATAGGAAGCCTATGTAAGGTGCAACCACCTCTATGTTTTTTCAAAATTAAATCTTCATGCATTTTCATACAACTTAGCCCCCTAACAACTAACAATCGACATTCTGGCCAAATGTTCGATCCAATAAACACGTGTCCCATGCACAGTGACATTGCGTCACGTCGTCGTTTTTTAAGCGACATATAAGCCGGGGCCAGACCCGCATGGGTCCTTAGAAAAAGTTTTGTAAGCCAGACCTTCTCCGCGTAACTATGTTCAAGGGCTCCATAGGATAAGCCGAGCACGTACTCGCACCTAGATAACCAAACAGATGACGGGGTAAGCTGATATATCATGGTTTTTACCGGTTTTATGCCATGATATAATTGTGTTTTAGTGTTCTTTTGTGTTCTTTTAGAGTCTTTTACAGGTTTAATCAGGTTTGGAGCGGAATTGGAGATATTGGAGCATTTTGGGGATTTTTGGAGTGATTGGCCGAGAGATTGAGCTTACTGTCTGATTTGAGATCATGCATCGATCGACACACCTTTGGTGTCGATCGACACACTAGCGAGATGGGCCAATTACGGCGGTTAATGAAGAATCAAGATTTTGCACTTTGGTCCAGAAGTTTCCAGTATTTACAAAGAAGCCCCAGCCGAGATTAAGCCTATATAATTAGGATTTTTGTGTTTATTTTACATACGCTTTCATAATTAAGAGCAGAGAGTTTTTAGAGCTATTGGGGCTGATCTGATCCTGTACTTCACTTTATTTTGGAGAAGATTTCTAACCCCTTTATTTATTTAATCTCTTTTATGCAATCTATTAATTCATTGATTATGCTTTCATATTCTATGTCTGAGTAGATTCATAGTTAGGTTTAGGGTTTCTCATTAAGGATTTCATGACTTGCTAGACTTGTTTAATTCAGTTAAGGATTCACATGAATAGAATGTTCTTCGATCTAAATTGAGTTTAATGCTAGTTCTAACCTGATCAATTAGAATCTAGATCTTAGGTTGCTAAATACGACACGAGAGTGTGGTTTAGAATCTGAACTATTTAGGTTGAGCAATTAAAATTATCGCAAAGGAATTTGGTTTAGTTTAATTGTGAACATATCAAACTTGAAATTAATGCTGGTTTAATCTGTTAGTAATTGCAAAGGGATTTGGATTACTGCACTTAGACTTAGAGAATTCTCGCAAAGAGATTTGGTTAATTCTATATCCGTGATTTTAGTTCTATAACTGTGCTTAATTAGATCCTGACTGATTGATTTGTCTGCTTGTCTGATTTCCTGAGAACGCCCTAGACTTAGCGCCTTTAATTAACTGCTTTCACCACCAACGATCTTCTACTTGTTTACTTTATTGCTTTGCTATTTAGTTTACTACAATTTGCTTTCTTCTTAGTTTAAATTCATGCGGTTCTTTATCTATCGAGACCAGAGTCTCTGTGGATTTGATACCCTATATACTACAATCACTTAACTGTGCACTTGTAGTAGAATAGGATTAAAACTTATACCCTATCAAGTTTTTGGCGCCGTTGCCGGGGACTCTTAGATTCTTCGATAGGATCGAACTTAGGGTTTTTACTAGGATTTTTTATTTTTGTTTCGTTTTGTTTTGTTTTTATTTTAAGTTACTGATTTCTCTCTGTTTTCTCTCTGTCGCAGGTACCGATTTCGCTTTGCGTCGATCGTTGCACCTTTGTGTCGATCGTCACTAGGCGATTCTGAGATTGAATCGATCGTTGCACTGCTAGCATCGATCGTTGCTTGACGATTACAGACAGTTTATGCAGACGCGTGAAACTCGAAGTAATCAGAACCTGAACCTCGTTAATCTCGGACTTGAAGAACTTGGATGTCTAGAGAGGACTAACAGGAGAGAAAGAAGAGCAAGGATGGTGGTACAAAAGCTAATCATTATGCCTGATGCTCAAGGTACCCTGAGGGACCGAGACAACAATCCTTACAATGCTGCTGGGCAGAGGATTGATGCTGAGGGACGTGTGATCCCTGACGTTGAGGAACCTGAACCACAACCACAGCCGCAGACGCAAGGACAGAACCAAGGTAGACAGCTGGTTGTCCATGAGAGGACTTTAGCTGACTACAACATACCGGATGAGTTTCATGCAAACCGGCCAGCTCTAGTACTTCCTGGTTTTGAGAGGGATGATTTTGAGATCAAGACCATCTACTACTCACTGATGAGACAACATGCTTTCCATGGTCATCCCGCGGAGCAGCCTATGGATCACATTGATGAGTTTAAGGACCTAATCAATGGCATGAAGTATGATGGAGTCTGCCACGATTATCTGTTCCTTAAACTCTTTTCATACAGTCTCGCTGGAGACGCTGCTGCATGGCTGAAGCAACTGGCACCTGGTCAGTATACTACTTGGGCAGCCCTGAAGAGTGAGTTTCTGCGTCACTTCTATGATGATGCGCGTTCCGATCAGTCCAGATAGGACATTCTGACATTTACCCAAGGTCCTACTGAGCCTCTTAAGACTGCTTGGATGAGATTCAGGAAGTACCAGTGTGACTGCCCACACCATGGATTCACCGAGGTCACATTGCTAGGTATTTTCTTCAGAGGCATAGATCTGCCATATCAGTCTGCGCTGGATAACTCCAGTAATGCAAACTTCAACACCAGGACTCCTGCACAAGCTAAGCAGTTGATTGAGAACTTAGTGAGCAACAACAGTTGCAAGACTATGGATGAGAGGAGGAAGAAATCTGGTGGAAGTGTAGAGAATTCAGAGATGGCTGAATTTAGATCTAAGCTGGACACAATTTGCAATCTCCTGGCTGGTAAGAAGGCTGTCCACTTTGCCCAAGATGTAGAGGTAATTCAGACTGAGGAGGACACTCAGGAAGAAGATGTGAATTACATTGGAGGATCTGGTTTCCAAGGTAACATATTTGGTAATCAGCAGGGAAACATATTCTTCAATGGAAGACAGAAGAGTGCCTTCGCAAGCAATCAGAACTCAGCTGGTTTTGGACAGACTAGTGGTTTTCAGAAGCCTTTTGGACAAGGTACTCATAGAACCTATGGATCTTCGTCTTATCAGACTCCTCCTGCAGCCACTGCTAATGAGAGTAAGATGGAAACAATGATGGAACAGCTGCTGGAGAGTCAGACCAAGATTTCTGTGGACTGCAATAAGAAGTTGGATGCTGTCTATGAGGATCTCAATGGAAAGGTTGAGTCTCTGAACACTCATATGAAGCAGTTGGATACTCAGGTGAATCAGATTTCCAGTTCTATGAAAGGAAAAGGAGTAGCAGACACTCATATTAAGGCCTGGTCTGTATACATTGATGATGGATCTCACCTAGGTGAAGGATTTGAGCTAAGCACAACTGAGTTGGTAGAAGAGGTTGAATTTTCGGATTTTGGAGAAAATCTCTCGGGTGAAAACTGTGAAAACAGTGTTGCATCGATCGACACACCCCTAGTGTCGGTCGATGCAGGTCGTGAACAGACAGACTCGCCGGATGTTGACAGCATTGATGCAGATTTGGAGCTTGATCGCTTGTTCCCTGGAGTGTCTGAAATTACTCAGGAGGAGATTTATGCACAATTCACTAGATTATATCCCTCAGTATCTGAAGTGATTAAGCAGGAGATTGAAGAGCTTAAGAAGCTAGAGGAGATTGGTGAAGAGTTGGAAGAAATTCCATCATCTGATGATCCACCTTATCACCCATGTGTGCAGAGGTATTTGAATAAGATGTTGCCTTTGGATGAAGAGCTGAAAGATTGGGTGATTATAGTCTCTCAACAGATAAGTGATGTGCTGTTAACAAAGGTTCCAAAGAAGCTGCCTGATCCTGGAATTTTTGTGCTAAGTTGTTCTATCTTTGAGGATAGTTTTAGGCGCTCTCTTTGTGATCTGGGAGCTGCTGGAAGTCTTATGCCATATTTTGTGGCAGAGAAGCTGAGTGTGCTGGATTTTTCTCCTACTAGGACCTCTCTTGTCCTAGCTGATCAGTCTATACGAGTGATAGGTCAGGTTTAATCCCTATACTAAACTGCAAGTGAACAGCAATGTCAAAGTAGTATATAGGGTTATCGAATCCACAGGGACACTTGGTCTCAATAGATCAGAACAGTAGAGACTAATACTAGAAAGAAAGCAATATGATTTAATTAAAAAGCGGTGCGAGAAAGTAAATCAGTAGCAGAGATTAACGGTTGTGGAAGCAAGTAATTAAAAGCGTCAAGCCTAGGGTATTCTCAGGAAATCAGACAAGCAGACAGTTCATTCATCAAGGATCTAATTAGGCACAGTTCTAGAACTCAAAACACAGATATAGAATTAACCAAATTCCTTTGCGATAATTCTCTAAGTCTAAGTGCAGCAAACCAAACTTTCGTTGCGAGAACTAACAGATTAAACTAGCATTAATTCCAAGTTTGATATGTTCACAATTATCCTAAACCAAACTTCCGTTTGCGCAAAGTTTAATTGCCCAATTTAATTAGTTCAGATTCCTAAACCCCACTTCCGTGACGTATTTAGCAACCTAAGATCTAGATTCTAATTGATCAGGTTAGAACTAGCTTTAAGCACAATTAAATTGAAGAACATATATAGTTATGAATCCTTAACTGAGTTTGAACAAGTCTAGCAAGTCATGAAATCCTATGTGAGAAACCCTAAACCTAACTAGGAATCTACTCAGACATAGATAATGAAAACATGATCATATGATGAATAAATTGCATAAAAGAATAAGAGTAAAAGGGGTTCGAAATCTTCTCCAAATACAGATGAAGTAATAGGTTCAGATCAGCCCCAAAAGCTCTAAAAATCCTCTGCTCTTAATTATGAAAGTGTATCTAATAAAAACAACTAAAACTTGATTATATAGGTATAATCTCGGCTGGGGCTTCTGTGTAAATATTGGAACTATCTTGGGCTTCTTTGAAAATCTTCATAACTTCATTAAACCGACGCGTACGGCCCATCTCGCTAGTGTGTCGACCGATGCACAAGGTGTGTCGGTCGATGCATGATCAATAAATCGGATAGTGAGTTAAGCTCTCGGCCAAAACGTCCCAAAAGTCCCAAAATGCTCCAAATATCTCCAATTAGCTCCAAACCTGATTAAACCTGTAAAAGACTCTAAACAAAGACAAAAGACACTAAAAACACAACTATATCATGGTCTAAAATGGGTAAAAACCATGATATATCAACTCCCCCACACTTAGCCTTTGCTTGCCCTCAAGCAAAACATAGAACTAAAACATGGTGAAGAGGTTTGAAAACTCTTCAGAAACTCATTTCATCCTAGAAGCTACAATACTCAGATTCCCCTTAGTAAACCACTGAAAGAATCAATCACAGGATATCAAGACCACAATGTACTTCCCCCACACTTAGAAACTGTCCTAGGTAAACTCCACAATCACATTCAAGCATTCAAATTCTCCCTACTGACTTCTGCAAGTATTTAAGTGCGGTCTCACCTAAGGAGTATCGATCAAAGGGCACATGGATTCTTACCTTATCAGCTCTAGACCACCATACTACCTTTCTCTAGTCCCTTTCTTCTCTTTCCTTTCTTTAACAACTGATTTTTCCCCATTAGGTATCATTTTTTTTTTTATCAGTGTTCTTCCCGTTATGGGGTGTACTTTGGACACATTCCATGGATGCACGGGATATGAGAGTTTTAGCTACCATTCCCATGACCATTTCGGAGTTACTAACTCATCCTCAGTTTATTATCTTTTTTTTTTTTTTTACTTTATAGAAGGGGAGAAGGGAACTAAATAGGATAGGTTGACAGGCTGTGTCAGAACTAACAAGGGAATCCGACACAAAGTATACCAAGCCCTTAGGTGAGAAATCTAAGTCAGTATTAAGGTTGAAGTCAGTAAAAGGATCCTCTGATACCTGAAGTGATGTGGGTGTTCCCAGTAGGTTGATCTGTGATGGGGTTTTCTAATAGTCAGAGATAGATCCTGCAACTTCATCCCAATGGTTACTTAAGTTCCTGCAAGTCTTGTAAATCTTCTCAGAAAATCATAGTTTCTTACTTAAACAATTTTGACTCAATAAAACAAATTTTTTTTTGAAAAAACGGACTGACTCTTAAGAAAATAGAAAACAAAAGTCAGTAGCACCTCCCCCACACTTAAGACACACTGTCCCCAGTAGTGTCCAACGAAGGATCGGTAAAAAGAAAATAAAAATTGAAAAGGTGAAATTATGTCTGTCGGGTTACCTCTGTCGCTCAGGCATCGACCGATGCACTAAGTGCATCGACCGTTACTTGGCGATTTTCGTGTATAGTCGATCGTTGCTCAGGACCGCAACGATCGCTGCAATGCGATTCCTTTCCTGTTGTGACGATCGACACAGAAGTGCGTCGATCGTTGCACTGCGATTTATCCGAGACCTGCAATCATAAACTCACCAGAAACAAAAACAAACGTAAAATCCTAACAAAAACACCAAAAATTAAGTAGAAAAACACCAGTACCTAATGGTGGGTTGCCTCCCACCCAACGCTTGTTTAAGGTCAATAGCTTGACCGGACGGGTGGAAATTTTCAAGTACCAGGAGATCCTGACAGAGACTTTTTCTGTCTCTGTTCAAGTCTCCTCATCCAAGGTGGTGAGTAGGCTGTTGCGGAATGCTCATGTCCAAGAAAAGATGGAGTGAAATGTGCTCCAGGATCTATAACCATAGTATGATCAGGCTGCTCAAAATCTGCGTCCCTTATGGTGAATGTCTGCCCATCTATCAGTGGCTTTCGCAGCTTATCCATCTCATAGTGCAGTGGTTCATCTCCCAGATGGAGGTCTATCAAGCTGTTTCTAACATCAATCAACGCTCCTGCTGTAGCCAAAAAGGGTCTCCCAAGCAATAATGCTTCATCCGGATCACAGTCATATCTCAGCACAAGGAAGTCCGTTGGAACTAAGTAGTTTCCAACTCTCACCGGAATGTCCATAAGGAGCCCTTCAGGGACTCGTATGGACTGATCAGCTAGGACAAGAGAAGTCCTAGTAGGAGTAAAATCCAGCATCCCCAGCTTCTCTGCCACAGAGTAAGGCATCAAACTTCCAGCAGCTCCTAAATCACACAGAGAGTGTCTAAAACTATCCTCAAAGATAGAACAATCCATTACAAAGACTCCAGGATCAGGCAGCTTCTTCGGGACCTTAGTTAGCAGAACATCACTAATATGCTGAGGAACTATTATCACCCAGTCTTTCAGATCATCATCCAGGGGCAACATCTTGTCCAGGTACCTCTGCACACATGGATGATAAGGTGGATCATCAGAAGTTGGAATTTCTTCCAATTCTTCACCAATCCCTTCTAATTTCTTCAGCTCTTCAATCTCTTGCCTAATCACTTCAGACACTGAGGAGTGTTGTCTAAAAATCTGCTCGTAGATCTCCTGTTGAGTAATCTCAGAGGCTCCATTGAATAGGCGATCAATCTCCAAGTCAGCATCTAAGCCATTATCATCCGACAGTTCTGTCTGTTCACGCCCTGCAACGACCGACACTAAGGGTGTGTCGATCGTTGCCATCCCGACGGGTGTATCGATCGGCACAGATGTTGCATCGATCGACGCACTGCAGCAGATTTCACCCGAGAGTTTTTCACAAATATCCGAAAATTCTTGTTCCGTCACCAACTCAGCTGTACTTAGCTCAAATCTTTCACCTAGGTGAGATCCATCATTAATGCACACAGACCAGGCCTTAACATGAGTGTCTGCCACTCCTTTTCCCTTCAGTGAGCTGGACATCTGGTTCACCTGAGTGTCCAACTGCTTCATGTGAGTGCTCAGAGACTCAAATTTCCCATTGAGGTCTTCATAGACAGCGTCCAACTTCTTGTTGCAGTCCACAGAAATCTTGGTCTGACTCTCAATCAGTTGTTCCATCATAGCCTCCATTTTGCTCTCATGGGCTGTAGGTGCAGGAGGAGTCTGATAGGATGTAGATCCATAGGTTCTCTGAGTACCTTGTCTATAGGTCTTCTGAAAACCACCAGTCTGTCCTCCATTTGAGAATCTGTTCCCCTGTTGATTACTAAATCTATTACCTTGGAAACCAGAACCTCCTATGAAATTCACATCTTCTTCCTGAGTTTCCTCCTCAGTCTGAATCACCTCTACATCTTGGGCAAAGTGGACAGTTTTCTTACTTGTCAGGAGATTGTAGACTGTGTCCAATCTGGATCTTATATTAGCTATATCAGAATTCTCTACAGTTCCACCAGATTTCTTCCTCCTTTCATCCATTGTCTTGCAACTGTTGCTGCCAATCAGGTTCTCAATCAACTGCTTAGCTTGTGTAGGAGTCCTGGTGTTGAAATTAGCATTACTGGAATTATCCAGCGCAGTCTGATAAGGGAGATCTATGCCTCTGAAGAAGATACCAATCAGCTGTACTTCTGTGAATCCATGGTGTGGACAGTCACGCTGATATTGCTTAAATCTCATCCAGGCAGTCTTCAAGGGCTCCACAGCTCCTTGGGAAAAGGTGACTATGTCCTGTCTGGACTGATCCGAGCGCGCATCATCATAAAAGTGACGCAGGAACTCACTCTTTAAGGCTGCCCAAGTAGTATACTGACCAGGTGCCAGTTGTCTCAGCCATGCACTAGCGTCTCCAGCAAGACTGTGCGGAAATAGCTTAAGGAACAGATAGTCCGGGCATACTCCTTCATACTTCATGCCAGTGACTATGTCCTCAAACTTGTCAATGTGATCCATAGGCTGCTCTGCTTGAAGACCATGAAAAGCAATCTGTCTCATCAGCTGGTAGTAGATGGTCTTTACCTCAAAATCATTCCTCTCAAAAGCAGGAAGCACTAGAGCTGCTCGGTTTGCATGAAACTCATCAGGTCTGTTGTAATCAGCTAGTGTCCTCTCATGAACCACCATCTCTCTACCTTGGGCCTGTCCTTGACCCTGGTTTCGGTTCAGCTCCTGTTGCTGTTGCTCAGGAGGATCAGGGATGACATTCCCTTCAGCATCAACCCGATGCCCAGCAGCATTGTACGGGTTATTATCTTGGTCCCTCAGGGTACCTTCAGCATCTGGTATCAAGATCAGACGTTCTCGTACCATTCTCTCTCTCTTTTCTCTTCTGATAGTCCTTTCTAGACGTCCAAGTTCCTCTAGTCCGAGATTAACCAAGCTCGAGTTCGGATTACTTCGAGTTTTCTGCGTTGGCATAAACTGTCTGTAATCGTCCAGCAACGATCGATGCTATCAGTGCAACGATCGATTCAATCTCAGAATCGCCTAGTGACGATCGACGCAAGGGATGCAACGATCGACGCAAGGCGAAATTCGTACCTGCGACAGAAAGAATCAGAGAAAAAATTAGTAAACTAAAAACAAAACGAAAAAAACAAAAAACAAAAAAAAAAATTTCTAGTAAAAACCCTAGTTCGGTCCTATCGAAGACTCTAAGAGTCCCCGGCAACGGCGCCAAAAACTTGATAGGTCAGGTTTTAATCCCTATACTAAACTGCAAGTGAACAGCAATGTCAAAGTAGTATATAGGGTTATCGAATCCACATGGACACTTGGTCTCAATAGATCAGAACAGTAGAGACTAATACTAGAAATAAGAAATATGATTGAATTGAAAGCGGTGCGAGAAAGTAAATCAGTAGCAGAGATTAACGGTTGTGGAAGCAAGTAATTAAAAGCGTCAAGCCTAGGGTATTCTCAGGAAATCAGACAAGCAGACAGTTCATTCAGCAAGGATCTAATTAAGCACAGTTCTAGAACTCAAAACACAGATATAGAATTAACCAAATTCCTTTGCGATAATTCTCTAAGTCTAAGTGCAGCAAACCAAACTTTCGTTTGCGAGAACTAACAGATTAAACTAGCATTAATTCCAAGTTTGATATGTTCACAATTATCCTAAACCAAACTTCCGTTTGCGCAAAGTTTAATTGCCCAATTTAATTAGTTCAGATTCCTAAACCCCACTTCCGTGACGTATTTAGCAACCTAAGATCTAGATTCTAATTGATCAGGTTAGAACTAGCTTTAAGCACAATTAAATTGAAGAACAGATATAATTTGAATCCTTAACTGAATTTGAACAAGTCTAGCAAGTCATGAAATCCTATGTGAGAAACCCTAAACCTAACTAGGAATCTACTCAGACATAGATAATGAAAACATGATCATATGATGAATAAATTGCATAAAAGAATAAGAGTAAAAGGGGTTCGAAATCTTCTCCAAATACAGATGAAATAATAGGTTCAGATCAGCCCCAAAAGCTCTAAAAATCCTCTGCTCTTAATTATGAAAGTGTATCTAATAAAAACAACTAAAAACTTGATTATATAGGTATAATCTCGGCTGGGGCTTCTGTGTAAATATTGGAATTATCTTGGGCTTCTTTGCAAATCTTCATAACTTCATTAAACCGACGCGTACGGCCCATCTCGATAGTGTGTCGACCGATGCACAAGGTGTGTCGGTCGATGCATGATCAATAAATCGGACAGTGAGTTAAGCTCTCGGCCAAAACGTCCCAAAAGTCCCAAAATGCTCCAAATATCTCCAATTAGCTCCAAACATGATTAAACCTGTAAAAGACTCTAAACAAAGACAAAAGACACTAAAAACACAACTATATCATGGTCTAAAATGGGTAAAAACCATGATATATCAACGAGTTCCGGAAGGACTCCTTGAGGACGTCCCGGTGAGAGTTGGAAACTATTTAGTTCCAACAGACTTCTTGGTGCTGAAATATGACTGTGATCCGGATGAAGCGCTGCTACTTGGAAGACCATTCTTGACTACAGCGGGAGCAGTGATAGATGTTAGACACAGTCTGATAGACCTCCATCTGGGCAGACATTCACCATCATGGATGCAGATGATGAGCAGCCAAATGATACCGTGATTCTAGATCCTGGAGCACATTTTACTCCTACTTTTCTCGGACTGAAGCATTCTGCAACAGCCTACTCGCCACCTTGGATAAGGAGACTTGAACAGAGACAGAAAAAGTCACTGTCAAGATCTCGTGGTGCCTGAAAGATCTTGTTCGTCCGGTCAAGCTAATGACCTTAAACAAGCGATGAGTGGGAGGCAACCCACTGTTAGGTTTAGTTGTTTTTCTTTCTTATTTTCGGTTTTTTTCTTAGGATTTCACGTTTTCGTTTTTGTTTTTGTTAAGTTTCAGATATAGAACTCGAGTCTGGAGATGTGTGACGATCGATGCACTTGTGCACCGGTCGTTGCAGTGTGATTTGACGAAGAGGGGTGATCGCATTGTGACGATCGTTGCTCATACGCAACAGTCGTTGCAATTGGTTAAAATTGCAAATTAAGGTACGCGCTAAACCGGAAATCGATTTTGATTTGACCAGCAACGGTCGTTGCACCTTAGCAACGGTCGTTGCACCCACGACCATTTCTCGCCGTCCGTACACCGAGAACTTCCTCACCTCAAACTCTCATTTCTTCATCATTTTCTTTGATTCCAAGTGCTATAGTCTCGATTTTACACTCTCAATCTATTCTTCTAGCCCATATATCACGAATCCAAGGTAATGTACCTCTATTTTTCGATTTATGGATTCAACTTTATGGTTTTAGAAATTGGGAATTTTGGATTGAAATTGATGAATGCGTGCTTAAATGAACATGATTTAACTTGTTTAGTGATGTATTATTGTTGATTTTGTGGTTGCTTGAACGTATTTAGAACGATTTTAGGGATTGTTGTTGACGGCCAAAATCGCCTTGCAACGGTCGTTGCACTTGTGCAACGGTCGTTGCACTTGTGCAACGGTCGTTGCTTTGCGATTTTGGGGAAATGTTCGATAATGCGAAATCGCCTTGCAACGATCGATGCCTTAAGTGCAACGGTCGTTGCTTCGCGATTTCACAGAGAGTTTTGCCGAGACTTATTTTGTTTAAATTTTCTTTCTTGCAGATGGCATCTCGCAGACAACCCCGCAAGCGCCAAGCAACAACATCCACAGCCACACGACAGTACATTCCACCACCATAGTGGTTTCATAGAGACTCTCAGTCACCTGAGCCATATGTGAGAGTTGGTCCAGCAGTAGCACCGTCTTGGCCCCGAGCAGACGAGACACCGATCCCGACAGCCAGACAGTGGCCAGATAACATTCCTGAGTTCATCAAGTCTGCCAGTTTTACAGAGAGACCACTGCTCAACCAGTGGGATGAATATGAATCGCTGCTATACAGTGGTTGGTGCGGGATGACGATCAAGCCAACCAAGTTTGCAGACTACTCTACCTGCAAGAGTCTGGGGATTGATGAGCAGGTACTTGCGGTGTGCAAGGGAATTGGTCTAGGGACATGATATACCATGGATTTTAGGGCTTTTAACCATGGTATATGTGTTATTTATCGAGTCTTTTACTACGTTTTAGAGTCTTTTCAGGTATTTATTAGGTACAAGCACATTTGGAGCATATTTGGTGATTTAGGCACTTTCTGGAGCTAATTGGAGTATTTGGCCGAGAGATAGAGTTCACTGTTGATATTTCCGAGTTGCAACGATCGTCACACTTGTGGCAACGATCGATGCACCAGCGAGATGGGCCAAAAGACGGTTTAATAAAGAATGATGACATTGCAATTCTGCCCAGAAGTTCCTGATATTTACAGAGAAGCCCCAATTCGTGTTTTAGGTTATAAATAGAGTTTTTGAGCCATTGTTTAGGCTACGCTTTACTTTAGTTCTATTTTATTTCAGAGAGCCTGAGGGGCTGATTTTGTTCTCGAAAGAGACTTGATTTTGAACCCCAGTTCTTATTTGATTTTATGATATTTGGTTTTCTACTTATGATATCTTCTGTCTCGATGAATATGTATGAGTAGATCACCTGTTAGGTTGAAGGATTCTCATTAAGGATTTCAGAGAATTATAGTTTAATTAATCTGTAGAGATTCATATCTGCTAGTTCTTTATCTAAATTGATCTTAATGCTTAATCTGAAATAGCTAATCAGCGTTATGATGTTAGGTTGATTAATTCAGCGGAAGTTGGTTAATTTAACTAGAAAGAATTTAGATAAGCAATTAAACTGTTCGCAAACGGAAGTTTGGTTCAGGTTAATTGTGAACCTATCAAACTTGGAATTAATGCTAGTTTAATCTGTTAGTTCTCGCAAACGGAAGTTTGGTTTGCTGCACTTGGACTTAGAGAATTATCGCAAAGGAATTTGGTTAATTCTATATCAGTGTTTGAGTTCTAGAATAGTTATTGATTGGATCTAGATAGATTGATTGCTTGCGTTCCTGATTTCCTGAGAACTCCTGAAACCAAACGCCTCGCCTTATTGTTCACAAACTCGCTTGATTTGTTTTGCTATTTCATTTACTGTTTTCACATCTGCTTCGCTTAATATAATCTGAACTGCTATTAATCTATTGTGTGACTGAGAGTCCTCGTGGGATTCGATACCTTATATACTACGATTGCATTAACTGTGCACTTGCAGTAGTATAGGGAAAACTATACAACCTATCAAGTTTTTGGCGCCGTTGCCGGGGACTCTTTGAGTTCACCTATAGATTTAGTACTAGGAATTAGACTAAGCATTCCTTTTAATTTTCTTGTTTACTCACGTTTTTGATTTTTGGATTCGCAGGGATTCGCACTGCATCGATCGTTGCTCACCTTGCATCGATCGACACAAGGCGAGAACAGCGATGCTGAGATCTGAGACGTTCAATAGGTTCCGCGCCATGGAACCTGTGATTCTGATTCGCGGTGAAAACGGCGTTCTACTAGACCATGAGGGTCACATATGCAACGCAAAAGGTCAGAAAATAGATGGGGAAGGAAATCCCATCTTACCAGATTACCATGTATTGGTTGGGCAAGTAGCTGAGATGCAGAGTAAGATAGATGACATCCATGACATCTTACTTAGGGAGAGACAGTTTCGAGCAGAGGCAAAAACTGATAAATTTACAGAGGTACATTATATGGCTGGAGCCGACTCTTATGGACATACATTGGGACATCAGCACAGACAAGGTTCTAGGCATGCTCAAGGATCAAGAGACCAGAACTATACTTCCTATCTAGCACCTCCTACACAAAGGAGCAAACTAGAGATGATGATAGAACAGTCGATTGAAAAGCAACAGCAGAACACAGCTTCTTTCAGCTCGAAGCTAGAGAACCTGTACACTAATCTGAATGAGAAATTTGAATCCTTGAGCACTCGTATGAAGCAGCTAGACACACAAATGGATCATGGATCATGTCTAGCAGTTAAGGCTGTGGAATTTATGGAAGACAGAGAGGGATTTGATGTTGAACTGCCTGAGTTTGAAAGCTTCAATGCACCCGACTCAATAGAGATTGACATGGATCTCTTGACTTGGATAGTTCAGATTGAAGTAGGACCAAGCCAAGGAAAGAAATTTGAGTCTAAGATGGCTGGAATGGATCAAGAGGCGGATAAACCCGAGACCATAGTTGAAACACGAGAGGAGACGACAGCATCGATCGATGCATCACATGCACCGATCGTTGCACCCCGACAGGAACCAGTCTCATTCATATCTCAAGGACCTGCTAAGAATAGAACCTATAAGCCTCCATTGCCATTCCCGAAAGCTCCCGTCAAGTTTAAAGATGTGGTTCAGTGCACAGTGATGGTTGACAAGAAGATGGTGGTTCCACAAGAGCCTATTCTAACATCTTCAAGGCCTAAAGCTACTCATAAACGAAAGGCGCCGAACATCAAAACTTTGCCAAAGGTGAAGCATAAATCCTCTAAGTTTAAACCTCCTGACTCCTCTGTTTTGAATGCAGGAAAGAGCGTTAAAACGCCCAAGTATCAATTTCTTCCTACATTCATCCCGACGTTCCTTGGACGACATCATGCTGCTACTGCTTACACACCACCATGGATGATAAGGCATTCACAGAGACACTCAAAATCTCTGTTGAAACCTCCATGAGTCTGACCCCTTTCCAAAAGTCAAGCTAATGACTTAAAACAAGCGCTGGGTGGGAGGCAACCCACCATTAGGTACTGGTGTTTTTCTACTTAATTTTTGGTGTTTTTGTTAGGATTTTACGTTTGTTTTTGTTTCTGGTGAGTTTATGTTTGCAGGTCTCGGTTAAATCGCAGTGCAACGATCGACGCACTTCTGTGTCGATCGTCACAACACGAAAGGAATCGCACTGCAGCGATCGTTGCGGTCCTGAGCAACGATCGACTATACACGAAAATCGCCTAGTAACGGTCGATGCACTTAGTGCATCGGTCGATGCCTGAGCGACAGAGGTAACCCGACAGACATCATTTCACCTTTTCAATTTTTATTTTCTTTTTTACCGATCCTTCGCTGGACACTACTGGGGACAGTGTGTCTTAAGTGTGGGGGAGGTGCTACTGACTTTTGTTTTCTGTTTTCTTAAGAGTCAGTCCGTTTTACAATTTTTTTTTTTTTTTATTGAGTCAAAATTGTTTAAGTAAAAAACTATGATTTTCTGAGAAGATTTACAAGACTTGCAGGAACTTAAGTAACCATTGGGATGAAGTTGCAGGATCTATCTCTGACTATTAGAAAACCCCATCACAGATCAACCTACTGGGAACACCCACATCACTTCAGGTATCAGAGGATCCTTTACTGACTTCAACTTTAATACTGACTTAGATTTCTCACCTAAGGGCTTGGTATACTTTGTGTCGGATTCCCTTGTTAGTTCTGACACAGCCTGTAAACCTGTCCTATTTAGTTCCCTTCTCCCCTTCTGTAAAGTAAAAAAAAAAAATATATAATAAACTGAGGATGAGTTAGTAACTCCGAAGTGGTCATGAGAATGGTAGCTAAAACTCTCATATCCCGTGCATCCATGGAATGTGTCCAAAGTACACCCCATAACGGGAAGAACACTGATAAAAAAAATAAAATGATACCCAATGTGGGAAAAATCAGTTGTTAAAGAAGGGAAAGAGAAGAAAGGGACTAGAGAAAGATAGTATGGTGGTCTAGAGCTGATAAGGTAAGAATCCATGTGCCCTTTGATCGATAATCCTTAGGTGAGACCGCACTTAAATACTTGCAGAAGTCAGTAGGGAGAATTTGAATGCTTGAATGTGATTGTGGAGTTTACCTAGGACATTTGCTAAGTGTGGGGGAAGTACATTTTGGTCTTGATATCCTGTGATTGATTCTTGCAGTGGTTTACTAAGGGGAATCTGAGTATTGTTGCTTCAATGACGAAAAGAGTTTCTGAAGAGTTTTCAAACCTCTTATCTGCATTTAGTTCTTTGTCTTGCTTGAGGACAAGCAAGAGCTAAGTGTGGGGGAGTTGATATACCATGAATTTTAGGGCTTTTAACCATGGTATATGTGTTATTTATCGAGTCTTTTACTACGTTTTAGAGTCTTTTCAGGTATTTATTAGGTACAAGCACATTTGGAGCATATTTGGTGATTTAGCCACTTTCTGGAGCTAATTGGAGTATTTGGCCGAGAGATACAGTTCACTGTTGATATTTCCGAGTTGCAACGATCGTCACACTTGTGGCAACGATCGATGCACCAGCGAGATGGGCCAAAAGACGGTTTAATAAAGAATGATGACATTGCAATTCTGCCCAGAAGTTCCTGATATTTACAGAGAAGCCCCAATTCGTGTTTTAGGTTATAAATAGAGTTTTTGAGCCATTGTTTAGGCTACGCTTTACTTTAGTTCTATTTTATTTCAGAGAGCCTGAGGGGCTGATTTTATTTCAGAGAATTATAGTTTAATTAATCTGTAGAGATTCATATCTGCTAGTTCTTTATCTAAATTGATCTTAATGCTTAATCTGAAGTAGCTAATCAGCGTTATGATGTTAGGTTGATTAATTCAGCGGAAGTTGGTTAATTTAACTAGAAAGAATTTAGATAAGCAATTAAACTGTTCGCAAACGGAAGTTTGGTTCAGGTTAATTGTGAACCTATCAAACTTGGAATTAATGCTAGTTTAATCTGTTAGTTCTCGCAAACGGAAGTTTGGTTTGCTGCACTTGGACTTAGAGAATTATCGCAAAGGAATTTGGTTAATTCTATATCAGTGTTTGAGTTCTAGAATAGTTATTGATTGGATCTAGATAGATTGATTGCTTGCGTTCCTGATTTCCTGAGAACTCCTGAAACCTAACGCCTCGCCTTATTGTTCACAAACTCGCTTGATTTGTTTTGCTATTTCATTTACTGTTTTCACATCTGCTTCGCTTAATTTAATCTGAACTGCTATTAATCTATTGTGTGATTGAGAGTCCTCGTGGGATTCGATACCTTATATACTATGATTGCATTAACTGTGCACTTGCAGTAGAATAGGGAAAACTATACAACCTATCAGGACAATGCCTATGCGGCCTTATGATCTGTACCCGGAGCTGGTCAGACAGTTGCTAGTCACTTGCAGAGTGGTTTACCCAGATCCAGATAACAGGAGCGCTACAGTAGGTATCTTTACCTTCATAAGTTGGGGAGTCAGGTATCAGATTCCTTTACTAGATATCTGCAGGATCTACGGGTTCAACACTGAGCCGAGGCGCATTGGCATGCCACTTGAGTGGGATCCAGAGGAGGAGCGATCATTTTGGAAGTGTATTGGCAGTGGTCGATATAACTCGAGGACTACACCGGTGGCGCAGTTGAGACATCCTGTGCTAAGATATGTCTCGCGTATCTTGTGTTGGAGCTTGCTGTGCAAGTATGAGACCAACAAGATGCGCAAGTATGAGATGGAGATGTTGTTCATCGGGCTGCGAGATCAGTTTCAGGGTTCTGGCGTGAGAGATCCTACTCAGGGTCTCAACTTGGGAGCTGTTTTCACTCAGCATTTATGTGATCTGCAGCTGAAGCCATTTGATGGAGTCCGTACTGAGACAGTGGGGAGCCTGCTTACTCCCATCTTCATACACTGCGGGATTCCTCTACAGGGCACAGAGCGTGATACAACCAGGGAGTTCCTAGATTTCAGCCACTTGCAGAGCGCCACCTGGCTTAAGGAGGGGCGCATTTGGGTTTACCACGATCTGACTTCTGGGAAGTGTGGTATAGAGCTTCCTGCTCCTAGATGGACACAGATTGATACACTGGAGGCCTTGAGATTCCAACCTCCTGAGACTGAGCAGCGTGGAGTTCCTTCTATGGCTCATCCGCTGGGAGAGCCTTCCACACGAGCTTCATCTTCTTCTGCCCCTGCGTCTGCGCCTGCTGCTGCCCCGGTTGATATTAGCCCTTATCCTGAGATCACAGTACCCTACGGTGATATGTCTGAGGCTGAGTGGAGAGAGCGTAGTGATGGGATCTGGAGGACCATTTGGGAGTGGATGCGTGGCTGCACTTGCAGGAGACAGCCACCGGTTCATTAGCCCGTCCCTGCTTCACGACGCAGACAGCGTTCTCCTGCGGACGTCAGTGACACTGAGCGCTATGGTGGGATAGATGATAGCGAGTGAGAGTTGCCTCCATCTCTAGACATTCGGTTCTGTACTCTGATTTTTCCTTTTCTTTTTCTTGCACTATTTTCTTTTGATTTTTAGGACTCTACTATGTTTGGATGGTTGTACTTGATTTGATACATCTATTGCTTCGATTTTACTCTGTTTCTAGTGTTTTCAGCTTGCATGATTCGAAATTGATGAAAACCAACGGACTAACCTGCTAACTCGCTGACTGATCATGTTTACGCAGTGCGTCGATCGACACACCATTGTGTCGATCGCTACAATGAAAATCGCCTAGAAACGGTCGATGCACCTAGTGCAACGATCGATGCCTGAGTGACAGAGGTAAAACCCGACAGAACTTAGCCATTCCTTAAACAAAATTTTATTTCTTTTTGCCAATCCTTCGCTTGACACTACTGGGGACAGTGTGTCTTAAGTGTGGGGGAGGTTCTACTAACTTTTTTCTTTTGTTTTCTTAGAGTCAGTTAATTTTTTTTTAAAAATTTTTTGTTTTATTGAGTCAAAAATTGTTTAAGTAAGAAACAATGATTTTTTTAGAAGATTAGCAGCACTTGCAGGAACTTAAGTAACCATTGGGATGAAGCTGCAGATTATCTCTGACTATTAGAAAACCCAGACATGGATCAACCTACTGAGGACACCCACATCACTTCAGGTATCAGAGGATCTTTTTACTGACTTCACCTTAATACTGACTTAGATTTTCTCACCTAAGGGCTTGGAATACTTTGTGTCAGATTCCCTTGTTAGTTCTGACACAGCCTGTAAACCTGTCCTATTTAGTTCCATTCTCCCCTTCCATAAAAAAAAAAGATAATAAACCGAGGATGAGTTAGTAACTCCGAAGTGGTCATGGGAATAGTAGCAAACACTATTATCTCTTATGTGATCCATGGAATGTGTCCAAAGTACACCCCTTAACGGGAAGAGCACTGATAAAAAAATAAAATGATACCCAATGGGGAAAAATCAGAATGCTAAGGAAAGGAAAAGAGAAGAAATGGACTAGAGAAAGATAGTATGGTGGTCTAGAGCTGATAAGGTAAGAATCCATGTGCCTTTGATCGATACTCCTTAGGTGAGACCGCACTTAAATACTTGCAGAAGTCAGTAGGGAGAATTTGAATGCTTGAATGTGATTGTGGAGTTTACTTAGGACAGTTGCTAAGTGTGGGGAAAGTATATGTTGGTCTTGATATGTCTGCAGGTTGATTCTTTCATGTGGTTTACAAAGGGGAATCTGACTGTTGCTGCTTCTAGGATGAAAAGAGTTTCTGAAGAGTTTTCAAACCTCTTCACTACATTCTAGTTCTCTGTTTTGCTTGAGGGCAAGCAAATGCTAAGTGTGGGGGAGTTGATATATCATGGTTTTTACCGGTTTTATGCCATGATATAATTGTGTTTTAGTGTTCTTTTGTGTTCTTTTAGAGTCTTTTACAGGTTTAATCAGGTTTGGAGCGGAATTGGAGATATTGGAGCATTTTGGGGATTTTTGGAGTGATTGGCCGAGAGATTGAGCTCACTGTCTGATTTGAGATCATGCATCGATCGACACACCTTTGGTGTCGATCGACACACTAGCGAGATGGGCCAATTACGGCGGTTAATGAAGAATCAAGATTTTGCACTTTGTCCCAGAAGTTTCCAGTATTTACAAAGAAGCCCCAGCCGAGATTAAGCTTATATAATTAGGATTTTGGTGTTTATTTTACATACGCTTTGATACTTAGAGCTAAGAGATTTTTAGAGCTTTTGGGGCTGATCTAATCATGTACTTCATCTATTTTGGAGAAGATTTCGAACCCATTTATCTATTTAATTTCTTATATGCAATCTATTAATTCTATGATTTCTGTTTCATTAATCATGTCTGAGTAGATTCATAGTTAGGTTTAGGGTTTCTCATTAAGGATTTCATGACTTGCTAGACTTGTTTAATTCAGTTAAGGATTCACATGAATAGAATGTTCTTCAATCTAAATTGAGTTTAATGCTAGTTCTAACCTGATCAATTAGAATCTAGATCTTAGGTTGCTAAATACGACACGAGAGTGTGGTTTAGAATCTGAACTATTTAGGTTGAGCAATTAAATTATTCGCAAAGAGATTTGGCTTAGTTTAATTGTGAACATATCGAACTTGAAATTAATGCTAGTTTAATCTGTTAGTAATTGCAAAGAGATTTGGATTACTGCACTTAGATTAGAGAATTCTCGCAAAGAGATTTGGTTAATTCTATATCCGTGTTTTGAGTTCTAGAATTGTGCTTAATTAGATCCTGACTGATTGATTTGTCTGCTTGTCTGATTTCCTGAGAACGCCCTAGACTTAGCGCCTCTATTTAACTGTTTTCACCACCAATCCTGCTATTGATTTACTTTCTTGCTTTGCTTTTTAGTTTACTTCACATCTGATTTCTTCTTAGTTTAAATTCCTACGGTTCTTTATCTATCGAGACCAGAGTCTCTGTGGATTCGATACCCTATATACTACAATCACTTAACTGTGCACTTGCATTAGAATAGGATTAAAACTTAGACCCTATCATAAGCCGAGCCAAAGCTCGCGCTCACAAACTTCTGTATACAAATCGGGGAGCTTTGTTTCGATCCGAGAAAATCAAAGACAGGATAAGCCGTGCACGTATTCGCACCTAAAATTGGATCTCGCCCAAAGCCAAGAAACGACTCGCAAACAATAAATAAATAAAAAACGAGGAAGAAGGCAACAATAAATTTCTTTTTTCTCTTATTTCATTCTCGTAAAAATTACATGGAAACATACAAAAAGAAAAACAAAAGCAATAAACAAACAACGAACTACAAAGCAAATCGAATTTCTTGAAAGACGATTTCTTCCGGACCAGAGCTCGTGCGATGAGCCCGATTTCATCCAATAAGGAGCCGAGCTCCTTTCTTGAAAGACGATTTCGTCGTCTGTTCTCGGCACGACCTCAAAGGCAGAGGCCCTGCAGTGAAAAATGATGAAACCGAACCGAGGAGGATCATCGTGGGGTAAGAGAGCTCGAGCAAGCCAACCTCAGCAAACCAAAAAGGATAGCCGGATCCCGAGGAACAACCCCACGGTTCCCCTGGACAATCTGACATCAACCGCTCTCCCCAAAGGAATCCTCTCCTTATTCGGAGGAAAATGAGCCAGCTTGATATCGAGCCCGCTGCCCTTCGAAACAAAAAAGAAACATGGACGACTCAGCAGAAAGGCAAGCAAAATAAAAACACATCACAACGAGCAAACAACACACTTACGCCAAAAGAGACAAGTTCAAGACAGGACAGCCCCCGACACGTTACTAAAATCAGTGACGCATCAGTTCCACCCAACAGAAGGGACTGCGCGTCGCCCTTACGGTCTCAAAAGCGACAAACAAGGGCGACTATCAGTACGTTTTCACATATAAACAAGCCCCCATTTTTCAGAAAAAACACGAGCCCGATCAGCAAAAAGAAAAACAGAAACTCTGGCGGCCGGAGTCGGCCAACGATGAGCACTGACGAGAAATCCATTGGCAGAGCGGCCTTGCTGCCATGACACACTGGGACCCAACCCTACAATCAAACCAGAAGGAAAAGGCTAAATCACACTCAGTAAAAAAAAGAGAAGAAAACTGAAAAACAACAAGATATGAAAAATCGGAAGAAAGGAAGGAGTATTTATAACCACCAAGGGCAACAAGTGCAAAGACAACACATTCAAAACAACGCGTCAGTTACCAATGCATGCATTCAATACGAAAACAGCGGTCCACTTTCCCATAAACACGCAAAATAACTCCTTACAAGAGCAATAATGACGCGTGGACCACGCCTCGAAAATCAGAGCGACACTTCTACCAAAAAACATCCGAACAACTTCTCGCGGGCACGAAACGATGTAGAACCAGCTCGCGCCAACAAACAGAAATCCAGCTCCGAATTCATCAAACGAAAACAACAAATTAAAAACAAAAAGGGAGAGAAAAGGAGAAACGGAATGCAAGCAAAGCATATACGTACAACTACAAAAGCGAACTCTGTTCGTACAATGGTTCAAAACACAAAAAAGGAGAGAGGAGAAAGACAAGCGAGCTAGAAAGTCACGTCGGGAGATTGGGTACGTCAGAAGCAACCTAGTCTTCCGCAGTTAAAGACGCCAGACCCGCCCTCCTCTATCCACAATGTCACCTCGCGGCGGCGACATACAAAAGACATCAGAATCCAAGGGGTCAGGTCAGAACTCTATGACTTCCCGCTCCAAGCGAGGCTTATCCTCTTCGAGCTTAGCAATCAACGCAGGAGGAACTGGGACACCACCATCCGCTAACAAACGATAATCGCTAAGAATACTCGCACCTGGTTGAACACCAAGAGCTTGGGAATATAACGATCCCCATGTTCCCTCTCCGCCCTCAGCTTTTCCAAACGCTCGGAAGCTTTCTTATACCCGGCCTCCTGCTCAAAACGAAGGCGCTCGCCAAAGGATTCCCGAAGTCCGTCACACTCAGCAACAAGGGAATCAACTTTCGACCTGAGAGAACCGGCCTCAGACAAAAAAATATGTTTCTCATCTTCAAGCTCGGCCAACCGCTTCTCTAAGTCCGCAACCTTCTCTTTCTCCAAAGACAGAGCAGCAGAAGCCCCCTTCGCCTCGTCAAGCTCCTTACGAACCCGCTTCAACTCAAGAGCAGAGCGCCGCAGTGCATCAATATGTTCCCTAAGGCTGCCCTCTGTCGACTTGGCCTGACGTCTTTCGGATTCATATGAGTCCCGAAGTTGATTCAAGATGACGCACACCATAACAAGGTGGTGACTCAACTCCTCCTGTAGATGCGGTTTGTGCATATCAGAAACATGCATAAGATCCTTGGTCGGACCAGCCGCGAGCCTCTGGACAAGATTAGCACACAACAACATATCATTTATCAAAGGTGTCTTCCCCTTATGAACGTACGACCAGGACGGCTCACTCGAACCAAGCCCTGCAATATCCGACCCCATCGTCGGGTCAACATCTCGAGTAGAAGGAGAGGAAGCTCGAAGTTCCCCAAAATGCTCACCACCACCCTCAGGATCCGACTCCCGCCTCTCCACACCAACAGCCCCGGCGGGAGAAACGACCTGATTCGTAGCACCCTCCGGTGTCTCCCGCAATCGACTAGTCCTATCCTCGCAGGCATCAGAGACGTCGTCAAGAGTAATCACTGGCGAATTTATCACCGCTTCAGATCCCTCAGACGTCCTTTGCCTCTTCCTGGACAACCGAGGAGATGGCGATTCACTCTCAACAAGAGGATCCATATTTAAAAAGACTGACACAACAGAGCGACAATGTCCGCATTACTGACTTTCCTAGCCATAAAAAAAAAAGAGGTGGGAGAGGAGAAGAGTACACATACCCGAGTCAACCTTTCTCAAGCAACTCCGCACTCTCTGATCAAAAAGGCTTTTGGCCTTTTCGTCCTTCGATGAAGGCCAATATATACCACTGTGAGCCCTCAACTTATCCAAGTCAACGGAAAAACCTGCAGACCAGCGACCCAAAGTAGAGCGAACTGCAAAACAACAAAAAAGCCATGACGCAAACGATATCAGTAAACAAGTTCAAAACAAAGAAAACCCTGCTCAAATCAGACGTCATCGCATCGTTAACACGTGCGAAGAAATAATAATCCTGCCAATCGGAAGTCCTGTCCGGGGGATCAAACACTTGGATGTCCCTTGGTTCAGACGTCGACCAGGCCTGAACCGCACATAAAAGGTCCTGGATGTCCCTTGGTTAACAGAAATCGAGGTCAACTCTTCGAAGAAACGAGTAGACATCTCCACCCCGCTATCAGCCGCCATGGTCAAAATACCTATCACATTGCAAATGGCGGACGGACAGAGCTGAGAAAGGGCCATCCCTCTAGCCTCGCAATACTCAATCAAAATTCTAGGAAGGGGAAAACGCAAGTAACATTCGGTGAACCAGCACTCGTACAGACAAATCCAACCGAAGGGAACATCCCAAGGTCGCTCACATAAAGCCTGAAACCGAAGTTCGAGGCCGGAAATACGAGAGCACCGCCGGCGGATATATTCAAGGGTGGACTGCTCACAAACCGACGAACGAATCCCCAGACTTTACCTCCGTCACCCCCTTCACTCTCCCTCTTACTCCCCTCGAGGAAGTCGCTTGAGAAAAATGATCAAAAGCAGCCACACGGCCTTCCGAGATATCAAATCCGATGCCACCTCGACGGCGACTCATCACATCACCACCACCAGGAGTACGCTCCCCCGCGTCAGCAAGGGAACAACCCTCAAACAATTTCGCCGCGACACGACCACCACAAAATCGATGAGGTTTTCACCCAGATCGAGATATAAAAAACTCCTTATCAACCTCAATCAGCCCAGATTCAACAGGACTATCTCCGAATAACTCGGAAACCCAGAATCATCGCTACTAGTAGAAGAATGCTCACTAGAATCTACCCGCATAATTGCAAAACTAGAGACGACCAAGGTATAATCACCAGGAAAAAGCAAAAACAAGCGCGAAGCAAAGAATGCGAGAGAAAGATAATTACCTGGAAAAGAAGGTGGAATCCGAAAAGACGAAGCCTCGTAAGAAGAAAGAAGCAATTTTCACAAATATAAAAATCGCGATGCGAGCGGATCGCGCCCTTTCGTTCCCTTAAAAACCGCGGAAGAAACCAAGAGAAAAGCACTCATGAGCCAATACAGAAAGACCTAACAAGATTTCCGCCTGACTTCTCGAAGAAATTCGCCGAACTCAGCATCGCAGCTCGACGAACTGGGGGGAGGGACTAATTGTTGGATATGGGTTTAGCTCCCATCCAAAGCCCATTGGAAATCTTACTAATCAATCACATTCATATCGGCCTGCAAAGACAAGCCCGCTAAGGAGTCAACGGCCTAAATAGAAGTCAGCGCACAAGCAATATAAATAGGACCCTTCACTCTTCATTTTAGGGACATTGTAACTTGTAAGAGTGCCGAACTACTTCTATAAAGCTCCGACCTCAAGCAATCTTTAGGGAACACATCATTAGACAGACTCCCACTTCGTACCATCATGTTCACAGTTCAGCTTCGGCCTTAAGATCAATAAAGAACAGTTTCGACCTCACTTTTAATTCATATCTCACCTCGTAGTTCGGACATTTCAGATCGTAGTCCGTAATATTGACTATGTCGAATTTCCGTAACAACAGTGTTAGATTCATCGAACGGTGGAGCTGAGGCAATCGTGGATTTCCAGGTGGATTTCCAGGCGCCGCTTCGTCTATCAATTTCCATCTCACGTGTTTTCATACACGTGTCAGCGTGTGGCTCTTTGTTTTCTTTATCCTTATTAGTATATTGGGTTTGGATAACCGGTTTATTTTCGATCAAAGATGTAAGTAAAGGATCAATTTGGGCTTGTCAAACACCTCATGTACTTTGCCTCCTGGACTTTCAAAATCAATGAATGCGATTGTCGACAAAAAAAAAAGAGTAGCAAATGAATATACATATATATGTATATTGTACCTTTTAATTATAATTATAATATTTTATTAATTAAATGTAATACATACATATCTTATAAGAAGAATACTAATGTAATTAGATAAGAAATGATGGTTATTAATACACTCAATTCTAGTGTTTTTAATCAAAATTGATCCATCATGGTATCGTTTTTTTTTATATTAGAACATTTAACTTATATATGAACTTGATCCTTATATTAAACCAAAAGACACATAAGAACATTTCCAATGTAAAACTCTATTTTTTACTCTAAAATAAAGTCACTTTAAAATAGAGTTGAATTTGACTCCAACCCCAATCTATTTTTTATTTTAAAATAGAGTGACGACTACAAAATAGAATAAACTCATTTCTTACTCTATATTGGAGTAAACTCATTTTTACTCTATTTTAGAGTGAAATATAGAGTAAGGTTGAAGTAAATTTTGTTTTTATTCTATTTTAGAGTGAGATTTGGGGTAGAGTTGGAGATGGTCTAAGTCACCTAATATTCTTACATTCTCTCACTTGACCTTTGTGTCGGCTTAATGATTCAATAACTATAATGCGCGCTTTTATATCAAGTTCACCTGGCCTTTAACTACAATAATAAAATCAGAACTGATTGAATCATGGCAGTCACACATCATTGAACGACATATTCTCTTCTAGATATCACACACCAATTCCAACTTTATATATAGTTTTCTTATGTTGAGAAAAGTCTTAATTCTCCACATATCTCTTAATATTTAGAATAACCTAATTCTCAAAATAACAATGTTATCTATGAACTATAAGTGTACACATACTTTAATGATAACATGTTCAATAAAGTAGAAACATAACTTTAAGTGAACTTATAATGTCACAACTATAATGAGCATACCATAACTGTAATAGCAAGGCTTCTCCTGTATCATCCATGACCACTAAACATCTTGGGTGGTAATCATTTATTTTACGGATCTGCTACCATCATATTTATCATTATGTACTCAAAAGATACTATACGTTTCTACATATCCTCTTTAACAGACAAGTACTTTAACTTCATATGTTTTAACACGCTTATAGTACTTGTTATTCTTTATGAAAGAAAACAATTGCGGAATGATCACAATAATTTTTAGTGGCCAGACTTTAATATTGACATTTCAAAGCCCCAAGATAAGATTATGCAACCTCAATACATGAATTCTGACCTTAATAGTGAGAGTAACAATGACTAACTATTTTCCACTCTTTTATGATATTGTTCCATTACTTTATAGGAACAAATAACCAAACATCATTTTAAGACTAATGACACATTCACATAATTTGAATCTGAATTTCTAGTGTTCTCTACAAGATCATATATCCTATATGCAAGCATGAGCTCATTAGTGCCTTGCAAGTACATGAGCACCTTCTTTTCAGCTTTTCAGTGGTCCATTTCAGAATTACTTTGATCGATCAAGCCTTTCAACAATAAATCTGAAATCTGATTAAGTCTATGTATGAACATAGTTCATACTCTCAACCATTGATGCGTATAGAATTATTTATGTTTTATTACACTCTAATACATTTTTAGGGCATTGTACTTTACTAAATTTGTCCCTTTTTATATGTAAGAGCTATCTTTATAGAGTGTTTTCCACTCTATATCTCTCGGAGATCTTATTGATATATCTTTTCTGAGACAAATTTAACAACTCTTGTGATCTATCTCAAAGTATTTCTATTCAGATCATATATGATGCCTCATCCATATCTTTCATTTCAACGTTCTTAGAGAGATACTCTTTTATATTATGCAACATGCTCATGACATTTGCAGCAAATAAAATATCATCAACATATAAGACCAAAATCACATATTTTCTCCCACTGAGCTTAATGTAGATACATTGATCAACGATGATCTATACAAAACCATATGACGTGATGGTATCATTAAATTTTAGATACCATTGTCTGGAAGTTTTTTTTAGTCCTGGAGGAATTTCTAGCTGTTCTAATCAGGATTAGCAACCCTAGTCTGAATTCCAAGCCTAGGATCTAAGGTTCATGTAATTGAATCTATCAGATCTCGAGATTACTTGGTGAATATGCAGCGGAAGTATTGCAAGTAGTCAAGATCACGAAGCGCCTCAAGTGCTGCGCCTCTACTGGTATCCACACGCACACAAACTGGACCGCAGGGATGCTAGTGCCTTACATAGATCTAATCTCCAGAGAGGTTTCTATCTGTGTTCTGGTGGTTGTGTATTAGGTTAGACACGAGTTTAGGTCGACCATATATCTTATATATGTCGGCTTAAACCACAACGGAATTAACCAACGATTAAACCGAATTAATCTGATTAATCCGTGAGTGCATCGATCGATGCACTCTCTGCAACGATCGATGGTTCCCCAGAACATTGATATCGAATGCATATCACATATGCATTTACTGGATCATTACATTAATGATCAACCTCGTCTTTAACGCCCAGTTTGCTTAGGTGTGTGACCCTGTAGGATCATATAACACTAGCAATGAGTTCTCAATTCATTGATCATAAGTGGCTTCTAGCAAAGCGTTATGACTACCTAGTATTATGTGATTGTCTCATCTCGACTATACGACTTTCACTTAGAGCAAGTACAATAGATTTCAGGACATTCCCAACAATCTCCCACTTGTACTGGAATCATCTATTCCTTTAATCCCTTTGTAGCTATATCTCAATCTAGCATAAGGCAAGCACTGTGTCATCCTTATTCAACCAGATTACGTTTATCGAATCCCGATTTGTACTGATGAAAAACAAACGACTGACAATCACCTCGTTTGAGCGCGGCCACGCATTTCCAGTATCAAATCTTCGATAGGCCCAGAGATATTTAACTCCTGTTATATAGGAGGTACAAATCCCATCTTGTTCCATCCATGTCTCTTTTATATTTCATGATACGCCTAATCAGTGTCTTTATGATCACCAGTTTGAAGGATTATGTGTGTTCATTGGTGTAATTATCAGATTACAACCTAGCACATAATCATCTAGGATCTAGGTGATTTGCAGATGAATCATAAACAGATCATGATGGTTACCTTGTGATTGCAGCGGATTAATCAAAGGAATATCGAGATCTGCAAGAGCTGATGATTACCGGCTCCTCCTAGGTATCCACACGCTTACAAGCTACTGGATCAGGCTGCTAGACCAAAGCTGGAACAACAGAGAGAGAGAGGAAGAGTGGCTGTGAAAATCGCAGAGGCATAAGCCTTAGGGCTTCCTGCGCCTCCTCCTTCCTTTATATGGGCCCAATTAATTAAACTAATGGCTCATTAGGCTTTTGGGCCCAAGGCCCAAATCAGACAAAAGACTTTCTTTTGTCTGGCCCAATTCTCTGTACAAATACAGTAAATGCCTTGCATCTTACCGTATTAATTCCATTTAACTTTCCCGTTAGCTATGGTGTGTGACCCTTAGGGATCATACAATACTGGTAATAAGTCCTAAACTTATAGATCATGAGCGGGCTCTAGCAAGTCATCATGATCACCCAGTATTTATGACTTATGTCTGATCTCGACACTTATCATACTTTCTAGAGATAGTACGGTAGATTTCAGGACATTCCCAACAATCTCCCACTTGTACTGGAATCCTACATTCCCTAATCCTATTGTCTTAATATCTCGATCTGGCATAAGGCAAGATGTGTGTCATCCTTATATAGCCAGACCATGTTCATCGGAACAGATTTGATACTGACAATGCAAACGACTTGGGCAAGTCCGTTTGGGAGTGGCCACTCTCTTACCAGCTATCAAGTCTCCGATTGGCCTAGAGATATTACCTCCGTTAAACGGCAGGGACAAATCCCATCTTGTTCCATCACTATGAACTACACACTTCATAATACACCCAACCAAGGTCCTTATAGCTCCCAGTTACGAAACAGCGTTAGACAATGATCAAAGCGCATCACTCCATGTGCAGCCACATGCATGCGAACTCAGGTCTAAGGACTATACTCTATAGTCGTATATGAGAACCTCTTATGACACATATATTAATATCTTGTAGAGTTCTCATCATCGGGCCATGTCCGGTCATATGCTCCCCTACATATACCTATGTGTCGACTTTGATGCCGCGCATCTATGACCCCTCGAAACTTGGTCATAAGTCTCAACACAATCTAGTCTCAAGTGGTTGTTGGTGTTCCAATTTCAACAACCTTCGACTATGGACACTATGATTTATGTCATTTCGTTAAATATGGGGTTTCAGGATCAAGTCTACTCATGTACTTCGATGGCCCATATATAATGACATGAATCATTTTGGAACGATTATTTATATCACAGTTAAAATAATCCAGAAATCATAGATTTCATAAACATAAAATATTATGTTTACATGAACCTTTCAAAATAACTAAATAAAGCCCTTTACAAACTCCCACTGAAATTAAGACTACATCTTAATTTCTCTTATCCTACAGCTACAGTCCGCGACTCGTGCTTAGGCCTAAGGAGTGGCTTCGTTAATAGATTAGCAACGTTCTCATTCGTTGAAACTTGCTGATATACTTAACACCTCTGTCATTTATCTCACGGAATAGGTAACACCTACCCTCAATGTGTTTGGATCTCAGATGTGCAGCTAGCCACATCAAGTTCAGTGATGAACTTTTCTATCCAAACAACCTCTTTCGCCGCTACCCAAGCTGCGAAATGTTCAGCTTAAGTCATGGAGTCAGCAACAGTGCCTTGCACCGCCAGACAGACACAAGATATAACCGGACTGTGACCGGAAATCATCTTTGTCTGTTGGAAACTTGCCTTTCAGACTCTATCGACTTGTAGCACCTCACTTTCTCCGTAAATCAAGAACTTATCCTAAGTATTTTCCAAATACTTGAGGATATTCATTACGTCTATCCAGTGATTCTTTGCTGGATTTGACTGGTCTTTACTTGTCTTGCTTAACATTAAAGCAACATCAAAACAAGTACGTGTCATGGCATACATGATAGATCCAATTGCCGACGCATATGGAATCTCATCCATGCATTCAAGCTCAGCAGTTATCGTAGGACACTGTTTCTTGCTTAACGTAATGCCATGTGACATTGGCATAAAACCCTTCTTGGAATGCTGAAAACGTGTAGGACTTTGTCAATATAAGAATCCTGACTTTGTCCTATCAGCTCTTTTGGATCTCTATCTTTAGATCCAAAATCCAAGAACTTACGTGGCTTTACCCATATCAATCATAAAACCAACTCCCAAGCCAGTCCTTTACCAACTGCAGCATTGGAACGTTATTTCCGAGAATCAGTATGTCATCGACATACACTATGAGAAATGCAACATCGCTCCCACTTATCTATTAGTAAACGCACAGTTCCATCTCGTTCCTGTTCAAGTCAAAACCTTGACTTCAACAGAACGAAGATTCCAACTCCGATATGTTTGCTTCCATCCATGAATGGATCGATGAAGCTAACTTACACACAGTATAATTTTTCGGAGTCCGGGCTCACTTTCGCTTCTGTGAATTTCGCAGGTTCGTCACTTTCAATGATCATCAGATCATGGCAATTAATCACGAGAAATCACTCTCGGATTAGTGACGGATTCATTCCGATCTGCGAACTTCAGGCTCTATAGGTGTAGATTCTACAGAAATCTGTAAATCCATCCGCTGCTCTCCTTCAACAGGTTGAGCAGCCTCCTGTATTTCTCGAATTTCTTCGAGTTATACTTTTACTCCCACTGTTCTTCTTGGAAAGCAACTTTCCTTTTAGAAAACAGAATTCCGAACAACCTAACTTCGTTTTCGGAATGGACGTAAAAAGTAACAAGCCTTGGTTTCCCTAGGACAACCAGCGAAGTAGCTCAAGTACAAATACTCAGTAAAGACGAGTTTGGATCATTTCCAGTCCACATTTATGTGGTGTCTTTCAACTGATATGGTGGAACTATTTCAGCGTAAACTTAGATATTTCTAGAGCGTTATTCTTAAAGAATATCATGGAAGATTCGTGTGACTCATCTTTAATCATTTCTAATAAGATCTGATTCTTTCTCACAGAAACACCTCAAGGTTTTCAGGAGAAATGAGCTGTGAAACGACTTCACACTCATTCAGATGATCACACCATCAATGACTTAAGTATTCTCACTCGTGATCTAATCCAGAGTCTCAATACTTCTGTCACTCAGATTCTATACCTCATTCTGGAACTCTTTCGACTATTTCAAAGAATTCCGACTCGTGTCTCATCAAATGAACACAGTCATACTCACTGAAGTAATCAGTAAATATAATGAAGTACAGGAAATTTTTCTCTGGCATTACTGCTCATCGGGCCACATACATGAGTATGTTCAAGGTCCAATAAGCCTTTGGGCCTTTCTCTAGCTCGGCTAAGATGGGCCCTTTGTCTTTTGGTCCAGTAAGCAGAATTCAAGTCTCATAAGATATCCGATCAAATGAGCCCAAAAGTCCATAACTATGGGATTTCTGAATCCGACTCACTCTATGTGACCAAAACATTTACGCCAAGAAAAAATCAGGTTTAATTCATCAGATTTAAACCAATTCGGTATTTATGTTACTTTTAGGCACTCTTTGGTTTAAGATATAAAACATATTCCTTGAATAGGGTGCTACAATTAATATTTCATTAAGATCAAAAGAACAAAACTTGTCTTTTATCAAAATGAAAAACATTCAAATTCTTACAAGAAAATGAAAGACAACTCTGCTTAAAGCAGGTACATTGTAGCAATTACTTAATACAAAACCAAGCCTCAAAGGCATCTACAAGTGAAAACCCTACTGCTGAGGCATCATCCATAGCTCCTTCCAGACATGCAGTTCCACTTGTCCTTCCTTCAACGTTCTGCTGTTGCTCAGGCTCTGCATATTATAACAAATATTAGTGCCACAACCAGTATCCAATACCTATAAGGTAGAACTTGAAGTAATAACATGAATACCTGAGGAAGTAGTCTCATACATCAACTTCAACTCCTCATAATCTTCCATGAATTTAATGCAATCTCTCTTCCAATGCCCAATCTCTTTACAGTAGCAGCACTTACCAACGTAAGATGTATCTGACTCAGGCTCAGAAGACACACGCTTGCCATGATTCAAAATCTGGACAACTTTGTCTTCACCCTTGTCAGCACCAGGTTTAATAAACCTACCCTTCTCCATTATGAGATTATACAGGGTACTCTTCACGTTTGGCTCAACTGTCTTGAGCATATCATGCAGTTCAATCAGCGTCTTCGTTAAGCCTTTCTTGATATAGTTCCTTTTGAACTTATCATAGCTTGACGGCAGTGACTGTAGAATGATCTCAGTTGCCAATTCTTGGCTAACTGGATAATCCAGTTTCCTCAGGTTATCAATGTAACCCATCATTTTACTGACATGAGGACTTACTGGATGATCATCTGGTAGCTTGCAGCTAGTGAGAGACTTAACCAACTGGTATCTCTCCACTCTTACCTGCTCCTGAAATTTCAATTTCAGGCTGCTGATCATCTCTATTGGCGACTCCATGTTCTCATATTGCTTCAGCAAATCTGAGTCCATGGTAGCCAATATCAGACCACGCACATCTACCGCATCATTATAATGCTTATTCCAAGCATCATATACTGCATGAGAGGCATTGGACCCGATCCTCTCGGGGAGAGCTCTCTCAAGGACATAGTCCTTTCTCTCCTGCCTGAGGACTAGCCTCAGGTTCCGCGACCAAGTCAAGAAATTTGATCCGTTCAGTTTGTCCATCTCAAGGACAGACCGGATCGAGAAAGTGTTTTGATTGTTTGTGCTAGTCATAACTGAAATTTAGAGATAAATAGAGTTTTAGTTATTTAGTTCATAAAAGAGTAATCTTAATAACTTATAAGAAAACTCGCATTGCATTCAAAATTTCTTTGTTTAACCTCATAAGAATGCAATGATTCCGAGACCCATGTTCAACCAAAACCAAAGTGGGCCACTGGCCGTCACCCGGAATTAGCTTTACTTGGTAAGCATACACACAGCTAGTTATATCCATATAACTCTCGGTTGTGGATTGGGCCCAAGGCCCAATACACCAGATGTCTCAAGGCCCGGGACTCCCGATGGCCCAGTCAAGGAAACCAATCTCTTACAGCCAAATAATCACTAAAGTCTGGGACTCCCTATGAAATTAGTGACTATATACTACTTTACTTACGCAAAAACAGACACCTCACACTGTAAGCCATATCTGTAATTGAATAAGCGTTAAGTAGCTGACAAGATTGGGCAAGACATCCAAGCTTGATATTGTTTTTGAGGATTTCAGGTTTTCTTTCCAAATATAGAAGATTACTATTTTGGGAAACTTACTTATTTTAGAAACTTTCTAAATTTAGACACATGCTAAAAATAGAAATTTCTAATTTAATATTTTATTAAAGTTTTCGGTTGGGTCACAAATTATAGGCCCAATTCTTGGCCCAAGACCACAGAATTCCAATTGGCCCAATAATTTGACATAACCGAGTCGGTTCATTAATTCTGGTCCAAGACCAAATTAACTACTAAATCCAACTGGTTATTTACTAAACCAGACCAGCTCTAAATTATTTGGTCCAACCAAATCAAACTTAGACCAGCCTTCGGTTTAGGTTAAAATTCAGTTTTTGAATTTAAATCCGGTTTAACTAGAAATTAAATAATACCAATTGTATTAAATAATTTCCAGCAAACCGCGATCTGGGTTAACCGCTTAAACCATAATTATCAAAGCTTTGAATTGATTTTGTCTTTAGCTTAAAAACAAAAACATAATTGATCATAACATTCACAGAATCGTAACAAATTCGATACATGACCAACTTTTTCAAACTGCTTGATAATTAATTAAACCATCGATTCAGTTATGATCATATAACAAAATCAATCAAGCGATTTACTTATTAACCTAAACCTTATCTCACGTTCACGATTACATTAGCAAAGTCCAACATTGTCGATCGCTTATGATTAAATCACTAAAGACAAAAACAAGATTTTGACCTTTTTCCAATCCAATAATCGATTCACAACATTCATATAAGACAAAACAATTCTTATGATTGCAACATGATTCATACACATAAAGTCAAATTGAATTTGACCTAAAGCCTCCACTAGCGAATACAAGCTTACGATACCAAACTCAATTCAATAATGGAATCACGACGTTCACATAAAGACAAAAACATTTTGACCTTTTCCAAATCGTAAGATAATTAATTCAATCAATCAATTATTCTTATGAACCCAAAAGTCAACAAGCGATTGTATCATGAACGATTATAAAGCAAAGTTAACGGCGATTCATACAATAGAACGAGTTTCAATAAAATCGATTATGATAAAATCGATTCTTATACCAGTTTCTCATTTCTAGGTTTTTTCAAGTTTCAATTAATCAAACTAATAAACAACCTAGTATGATCCAAAAAGCAAAAACCTAACAACCTGGCTCTGATACCACTGAAGGATTATGTGTGTTCATTGGTGTAATTATCAGATTACAACCTAGCACATAATCATCTAGGATCTAGGTGATTTGCAGATGAATCATAAACAGATCAGGATGGTTACCTTGTGATTGCAGCGGATTAATCAAAGGAATATCGAGATCTGCAAGAGCTGATGATTACCGGCTCCTCCTAGGTATCCACACGCTTACAAGCTACTGGATCAGGCTGCTAGACCAAAGCTGGAACAACAGAGAGAGAGAGGAAGAGTGGCTGTGAAAATCGCAGAGGCATAAGCCTTAGGGCTTCCTGCGCCTCCTCCTTCCTTTATATGGGCCCAAGTAATTAAACTAATGGCTCATTAGGCTTTTGGGCCCAAGGCCCAAATCAGACAAAAGACTTTCTTTTGTCTGGCCCAATTCTCTGTACAAATACAGTAAATGCCTTGCATCTTACCGTATTAATTCCATTTAACTTTCCCGTTAGCTATGGTGTGTGACCCTTAGGGATCATACAATACTGGTAATAAGTCCTAAACTTATAGATCATGAGCGGGCTCTAGCAAGTCATCATGATCACCCAGTATTTATGACTTATGTCTGATCTCGACACTTATCATACTTTCTAGAGATAGTACGGTAGATTTCAAGACATTCCCAACACAGTTACGGCTGACGTTTGACAAAGTCAAGACGAACCAATCCATATAAGAGAGGACATGATGCACTCAGGTCTAAGGACTACTCTCTTTAGTCGTAATGAGAAACTCTTTTGACACTCATATAACATCTTGTAGAGTTCTCATTAACGGGTCAAGTCCAATCATGTGTTCTCTAACACATATCTATGTGATTGACTTTAATACACTTATTAAAGACTCCATGAAACATGGTCATCAGTCACCTCACATACTAGTCTCACGTGGTTGTTAATGTCCCACGTTAACAACCTCGATCAGGGACCATTATAATTTATGTCATTAATTGCTTATAGGGTTTCATGATCAAGTCACATACTTGATGGCCTATAAAATGTCATAAATTACTTTGGGACATTATATATATATTTAATTAACACAATTAAATAATGCTGAAACAATTTCATTTAAAATAACATAACTATTATGTTTTTGTGAACATCATGTCATAACTAAAACAAATACAACTCCCACTGAAATCAAGATCATATCTTAAGAAATCTAATGCCTACAGCAGTTGTATGAAACTCATGCTTAGGCCTTGGGAGGGGCTTGGTCAGTGGATCAGCAACATTCTCATCCGTAGGGACTCTGCTGATCTTCACATCTCCTCTATTCACAATATCACGGATAAGGTGATATCGCCTTTCTATGTGTTTGGATTTCTGGTGTGATCTAGGTTCCTTTGCTTGCGCAATGGCTCCATTGTTGTCACAATACAAAGCCACTGGCTCAGAAATGCTAGGAATCACACCAAGTTCAGTAATGAACTTCTTGATCCAAACAGCCTCCTTTGCCGCTTCAGAAGCAGCGAGGTACTCAGCTTCAGTTGTGGAATTTGCTACAGTGTCCTGCTTGGAACTCTTCCAGCTGACTGCACCGCCATTCAGGCAGAAGATGTAACCAGATTGCGATCGGAAATCATCCTTGTCTGTCTGAAAACTTGCGTCTGTGTAACCACTTACTACCAGCTCATCACTTCCTCCATACACCAAGAATTTATCCTTAGTATTTCTCAAATACTTCAGAATATTCTTGACTGCTGTCCAGTGACTTTCACATGGATCCGATTGGTATCTACTCGTCATGCTTAAAGCACAAGCAACATCTGGACGAGTACAGAGCATGGCATACATGATGGATCCCAACGCCGAGGCATAGGGAATCCGACTCATGCGATCTCGCTCAGCAGGTGTCTCAGGACACTGCTTCTTGCTGAGACTTATGCCATAAGACATTGGTATGAAACCCTTCTTGGAATCTTGCATTCTGAACCTGTGCAAGACCTTATCGATATAAGTGTCTTGACACAGTCCAATTAACTTGTTTAATCTATCTCTATAGATTCTTATTCCAAGAATATAAGCGGCTTCACCCATGTCTTTCATTGAAAAACAACTTCCGAGCCAAGTCTTAACAGACTGTAACGACGGAACGTCATTTCCGAGAAGAAGTATGTCATCTACATACAACACGAGAAATGCAACTGCGCTCCCACTAGTCTTCTTGTAAACACATGATTCTTCTCCGCTTCTGATGAACTCAAACTTTTTGACTGCTTCATCAAAACGAAGATTCCAACTCCGAGATGCTTGCTTCAATCCATAAATGGATCGATGAAGTCTGCATACTTTCCTAGCTGCATTTGGATCGATGAAACCTTCGGGTTGTGTCATGTACACATCCTCTTCCAGAATTCCATTAAGAAAAGTTGTTTTCACGTCCATCTGCCAGATCTCATAATCATAATGAGCAGCTGTTGCTAGGAGAATCCGAATGGATTTAAGCATGGCGACAGGTGAATAAGTTTCTTCATAGTCAATACCATGAATTTGTTTGAAACCTTTTGCCACTAGCCTTGCTTTATATATCTGAATATTTCCATCCACATCAATTTTCTTCTTGAAAATCCATTTACACTCAATGGGTCTTGCACCATCGGGTAAATCAACCAAAGTCCATACTTGGTTCTGTGACATGGATCCCATTTCGGATTCAGCGGCTTTCAGCCACTTTTCGGAGTCAGGGCTCATCATCGCTTCTTCGTAATTCGCGGGCTCGTCACTATCAATGATCAATAAATCATGACAATTGGTTACGAGAAATCCATATCTCTCGGGTTCGTGACGGATCCTTTCGGATCTACGAATTTCTGGCTCCACAGGCGTTGGGTCTACAACTCTTTGTAGATCCAACTGTTGCTCTTCCTCTGTGGGTTGAACATTTTCCTGCGGTTCTCGAACTTCTTCGAGTTGTACTTTACTCCCACTGTTTCTCTTGGAAAGAAATTCTCTCTCAAGAAAAACGCAGTTCCGAGCAACAAACACTTTGTTCTCGGATTGATTGTAAAAGTAGTATGCCTTGGTTTCCTTAGGATAACCAACGAAGTAGCACTTGTCTGATTTGGGTTCGAGCTCATCTGTAATTAATCGCTTAACATAAGCTTCACAACCCCAAATCTTCAGGAAAGACACACTTGGAACATTTCCAGTCCACATCTCATGTGGTGTCTTTGCAACTGATTTTTGACGGAACCCTATTAAGTGTAAACGCAGACGTTTCTAGAGCGTATCCCCAAAAGGATAATGGAAGAGTTGAGAGACTCATCATTGACTGAACCATATCTAATAAAGTCCGATTTCTCCTCTCAGACACGCCATTCCATTGTGGTGTTCCAGGAGGAGTGAGTTGTGAAACAATTCCACAATCTCTCAAATGATCACTGAATTCTTGGCTTAAGTATTCTCCTCCACGATCTGATCGAAGATCCTTAATACTTTTGCCAAGTTGATTATGTACTTCATTTTGGAATTCTTTGAACCTTTCAAAAGATTCCGACTTATGTCTCATTAAATAGACATAGCCATACCTGCTGAAATCATCAGTGAAGGTAATGAAGTATCGAAAATTTCCTCTGGCACTTGTGCTCATTGGGCCGCATACATCTGTATGTATAAGGCCCAATAGGTCACTGGCCCTTTCATTTATTTTGTTGAAAGGGGCCTTAGTCATTTTGCCCAGTAAACAAGATTCACATTTCTCACATGATTCATAATCAAATGAGCCCAAAAGCCCATCACTATGGAGCTTTTGAATCCGTTTCTCGTTTATGTGGCCCAAACGACAATGCCATAGAAAAGTCTGATTCGTGTCATTTGATTTGAATCTCTTGGTGTTAATGTTATAGATTGGTGCAGTTTGGTTTAAAACATAAAGCCCATTCTCTAATTGGCTGCTACCATAAAATATATCATTGTAATCAAAAGAACAACATTTATTCTTAATTGAAAACTGATATCCTTCCACATCCAAAATAGGAATGGAAATAATATTTCTGCTTATAGCAGGTACATAGTAGCAATTATTAAGCTTTAAAACCAAACCAGAAGGTAAAGACAAGTTATATGTTCCTACGGCTAATGCAGCAACTCTTGCTCCATTCCCCACGCGTAGGTCCACTTGTCCCCTTTCCAACTTCCTACTGTTGCTTAGGCCCTGCATATTTGTACAAATATGAGCACCACAGCCGGTATCCAATACCCAAGAAGTAGAACCAGAAGTAGTAACATTTACTTCTATAACATAAATACCTGAAGATGAAGTCTCGAAAGTCTTCTTCTTCTTCTTCTTCTTCTTCTCTTCCAAGAATTTATTGCAATTTCTCTTCCAATGCCCAAGCTCTTTACAGTAATGGCACTTATCAGTCTCAGATGGGCCCGGCTTGGGCTTAGGGGTTGGCGCCGGCGTGTCCTGGTTCTCAACCGGGACTGCCTTGCCCTTTCCCTTACCTTTGCCAAGTTTCTTAAACTTCTTACCCCCTTGTACCATAAGTACATTAGGAGTGCCCTTCTTGATATTTGGCTCAGCTGTCTTGAGCATGCCATGCAGCTCAGTCAATGTCTTTGTCAAGTTATTCATGTTATAGTTCATAACAAATTGATCATAACTTGACGGCAGTGACTGCAGAATGATGTCAGTAGCCAACTCTTGGCTAATGGGACAATCCAGCTTCCCCAGGTTATCAATATAACCCATCATCTTAATGACATGAGGACTGACTGGACTGTCCTTTGGTAGCTTGCATTCAATGAGAGATTTAACCGTCTGGTATCTCTCAGTTCGTGCTTGCTCCTGAAACATACTTTTCAGGCTAGTAATCATCTCCACTGGCGACTCCACGTTCTCGTATTTCTTCTGCAAGTCCGAGTTCATGGCAGCCAACATGAGACAATTAACATCGACCACATCATTGGAATGCTTGTCCCAAGCACTCCTTTCTGCATGTGCAGCATTGGATCTCGGTTTTTCAGGGAGAACATTTTCAAGGACATAGTCCCGCTTCTCCTGCTTGAGAACAATTCTCAAGTTCCGATACCATTCGAGAAAATTCGATCCATTTAACTTGTCCTTCTCAAGGACGGATCGCAGGTAGAAAGAATTATTATGAGTAGTAGTCATAGCTGAGAACATAGAAAAGAAAAAGGTTTAGTTATGATGTTCAAGAAATGAGAAATCTTAACTTTTAAGAAAACTCGCATTATATTCAATCAATGCTTCCTCAGATGAATATAACGATCTAAGACCCATATTTTACTAAATTCAAGTGAGCCACTGGCTATCACTCAACTTTAGCTATTTAGGTAAGCAACAACCTTACTAGTTATATCCAATATAACTCTTGGTTGTGGATCGACATCTTATGTCCAATCCACCTGATGTCTCTGAGCCCAAAACGATTTTGATGGCCCAGTCAAGTAAACCAATCTCTTCAGTCACGTAATTGTCGATGTCTTGCACTACAAGTCCATCAACACGATTACCTCTGCCTTACTCATGAAATTGTGGACATCTTGCACTGCAAGTCTATCACACAACTAAATGGGTCTTGACAGTTGACAAGATTGGAAAGACATCAAGTATCACTTGATATTTGGTTGAGGAACGGAACCATTTAAAACGTTCAGTTTTACTATGTTTTAATTCTTATAATTAATCCGCGATGACCGATCAATCCAATTGATCCGGTTTTGAATACCGGTCAGCGTCGATCGATGCTACATTAGCATCGGTCGATGCCAACCTAATCAAACCAATCGCATTTAAACCATTCACAGTGTTCGACCTGTTGGGAATGTCCTGAAATCTACCGTACTATCTCTAGAAAGTATGATAAGTGTCGAGATCAGACATAAGTCATAAATACTGGGTGATCATGATGGCTTGCTAGAGTCCGCTCTTGATCTATAAGTTTAGGACTTATTACCAGTATTGTATGATCCCGAAGGGTCACACACCATAGCTAACGGGAAAGTTAAATGGAATTAATACGGTAAGATGCAGTGGCATTTACTGTATTGGATCAGAGAATTGGGCCAGACAAAATGCAGGCTTTTGCCTGATTTGTGTCTTGGGCCCAAATGATTAATGAGCCATTAGTCAAATGACTTGGGCCCATTAATGAGAGATAAAGAAATCGAAAACCCTAAGGATTAGTCTAATCCCTTGCGATTTTTCCAGCAGCTGCGAGACCATTCTCTCTCTCTAACCTCTCTCTCTGATCTGATCCATCTCTTTGGTCTAGCAGCCATCCCGGCTTGTAAGAGTGTGGATACCAAAGGAGGAGCAGGTTGTTCATCTGTTCTAACTGATCTCATCATTACCATCAATTATCCGCTGCAATACCAAAGGTAATGATCCAGGTTTGGTTGGTTTTATGATTCGATTACAAGAACCTAGATCCTTGTTTAAGATTATGCGTTAGGTTGCAATCTGAGAATTGAACCATGAAAAACTAATAATCCTTCAGTGGTATCAGAGCCAGGTCGTTAAGTTTTTGCTTTTTGGATCGTGTAAATAAACAATCATAAGCGATCGTTTATTGTTGAATCATGATGTTCGTAATTGTTAAGATTCGATCGATTTGTTATGCTCACATAAGTTGAATTAATTATCACTCGTTTTTGAAACATGCAATTGGATCGCTTGTTGGAGTCACGATCATTGTTTGATAATTAATTGAGAATTGATTTGTCTTTTAGTGAATGAATAATCAATTGTTGACTTTTGATTCGTGATAATGACTTTGCTTTGAATCGATTACTGAATAGAAAAGAAATAAGTCAAATCGATCACATGTTAATTTTGTTTGATAATGGTCAAATCGTTTTGTCTTATATGAATGTTGTGATTCGATTATTGAATGGAAAAGTCAAGATTGTTGTTTTGTCTTATAGTGATTGTTTATAATCGCTTGTTGTTCTTGTTGACTTTGATCATTAATTTTCAAACGAATTTGAAATAGACAAAATCGGTTTTTTGTTACGATTTTGTTAAGGATGAAAATCGTTTCAATTAATTATTTAATTAATTATGGTTTAAGCGGTTAACCCAAATCGCGATTTGCTGGAAATTATTGAATACATGGTATTATTTAATTTCTGGTTAAACCGGATTGAAATTCAAAATTGAATTTTAACCTAAACCGAAGGCTGGTCTAAGTTTGATTTGGTTGGACCAAATAATTTAGAGCTGGTCTGGTTTAGTAAATAACCGATGGTTTTGATAGTTAATTTGGTCTTGGACCAGAATTAATAAACCGAATCGGTTATGTCAAATTATTGGGCCAACTGGAATTCTATGGTCTTGGGCCAAGAATTGGGCCTATAATTTGTGACCCAACCCAAAATATTTAAATAAAATATTAAATTAGAAATTTCTATTTTTAGTATGTTGCTAAATTTAGAAAGTTTCTAAAAGAAGTAAGTTTCCCAAAATAGTAATCTTCTATTTTTGGAAATAAAACTTAAAAAATCCTCAAAAACAATATCAAGCTTGGATGTCTTTCCAATCTTGTCAGCTACTTAACGCTTATTCGATTACAGATATGGCTTACAGTGTGAGGTGTCTGTTTTCGCATAAGTAAAGTAGTATATAGTCACTAATTTCATTGGGAGTCCCATACGTTAGTGATTATTTGGCTGTAAGAGATTGGTTTCCTTGACTAGGCCATCGGGAGTCCCGGGCCTTGAGACATCTGGTGATATTGGGCCTTGGGCCCAATTCACAACCGAGAGTTATTGGTTATAACTAGCTGTGTGTATGCTTACCAAGTAAAGCTAATTCCGGGTGACGGCCAGTGGCCCACTTTGGATTTAGCTGAACATGGGTCTCAGAATCATTGTATTCTTATGAGGTTAAACAAAGAAATTTTGAATGCAATGCGAGTTTTCTTATAAGTTATTAAGATTACTCTTTTATGAACTAAATAACTAAAACTCTATTTATCTCTAAATTTTAGCTATGACGAGCACAAACAATCAAAACACTTTCTCGATCCGGTATGTCCTTGAGATGGACAAACTGAACGGATCAAATTTCTTGACTTGGTCGCGGAACCTGAGACTAGTTCTCAGGCAGGAGAGAAAGGACTATGTCCTTGAAAAGGCTCTCCCCGAGAGGATCGGGTCCAAGGCCTCTCATGCAGTTCGTAATGTTTGGAATAAGCATTATGATGATGCGGTAGAAGTGCGTGGTCTGATATTGGCTACCATGGACTCAGATTTGCTGAAGCAATATGAGAACATGGAGTCGCCAATAGAGATGATCAGCAGCCTGAAATTGAGATTTCAGGAGCAGGTAAGAGTGGAGAGATACCAGTTGGTTAAATCTCTCACTAGCTGCAAGCTACCGAATGATCATCCAGTAAGTCCTCATATCAGTAAAATGATGGGTTACATTGATAACCTGAGGAAACTGGATTATCCAGTTAGCCAAGAACTGGCGACTGAGATCATTCTACAGTCACTGCCGTCAAGCTATGATAAGTTCGTAAGGAACTATATCAAGAAAGGCTTAACGAAGACGTTGACTGAACTGCATGATATGCTCAAGACAGTTGAGCCAAACGTGAAGAGTACCCTGTACAATCTCATGAATGAGAAGGGTAGGTTTACTAAACCTAATGCTGACAAGGGTGAAGACAAAGTTGTCCAGATTTTGAATCATGGCAAGCGCGTGTCTTCTGAGCCCGAGTCAGATACCTCTTACGTTGATAAGTGCTGCTACTGTAAAGAGACTGGGCATTGGAAGAGAGATTGCATTAAATTCATGGAAGATTGTGAGGAGTTGAAGTTGATGTATGAGACTACTTCCTCAGGTATTCATGTTATTACTTCAAGTTATACCTTATAGGTATTGGATACTGGTTGTGGCACTGATATTTGTTATAATATGCAGAGCCTGAACAACAGTAGAACGTTGAAGGAAGGGCAAGTGGAACTGCGTGTCTGGAAGGAGCTTGAGATGCTGCCTCAGCCGTAGGGTTTTCACTTGTAGATGCCTTTGAGGCTTGGTTTTGTATTAAGTAATTGCTACAATGTACCTGCTTTAAGCAGAGTCGTTTTTCATTTTCTTGTGAAGAATTTGAATGTTTTTCATTTTGATAAAGACAAGTTTTGTTCTTTTGATCTTAATGAAATGTTAATTGTAGCACCCTATTCAAGGAATGGGTTTTATATCTTAAACCAAAAGTGCCTAAATGTAACATAAATACCGAATTGGTTTAAATCTGATGAATTAAACCTGATTTTTCTTGGCATAAATGTTTTGGTCACATAGAGTAAGTCGGATTCAGAAACCCCATAGTTATGGACTTTTGGGCTCATTTGATCGGATATCTTATGAGACTTGAATTCTGCTTACTGGACCAAAAGACAAAGGGCCCATCTTAGCCGAGCTAGAGAAAGGCCCAAAGGCTTATTGGAGATTGAACATACTCATGTATGTGGTCCGATGAGCAGTAATGCCAGAGAAAATTTCCTGTACTTCATTGTCTCTACTGATTACTTCAGTGAGTGTGTCTGTGTTCATTTGATGAGACACAAGTCGGAATTCTTTGACATGGTCGAAAGAGTTCCAGAATGAAGTATAGAATCTGAATGACAGAAGTATTAAGACTCTGGATTAGATCACGAGTGAGAATACTTAAGTCATTGATTGTGTGATCATCTGATTGAGTGTGAAATCGTTTCACAGCTCATTTCTCCTGAAAACCTGGAGGTGTTTCTGTGAGAAAGAATCAGATCTTATTAGAAATGATTAAAGATGAGTCACACGAATCTTCCATGATATTCTTTAAGAATAACGCTCTAGAAATATCTAAGTTTACGCTAAAATAGTTCCACCAATATCAGTTGAAAGACACCACGTAAATGTGGATTGGAAATGATCCAAATTCGTCTTTACTGAGTATTTGTAGTTGTGCTGCTTCGCTGGTTGTCCTAGGGAAACCAAGGCTTGTTACTTTTACGTCCATTCTGTTTTCTAAGAAGGGAAGTTACTTTCCAAGAAGAACAGTGGGAGTAAAAGTATAACTCGAAGAAATTCGAGAAATACAGGAGGCTGCTCAACCTGTTGAGGGAGAGCAGCGGATGGATTTACAGATTTCTGTAGAATCTACACCTATAGAGCCTGAAGTTCGCAGATCTGGTTGAATCCGTCACTAATCCGAGAGTGATTTCTCGTGATTAGTTGCACAACCAGATGATCATTGTTGGTTGCACAACCAGATGATCATTGAAAGTTGCCATGATCTGATGATCATTGATAGTAACGAACCTGCGAAATTCAAAGAAGCGAAAGTTAGCCCGGACTCCGAAAAATTACACTATGTGTAAGTTAGCTTTATTGATCCATTCATGGATGGAAGCAAACATATCGGAGTTGGAATCTTCGTTCTGTTGAAGTAGTCAAAGTTTTGACTTGAACAGGAACGAAGTGGAACTGTGCGTTTACTAAAAGATAAGTGGGAGCAATGTTGCATTTCTCATAGTGTATGTCGATGACATACTGATCCTCGGAAATAACGTCCCAATGTTGCAGTCGGTAAAGGACTGGCTTGGGAGTTGGTTTTATGATTGACATGGGTAAAGCCACGTATGTTCTTGGATTTTGGATCTAAAGATAGAGATTCAAAAGAGATGGTAGGACAAAGTCAGAATTCTTAAATTGACAAAGTCCTACACGTTTTCAGCACTCCAAGAAGGGTTTTATGCCAATGTCACATGGCAATATGTTAAGCAAGAAACAGTATCCTACGATATCTGCTGAGCTTGAATGCATGGATGAGATTCCATATGCGTCGGCAATTGGATCTATCATGTATGCCATGACACGTACTTGTTATGATGTTGCTTTAATGTTAAGCAAGACAAGTAAAGACCAGTCAAATCCAGCAAAGAATCACTGGATTGCCGTAAAAAAAATATCCTAAAGTATTTCAGGAATACTAAGGATAAATTCTTGATTTACGGAGAAAGTGAGGTGCTACAAGTCGATAGAGTCTGAAAGGCAAGTTTCCAATAGACAAAGATAATTTCCGGTCACAGTCCGGCTATATCTTGTGTCTGTATGGCGGTGCAAGGCACTGTTGCTGACTCTATGATTTAAGCTGAACATTTCGCAGCTTGAGAAGCGGCGAAAGAGGTTGTTTGGATAGAAGAGTTCATCACTGAACTTGATGTGATTCACAGCATAGATGAGACTAGCTGCACATCAGAGATCCAAACACTTTGAGGATAGGTATAACCTATTCTGTGAGATAAATGACAGAGATGTTAAGTAGATAAACAAGTTTCATCGAATGAGAACGTTGCTAATCTATTAACGAAGCCACTCCTTAGGCCTAAGCACGAGTCGCGGACTGTAGCTGTAGGATGAGTGAAATTAAGATGTAGTCTTAATTTCAGTGGGAGTTTGTAAAGGGCTTTACTTAGTTGTTTTGAAAGGTTCATGTAAACATAATATTTTATGTTTATGAAATCTATGATTTCTGGATTATTTTAACTGTGATATAAATAATCGTTCCAAAATGATTCATGTCATTATATATGGGCCATCGAAGTACATGAGTAGACTTGATCCTGAAACCCCATATTTAACGAAATGACATAAATCATAGTGTCCATAGTCGAAGGTTGTTGAAATTGGAACACCAACAACCACTTGAGACTAGATTGTGTTGAGACTTATGACCAAGTTTCGAGGGGTCATAGATGCGCGGCATCAAAGTCGACACATAGGTATATGTAGGGGAGCATATGACCGGACATGGCCCGCTGATGAGAACTCTACAAGATATTAATATCTGTGTCATAAGAGGTTCTCATATACGACTATAGAGTATAGTCCTTAGACCTGAGTTCGCATGCATGTGGCTGCACATGGAGTGATGCGCTTTGATCATTGTCTAACGCTGTTTCGTAACTGGGAGCTATAAGGACCTTGGTTGGGTGTATTATGAATTGTGTAGTTCATAGTGATGGAACAAGATGGGATTTGTCCCTGCCGTTTAACGGAGGTAATATCTCTAGGCCAATCGGAGATTTGATAGCTGGTAAGAGAATGGCCATTCCCAAACGGACTTGCCCAAGTCGTTTGCATTGTCAGTATCAAATCTGTTCCGATAAACATGGTGTGGCTATATAAGGATGACACGCATCTTGCCTTATGCCAGATCGAGATATTAAGACAAAAGGACTAGGGAATGTAGGATTCTAGTACAATCGGGAGATTGTTGGGAATGTCCTGTGTAGGATTCCAGTACAAGTGGGAGATTGTTGGGAATGTCCTGAAATCTACCGTACTATCTCTAGAAAGTATGATAAGTGTCGAGATCAGACATAAGTCATAAATACTGGGTGATCATGATGGCTTGCTAGAGTCCGCTCTTGATCTATAAGTTTAGGACTTATTACCAGTATTGTATGATCCCGAAGGGTCACACACCATAGCTAACGGGAAAGTTAAATGGAATTAATACGGTAAGATGCAGTGGCATTTACTGTATTGGATCAGAGAATTGGGCCAGACAAAATGCAGGCTTTTGCCTGATTTGTGTCTTGGGCCCAAATGATTAATGAGCCATTAGTCAAATGACTTGGGCCCATTAATGAGAGATAAAGAAATCGAAAACCCTAAGGATTAGTCTAATCCCTTGCGATTTTTCCAGCAGCTGCGAGACCATTCTCTCTCTCTAACCTCTCTCTCTGATCTGATCCATCTCTTTGGTCTAGCAGCCATCCCGGCTTGTAAGAGTGTGGATACCAAAGGAGGAGCAGGTTGTTCATCTGTTCTAACTGATCTCATCATTACCATCAATTATCCGCTGCAATACCAAAGGTAATGATCCAGGTTTGGTTGGTTTTATGATTCGATTACAAGAACCTAGATCCTTGTTTAAGATTATGCGTTAGGTTGCAATCTGAGAATTGAACCATGAAAAACTAATAATCCTTCACGACCATTATTAACCAAGCTCGATAACCGGTCCAATCCAATTGAAACGATCCAACAATCTCGCGAGGCTGTGTCGATCGATGCAACAATTGCATCGATCGTCACTAGGCGAAAACTAGGTTAATTCGGGTTTTCGCCCTGCATCGATCGTTGCCGGATTGGCAACGATCGACGCCATGCGAAAAAAAACCCTAAATTTTATTCGGGTTTTCGCCCTGCATCGATCGATGCCGGATTGGCATCGATTGACACCATGCGAGAAAACCCATAAACGTTTTCGAAACAGAACATAAACTAGGTTTTTCATGAAAACGGATTTTAGCAAGCTTGCATCAATTATACAAAGATCTAGATTCAACCAATCTAATCATCATGCTACAAATTCAAAGGGACCCTAAAGCTCTGATACCACTGAAGGGATTTCTAGCTGTTCTAATCAGGATTAGCAACCCTAGTCTGAATTCCAAGCCTAGGATCTAAGGTTCATGTAATTGAATCTATCAGATCTCGAGATTACTTGGTGAATATGCAGCGGAAGTATTGCAAGTAGTCAAGATCACGAAGCGCCTCAAGTGCTGCGCCTCTACTGGTATCCGCACGCACACAAACTGGACCGCAGGGATGCTAGTGCCTTACAGAGATCTAATCTCCAGAGAGGTTTCTATCTGTGTTATGGTGGCTGTGTATTAGGTTAGACACGAGTTTAGGTCGACCATATATCTTATATATGTCGGCTTAAACCACAACGGAATTAACCAACGATTAAACCGAATTAATCTGATTAATCCGTGAGTGCATCGATCGATGCACTCTCTGCAACGATCGATGCTTCCCCAGAACATTGATATCGAATGCATATCACATATGCATTTACTGGATCATTACATTAATGATCAACCTCGTCTTTAACGCCCAGTTTGCTTAGGTGTGTGACCCTGTAGGATCATATAACACTAGCAATGAGTTCTCAACTCATTGATCATAAGTGGCTTCTAGCAAAGCGTTATGACTACCTAGTATTATGTGATTGTCTCATCTCGACTATACGACTTTCACTTAGAGCAAGTATAATAGATTTCAGGACATTCCAACAAGTCCATATATTGAATTTCTCAGCTTATACACCAGATGTTCTTTTGATGTGGCCACGACTCTTTAGGTTGGTCCATATATACTTCTTTTTCAAGATCTTCATACAAAAAGATGGTTTCACATCCATTTGGTGAATCTTAAGATCATACTAACCCATCAAAGCGAAAACAATCCTCAAAGAATTCTTCTTAGAAATTTGAGAGAAGGTATCTTTGTAGTTAATGTCATTCTTTTCGGTGAAATTTTTAGCAACAAGGTGAGCCTTTGTACTTTTCAATGTTACCTTTCAAGTCTTGTTTAGTCTTAAAGACCCATTAAGAACTAACATTGTAACACCCATGATAGGATCTATAAGATTAAGAACCAGACGTGCCACAAATGATATCCGAGGGTGATTTGATTCAAGCAGTGGGCAAGACCATACTATGATCTAAACTCCAAGGTGCCTTACCTCTCAACCTAAACCTAAGGCTTTTCAACGCATACGAAGGTTTGAGAGTTGTGTTAGCTCGGACAAAGCTAATATCAGAGGAAACCCAGTCAAATTTTAACATACGTCTTTATTTATATATTGGTTTTCAAAACACATAGTAGAGCACTCAAAGGTTCCGTGATTCTGGGCTTAAGTTCCCTTAAATATCATACATGAAACCGGAAAACATTATTTTACAAAGAAAACAAAACCTACAATAGTTGGCTTAACGTTCCTCGCTTTCCCGCTAATGTTTTCCAACTACTGGTTTCGTGCAAAAGAGAGTGAGGGATGAGCGCTACTCCCTCAGTGCATTATAAATCCCCTAGCCCAAAAAAACTCAAATTAACACACATCACACATCAATTAATAATAGCATATATTACAAAAATCTTAACCATAACAACATAATCTTAACACCCAGTCCTAGGTTTCCCGCATTCGATCATTCCTTCCATTCCTGAAAACCTATGTAATAGCCACCCATGTACATCATGAGAATAGATCTTCATCATCTGAGACCCGTATAACCACAGACACATCTCGGTTGGGTCCGTCTAACCACAGTTATCCCAACTATCCCATCAGATAAAACTCGGCCCTAGGCTGCAATCCCGTCTCTCCAAGTCTTCTCACCTAGACGGTCCATCGCTAGAGTGAGGCAGCAAAGGAAAATATTGAACCGTCATCTTCACCACTACCCATCTTAATCCATAAACACGAGGTACCATCTCAAGCATGAATTTACTTACCAATATTCAATGCAAGATATGGAAAACCTCAAACGGAAACAACATAAACGTAAAATAGATAAGCATGCAAATCATCATGAAAATACTACCAAGCTTCAACATAAATCACAGATTTAAACATAGATCATGAAATCTAGCATGCCATTCCTAGCAAGCAATCACACATCACCATAACTAATAGTGCTTTCGGTTGACAGTTATTTAAATCCGACTTTACTACGATGAATGGAAATTGGTTACTTGGAAATAGTAATGGCTTCTGGTACTAGATCCACACTCTTCACAATTCTATGGGTGATATTGGACCTATCTAAACTCAATGGAACACACACAGTCCAACTTTACTGAAAACATGCTAGTTTATGATTTTCTCAGTTTTGGGATGGGTTTCATCTAAGGGCTGGGGTATTTATAGGCTGGACGTGGGGAATGTTACATAAGGGTGAAGTTTGGTGGTTAAAAGGATAAGGATGGTTGATCTTATCTTAAGGATAAATGGATATACATGAATGATCTTATCTAAAAGGGTAAATGGATAAACATGGAAGATTTTATCTACTTAGTTGGGAAGATAGGGGACATAGATTAGGATGAATGTGAATGGTCTGCTTCATTATTATGCCGTATATCGATATGTACCGATCTTTGTCCCTTAGTTGTACGGTCCGATTTAAGGTCGTTTCGGACCATCTTCATTTCTCCTTCAACTTTGGTAAACTCAGCCAATCAGAAGAGACATTTAAGTTCCATGTCAGGACAATATAGTTATGGTCCAATAAGATCATGTCATTCCTCTATCAGCTTAGTTTTTGTGTAGTAAAAAACTAGCAAACAAAAATCAGCCATTTTCTGTTGGATAAGGATGAATACTTGTGGCCAATGGGAGTGAAGCACACAGTCAGAAATGAGTTGGTCCTCTTCCCAAGATGCTTAGATTAACGTTCATTATCTGCTGAAGCATTATTCCGCATATTGATCCATACCGATCCCCGTTGTTTAGCTGTACATACCGTTTTAAGGACGTTGTGATCTATCTTCGTTTCGTCAATGTTTGGCCAAAGCTAAAAATAGGTTGACCCACTCGGTCCAACTGTATTTTATTGTATCCAAATACCATTGTACATTACATCTTGATCCTTGAATTATTTCAGGGTCGTTCCAGGTCGTTTCGGGATTTTTAAATTTCCTCAGCCATTTTTATCAGTCTTCTCGAAGGTGCTTGTGAGTCGTCTTTTGGTTCACTCGTCCATTTTTGAATTTTATCTTGACCATAACTATTACTATTTCTTCTATGGATGTTTGAAATCATTCTTCCCGCGTTTCCTCGTCGTCTGACTTTTCGAACGTACTTAGCTTCCGACAGAGTCATTACAAACAGTCTTGAAACCGTTAGGCAACTCTACTAAGTCCCAAACATAGTTATCACTCATAGACTTTATTTCTTCTCTTTCAGCATTAAACCACTTTTCAGAATTGTTACTTTCCATGGCTTTCCAGAATGAGTTCGGATCTTTATCAATACTTAAGTCACATTCATTCTCAATAGTGCTAACCATATAGTCATTTGAAATGATATATCTTCATTTCCTTCCTGATCGCTTCAATGGTTCTTGTGGTGTACTATTCTCTTCTTGAACTTTGATAGGTTCATCAACTTGTACTTTTATATAGTGGAGTTTGCATATCATTTTGTTGTTAATTTTGTCATTTAACTGTGATGCAACAATAAGAACAATAAACTTAGGTGGATGTACTTCCTCGTTAACCACCTTAATGTCCACCTTATGTGGTTCACTACTCCCACTAGTTTCACCATTCTCAATGAATGTAACATTGCATACCCCTTTGATTTTTCAGGATAGCCAATGAAAATCCATGGAAATTCCTAAAATCAAGATTATTTACTTGTAGTTTATATAATCTTACTTCTATTGGAAAACCCCAAACACGTAAATATTTTAAGCTGGGTTTATTTCTCGTCCACAGTTCATAAGGGTTCTTAGAAACCTGTTTAAGAACATACGAGGCAGTTTTAATGCATATACCCACAATGAAAGAGGTAAATAACAATTACTTAGCATGCTCCTAATCATATCCATTAGTGTACGATTCCGCCTCTCGGCTACACCATTCTGCCGAGATGTACCATGCATTGTGTATTGTCCACAAATACCCTTCATTTCAAGTAAGATTGCAAATGGACTTGGACGTTGTCCACTTTCATTGAATTTTCCATAAAACTTACCACATCTGTTTGAACACACAATCTTTATACTTTTATCTAACTGCTTTTCCACCTCATCAATAAACACCTCTAGGACATTCACATACTGTGATTTTTCATGCAGTAGATATGTATACCTATAATGTAAGTAATCATCGATAAAGGTGATAAATTTTATTTCACCGCTCCAAAAAGGAGAATCGAAAGGGCCACATATATTGTATGTATTATTTCAAGAAACAAAGTGCTTCTTGTGGCTAGTTTCTTTACCGTATATTTAGTCTTTTTACCCTTAATGCAGTCTACACACATATTTAGGTCACTGTAATCCAATTGAGGAAGAATTTCATTCTTTACCAACCTCATAATTCTTTATTTGAAAATGTGACCTAATATTTTATGTACAAGAAAGCATATCTTTTATTAGATGCACTATGCTTAATGTCCCTATTTTCAACATTAAACAAGGATTCAGAAAACTTGCATCAAGATTGCTTATAAAATAAATCAAACAGAGTACCACTATCATAAAAGTAATCATTCCGGTACAATGAGAAAACACCATGTCCAATTTTAAAGTCAAAACCTAAGTTGTCCAACCTATTTACAGAAGCAAGATTTCTAGAAGATTCAGTACATATAGACACCCTTCAAGATCCACATGACAACCAATGTCTATGATCAATTTATACATCCCAGTGCCTTCAGTTAGTGCATTTATCATGTTCCCCATAAACAAGTATTGTTCATGTTCTTTTGTGGGCTGAATCAAACTGAATCCCTGCTTAATATCATATATATGAGTAGTAGTACCATGAAAGCCTTTTTCTTTGCTATTTTCCTTTCTACTCAGTTTTTCCTTTATCATACTAAGTTAGACATGTGCATCACATGATCATGGATTGTCTAAGCCGAGTGAACCCCTCGTAGTTAGCTCACTCATTATGCTTACCAATCGACTCGTCGGCCATATCCAAACTTTTTACACTCCCTAATTTTCTCTATGAATTATATTACTCTCTCTGTATAAAGAATATATGGCTTAATACTTTTTGCCATCGTCATTCTCATAAAGTTCAAGCTCAGTCTGTTAGATCGCTCCCATCTCTCGTATCGAGACTTTTCAGATTCGGAATTATCTTATGTAATGGTTGAAGGCTCATCAATTAGTATGATGGAGTTCAATGCCATAACACCCAGTGTAAATTTGATCTATTCGGACCGCTTTTCATAATCGAGCCTATTAAACTTTACGACAAAGTGAGCAGATGCACATAAATTTTATAAAGTTGCAAGCTTTTATACGTGCTTATTCATTTATGTTTTGAGACTTTGATATAAATTACTATCTATAATTTTAACTTTAACGTTTGCATTTAAGCAACTTTTGGACAATACTTAAATACAAGCACATTCATCGATGTTAAATTTCTATACTTTTATGATTAAGCAAATCATACACAAATCAAATAAGTATGCTACATTTGGATATACATAATATTAATTTTAGTAATAAATGATTAATTTTTTCATAATACTAACTGTAACATCCGCCTCCCGGCTAACCGGAGATGCGGCATTAGGGCACCCGTTGAACCCATTTTCGGTCCAACCGGGACGTCTTTGCAACTGGTCCCAGGAACCCGGCGCTTCCTTCGGATTCAAATCCACCAATGTAGTCCTGATCGATCAATCCCGCATCCGGACCTACAAGAAAAATGGGGACAGAGAAAGGGAAAGAGGACTGAGTAATTGTTTCAAACACAATTACCCAACGAGGGCGGATTTAAGTAACCTGCGATCCCGGCTTATGCCACACAATTACGAATCACAAGTCCTAAGCTAATATCACCTTGCAAACACGCCTGAAGGCTTCACCACATAATTCTATGTCCAGATCGTGCTTACCAGGCCCCAAATCCCTCACACTCTAGATTCCTACAGCCCGAAGCTCAAACAACTCAGCCCGGAGCTCGCCATTAGCCCCAGAGCTCAACGAAATGGTGGGGGGCTCGCCCAAACCCCCGCGCGATGATACAAAGAAACGCGTACTCAGCCTCGTTATACGCGCCCTACACCCAACACCCTTTCGGGGGCCTTACCACAGTTATGCATATCCATCAAACACAAGCAATGTTTTTGGTTTAAGCGATATCCTATAATTATACGTTCCACAATCAATCACGTGTATTACTAGCCTAGACTACCTAGGAAAGACGGTATTTAAAAAGGACTACCGTCCGAAATCGAATGAAGCAAGCAAGGATCAAGACCGATCCTCACCTTAGCCAAAGAAGGGGAAAAAGAGTAATTTAGGAATCCCATTAGCCCGAACGAACATCAGATCTGGAAAGATGACGGAAAAATAAGTGAATTAGGCTTTCGTTTCGTTCGAATCGTACTTAGGACGGGCAAGTTATGGCTACTCGAAATTTTGTTTGACTGAAAGTCAACAGTCAACCAGACCCAGACCCAAACCCAGAATGAACCAGGCCCAAATCCATAACCGGCCCAATTGCCTAAACCATATCCTAACCCAATTAAACCAAAATGGAATTGAATTGAACCGAACTCGAATTAAACCTGCCAAACCGAAATGGAATTAATTTTAACCGGGAATTTCAATTGGACCGAACTGAACTAGCTAAACCGGACCAATCAGTCAACGGTCAACGGCGGCTGTGGAGGCGGCGGCGGCGGTCAACGGCGGCCAATGGCGGCGACGGTGGCGGTAAATGGCGGATCTCCAGCGGCGGCAGCAACTCCAGTCGACGGCGGAGCTTGGCGGTCCTCCGGCAGCACGTGGGCAGCTCCGGCGTCGCGTGGCGTCGCGTAGCCACGCGTGGGCAGCTCCGGCGGCACGTGCATCTCACGCGCCCGACTCTTCTCCGGCGTGGGGGCGCGTGCGGTGGTCTCCGGCGGCGCGGCGGGCGTCTCCGGCTTTGTCTTGTCACGATGGTGGGCTCGGTTTCTCGGGATTCTGGGTATTTTAAAAGTTATGGTAAAACAAAACGTTTTTGGTTCACAAAGCCTAGATTTTGGGTCTCGGGAGTTGCCTGGTGAGAGTGGCAAGAGGAAAAACGTGGAGATGGCTTGCTAAGGCTTCGAACGACTCAAAATCTCGACAGGGCTTCGCCAGAAAAAATTTAGGATGAGTTTTCTAAAGGAGGTGACTCGTATTTATAGGGAAGGGGAAAACTCTAAGTCAAAGAAAAGGAAAGCGGGCTTCTGAACTTTGAACTGAGCTTTCTTTCTTTTTAAGAAATTTTTTTTAAATATGGCTGGACCAGGACTATTACACTAACTATATTCAATGATCCTTTTTTGGATAATCTTCTAAAATAAAAATAGTAAAACAATTGATCAATCAAAACTTTTATGTGATTACATCATCTATTTAATCATGATCAACTAATAAATTTTACCACTTTAACATTTATATGTAATATAACAAAATTATTTTAGTGATTAACATGTTATATACAATATAAATTGTAGAATTTTAATGGGTAAATTGTTCTTATATTTTCTTAATATTTCATAACAAATAATTATTTCTATATTGTGTTAATATTTTATGATACGTATTACGTATTTATTAAAATGCAACGGTAGTATTTAAATCAAACTTAATAATATTTAAATTAATAAAATATTATAAATTTGGCGTCATTAACCATACGAATACTACACATAGACGTGAGTTTTTTTCAGAAAAACTATTTCATTAAATGGCCCAATGGGCTTTACATGAACAAGTCGACAATGACAAAGGATAAAATCTGTTAACGAAGCTAGTGGGCTAAACGCAGGCCCAAATGGTAAACTGACAACTACATTGTTCAGATGAACACGAAAATGCCACGCGTGAAAGCACTAGCCACGTGTGAATCATCGAGAACGCTCAGCATGCAGAATCGCCGATGGATAAGTCCGGTCACCGGCGTTGCTTCGGCCACTTCATCGTCGTCTTCCTGCCAATCTAACAGCCGTCAAACTGAAAGAAGGGACTCCGCATCTAAATGAAAACGCTTCCATCTGCACTGCTAAAACCGCTTCACATGCTTCATCTCCAGATTCCGGTGACAAAATCATTAACTGGAATAAAGAAGAGCCGTCGGACCCAGTCAACTCGAATGGGCATCGAACCAATCGGCCAAAGCATCTGGTAAGAAAAGTGGAGAAATGGAAGAAAGCAAACAGATCCTTGAGAACGTGAAGAGCCGTGAAGTTAGATCGAAATGATTCCAACCCGGAATCGTAAAAACCAAACTAAGCTCTGATTAAAAGTTAATAGAAAAGAAATCGGGGCTTAGAATGGTCAGAAAACCCATCAAAAAACTGGGAACAAAAGCCGGCATAGAGCCGGTAGAGCTAAGTCCGGCAAAATACCAGAAGTTTTTATTGGCGGCTGTACCGCAACAAGAAAAGGAAAAGAGTATGCTAGATCTGAACCACCGGTACAGTGGAGACAGCCCGCACCGGTGGCCGGAAAGGATTCGGGATTCGCCTTTGGTGTCATTAGAGAGAAGTTGGAGAATAAAAAGAGAGAAATCTATTGCCGTGAAGTTAAAATTTACAGTTATGACAATCACCCATGTTCTTTTATCTTCTATGCATTATTTAAATAATTAGATTTTTTTGTCAACTAAATAATTAGATCTACCAACAGTTATTTAAATATTGGTTACCCTAGCTAATGGTGACTTTTCACACCAAACCGTGCATTAACCATCACTTTGGCACATGCATGCATGGACGAAAACAAAATACTTTCTGAAATTTCCAATAATAATTCCAGAATAAGTCTTAAAAAAATCCAGAACAAGAGAAAAACATTCAAGCACTTTGTTCAATTATTTATACATTTTATTTCATCATTATGTTTTTTTTATTTCATCATTATGTTAGGTATGAATGTATGATGCATGTATAACGAACAAATTCCCAGAATAATATAATAATATTCATACATGCAAATAATCGCATGGTTATTTAATTAGGCTTTTGAATAGATTTAAATTGGGAAAAATGCCAAATAAATCCCGAACTCTGAAAAACTGGCCAAAAGAAACCCAAACTACTAAGTCGCCAAAAAATACCCAAACTATTGGTTGACGCTCAATAAAAACATTAAACTTACGGTTGACCTGACCAATTTAGCACTCCGTTAAATATGTTAACAGATTGATTGGATGGCGTTAACCAATCCATTTATTGGGCTGTCAATATGAAACGACGTCGTTTTATTTTGTTCAAAAAATAACTCTTGTCTTTAGCTGGATTCGAACCTGGGTCTGGCATTATATGGAAAGAGGTAGCTAACCACTGAGCTAGTGGTAATTTGTTGGTATTCATTACAAACAAATTATATTAAAGTGTCTTTATTTCCTATACCCAATAAAATCCAAAAAATCTTCAAATCATTTTCTTTGCGGATTTGTTTTAAAAAGTGAAAATAGTTAAATTTTTTCTTTCCAAAAATGGATATTTTGAAAATGTGTTGTAAAAATTCTGAAAATTATTTTCAAGAAATAAAAATATTACTTTTTGTAACGAATTTATTATTATAATCAAACAAAAAAATTCAATTTAAAAAAAGAAGTAAAAACATAACTAATTGTCAAAATATATTTTTTAAACACAAAAATTAGAATAATATATTAGGTTTAAAATCAAAAAATTATAATAACAAATTTTATTGTTTGATTATCATAATAAATTCGTTACAAAAAGTAATATTTTTATTACTTGAAAATAATTTTCAGAATTTTTACAACACATTTTCAAAATATCCATTTTGGAAAGAAAAAATTTAATTATTTTCACTCTTTAAAACAAATCTGCAAAGAAAATGATTTAGAGATTTTTGGATTTTATTGGGTATAGGAAATAAAGACACTTTAATATAATTTGTTTGTAATGAATACCAACGAATTACCACTAGCTCAGTGGTTAGCTACCCCTTTCCATATCATGCCAGACCCAGGTTCGAATCCAGCTAAAGACAAGAGTTATTTTTTGAACAAAATAAAACGACGTCGTTTTGATTAAGACAAAACGACGTCGTTTCATATTGACAGCCCAATAAACGGATTGGTTAACGCCATCCAATCAATCTGTTAACATATTTAACGGAGTGCTAAATTGGCCAGGTCAACCGTAAGTTTAATGTTTTTATTGGACGTCAACGAATAGTTTGGGTATTTTTTGGCGACTTAGTAGTTTGGGTTTCTTTTGGCCAGTTTTTCAGAGTTCGGGATTTATTCGGCATTTTTCCCGATTTAAATTACCAGTTGGCTTTTCTTCTCAACCTTTTCTTTTGTTGATCCGACAGACAAAAATCCAAAACCCTACTTGTATTTTTGTTACTGGTTTCTATTTTGTGTGCGTGTTCTAGTATATGATGTCTTAATAACTTATATACAGACACAAAACAAAACGTCACACACTTACGTTACGTATACGGTAACGTCACGTGACAAATGAATATACATATATATGTATATTGTATCTTTTAATTATAATTATAATTTTTTATTAATTAAATATACAAATACATATATATATATATATATATATATATATATAAGAAGAACACTATGTAACTAACACTAGTTACAATGGTTGTTTCTTCAACTGTTGAATTATTTTTCTAACTGTTAAATAGCTACAAAGTGTGCTGAATAAAAGAAAAAACTGATTTGGCGAAATTAGTGTTGAAATCTTTTAATGGTACTGAAAGTTTAATAATAGGATTCTTTAGTACATATGTCATATATTGATTCACAACTTAGTTTCTAGAATTTTTTTTTCCATCCAATTTATTTAACAAGAATTATATCATATTTATTATAAATATATATAATTCATTATTTTCATGATCTATAAATATAAACTTATTTCAGATTGAGACACGGAAAAAACTCGTCTTCTTAACAATAATTTTTTTAGCCTCGCATAAATTCTCGCTTTATCATTTCTTATCTTCTTTGAGAAATAGATCCAAACAATAATCCTTTCGACTCTCAAAATTCTTCTAATTATCTTTTTAACTATCCAAATCACAACAATTATCCATTTCAAAATTAATTTTCTAACCAACATAAAAAATAAAAATAATGAATTAAAAATAATGAGAAAAAGTGTTGAATTTATTAAACAAACCATTGTAGAATAAAAAATTTAAGTGAGTGTTGAATTATTAGGTGGAAGAGAGAGAAGAGGATGTGATAGAGAGAGTGATGGTGTGGAGGGTGTTGAAAGTAAAAACCATTTTTATATTAATTGAGAAGTGTTTTTGACCTTATATTCACTCTCAAAATGACTAATTACTAATTTGACATTAATAAAATTAAGTTATACTATATTAATATTATTCTATTTTGAAAATTTAAATTTATTTTATTTTAGAGATAAGTACAATCTAATAAAAAAAATGTGATGTTAAATACGAAAATACTTTTTGAGTTATATATTTAGTTATTGATAAATATGATTATTGTAAATAATAATATTCTATATAATACGAAAAATACTTTTTGAATTATAGATTTTGTTATTGATAAATATGATTATTGTAAATAATAATATTCTATATAATAAAATTATTTATTTATATAAATTTTGAATTTGGATAAATATAAACGATAACTAATATGTATATTAATGTTTATAAACATATATATAATTTTAATTTATTATAATTAATATAAACATATGTTTATAGAGTAAATTATATAAATATTATATATATAATTTAGATAATAATTTATTGTGTTGCTATTAATTTTAAATTTAATTATATTATAAAATGTTTAAATAAAAATTAAATATAATTATATTTAATATAATTAATATTGAATGGATGATTGTTTAAAAAAAATATGTATTAATGATTGTGCTTGCGAGCAAATCATGCTAGTTGTTGATATATAGGTTATCAATACAACCAATTCTAACTTTTTTAATCAAAACTGGTCCATCACTGTGTCGTTATTTTTTATACTAGAACATATAATTTATATGTGAACTTGATCTTCATACTAAACCGAGAACCATATATGTTACATAAAAAAATATAAATATTCCTACAGATAACTCTTCATGTCTTGCGATCTTCGCATTGTCAAGAGGTTTCCAATCCTTTGACAGCTCCAAACAAAGACGCCTATAGTAGATGTTGCGCTTTATGGGTTTGCTATCCTGCTCTGATTTCCTCTGTGTTCCAATGGACTAGTGTAGTGTCTGATTTTCGTTGTGTTTCATTCTTGTCTTTAATCTCAGGACGAGAGATGGAGAATGAATGAACAACGAACATGTGTTCAAGCGTTGGGAAATACAAACGAATGCTGCAATTCCTTTTGCTTCAAAGTGTTTACGTTTGCTATGGAGGATGATGTAACTGATAAATCGATGATGAATTTTGATAGATCTTGGTGAGATCGTCGGAGCCACCATTGATCACTGTTTAATAAACTGTTAATCTCCACTCACTTTTAGAGAGAATGAAAATCTCCACCCACGTATCAGGAGAGCAGTTTTTAAGACTAAAACATTTTTTGTCATCGAATAAAATACGTTGAAGTGATCAATAATTGAATTTGGAAATTTTTGTTTGAGAAAATTGGAGGAAATTGGTTTGATTTGGGGGTTTTGTTATTGTAGTTGGTTTGGAATTGTATTTAAGTGGTTAATAGTTATTTGGTAAACTTTAAACCAAGATGTGTGGGTGACAAGGTTTCAAACTATAATTTTGGGGAAATATTAGTTTTCATTTTTTAATTCATAGAGATATGAGTGTTGAATCTTTAGGTTATATCTCGTACAAGAAATTTGACCCCATATAAATTCGTACGGAATGCGCATTTCACACAGTCCATAATTTTTTTATGTTGATGTGGAATCACCACACTAACATGAATAAATGATAGTTCCATTCTGTTTTTATCTTGTTATTATTCAAAAAAAAAAATATACAAGTTTTCAATTTTGTTTTTGGAAAGATATAAATCTTAGTTTGGATTGCATTTTGTATTAAATGATACTTTCCATTTCTCTTGAGAAAATAGATCGGTTTTGTTACTTAGTGGAAAAAATCAACCATGGAAAATTATTATCGCACCCGACCAAAAAAAAGGAAAATTACTATCGCTCGAGATTCTTGATAAGGCTAGTACATGAAAGTGGGATTTCTGTATCGCACGCAACAGTGACTGAAACTAAACACTGTCCCTTATCTTCCGAAACTGACAAACAACTCATGATCAGCGAGGACTGATTAGAAAGCTACAGATACCATCTCTTGACTATTAAATATTGTATACCCAGAGGTCTCGAAATTCGCATTATCTTTTAAGAAATAGTTGTCTCAAGAAGAAGAAGATGGATTCGAACTACGATCGTGCTAGTGAGGTAAAAGCTTTCGACGAAATGAAACTCGGTGTGAAAGGTCTCGTCGACTCCGGAATCGCAGAGATACCGCGTATTTTCCATCACCCGGATCTCAATCTAACCGACCCAAATCCACCAACGATGATGATCCCAACAATCGACTTCGGAGGTGGCGTGTTCGAATCCACGGTCACGAGAGAGAGCGTGATCGCTAAGATCAAAGAAGCGGTGGAGAGATACGGGTTTTTCCAAGCGATTAACCATGGGATTCCGAATGATGTTATGGAGAGGATGAAAGATGGGGTTCGTGGGTTTCATGAGCAAGACCCAGAAGTGAGGAAAAACTTCTACAGCCGCGATCGTTCCAAAAAGGTTACTTATAACAGCAATTTCGATCTTCATAGCTCTCAAGCTGCGAATTGGAGAGATACTTTAAGTTGTTTCATGTTCCCTGATGTTCCAAAAACAGAGGACTTACCAGAGATTTGTGGGTAAGAATCTAAATATCCAAATTTTATGTCTTGATATTATGGGTTTTGTAAGTTTTATTTATCTGAATTTTTTAGGGAAATCATGTTGGAGTATTCAAAGCGTGTGATGGAATTAGGGGAGTTAATCTTTGAGCTTTTATCAGAAGCTTTAGGGCTGAATCCTAACCACTTGAAAGAAATGGAATGCACAAAAGGTTTATTGATGCTCTCTCATTACTACCCTCCTTGTCCTGAGCCTGATCGAACTCTCGGCTTGAGTCCGCATTCAGACATATCTTTTCTCACTATTCTTCTTCAAGATCACATTGGTGGGCTTCAAGTTCTTGACAATGGTAATTGGGTCGACGTTCCTCCTGTTCCTGGAGCTCTTCTCGTCAACCTAGGAGATCTCTTACAGGTAAGTTTATTATTGTAACCTGAATCAAACCATTAATCCATACTCATTTGTGTGAATTGTGGTTCACAGATTATATCGAATGACAAGTTTGTGAGCGTGGAGCATAGGGTTGTGGCTAAAAAAGTTAAAGAGCCGCGCATTTCGGTCGCGTCTTTCTTTATACATCCTTTACCAAGTTTGCAAGTATATGGACCGCTGAAAGAGCTTTTGTCTGAACAAAATCCTCCCAAGTATAGAGACACTACCATCACTGAGTACACTAGCCATTACATGACGAGAGGAATTGGTGGGAATTCTGTGTTGTCTCAGTTCAAGATCTGATTAAAGCTTTGGACTTACCATACTATCCAAAGCCTTCTAGGGGTTATAAAATAAGCTTATTGCACACCCAAACGAATATAGCAAGCGTGTTGTAGTCTGGGCTACTCCTTAGGTATCCAAACAGTTATTGTGTATCCGAAAAATGTTAAACCTTTCTATTCTATTTACAAGAACATAAGATTGTCTCTCTTTTTAATGGCCATAAATTTTCTTTTTCACTTCCTAATCATTAAATAGATCTGATGCTAACAATTCGTATATATGTAAGGCCTAGAAAGAAACAAAACCTTTAACTGGATTGATCCCAAAGACGGATATACCAAGAGAAATGGCTGAATTCATACTCGAAAACTTTTTAATGTGTACTATAAGATTATCTTAAAGATCCTTTGTAATAGATTCAAAAGATTCTTTTAGAAATTGATTTTGGAGACATAATCAACTTTTGTGGGTAAACGTTCGATTACATGTAGTATTCTGGTTATCTAAATAATGTATAAGCATTACGGAAGAATCTCAATTGCAAAGCTAAGTATGTAGGTATAAAAATATATATGAGAAAAGCTTATGATCTATCGATTAGAATAGACTTTTCAGAAACTCTTATGCTGAATATATATATTATTAAATAGTAAACCGATCCAAATCTAAGATCAACCAGGTACAATAAAACCAAACCAAAGTAAAAAATAGAAATTTTAGATAACCGGTTGGAGCCTCTCAAAACTAGAAAAGATTAGAACGAAAGAAAAAACTGCCGCCACATTTAGAGGACGGACAGGAATTCAATCCGCCACCGGTGGATGTGAGACGGTAAAAACGTACAGCGTCAGACGACGTCCTTCCCAACGGCATAAAGATCCGACTCCACCGGCCTTTCCAGACCCTTTAGCCCAAAGCACTTCTCCCCGTCTCCTGACAAGCGAATCTATCGTCGGAATCCTCTGGACTCATCCGGTGGAGCCGCTTCCAACAAAACTCTGTTGGCGTTGTCGCTTCTGTTACCTTCTCCGATGCGAAAAACCTATCCACGCCAGCCGACTAAAAAAATTCTCACTTCCGTCCAAGGAGACGTCTCCGGTGAAGCTGACATGCAACTAGGCACGGTCCCGTCAGCCACAACCACAGTCTCCTCAGTGAGCTAAGCTACTCACCAGACTCTTCTCCGACAAAACGCCACCAGATCGGATTGCTTCACCTCTCCTTGTGCTTGCCACCACTGCCTCACGTCCTCAAGCAACTCGGCAGCTCGCGACTGACAAGGATCTGACGAAACAAGCTTCTCCGACCACGCTCCGCTGCTTCGAGAAGTAGCCGCAACCACGCGAAGCCGAAGAAAAGGATGAAGAGTCATCGTTGGCCCGATTAGTACACCCGACTGGACGATGAAAGCACAGAAGAAGACTGGAGGCTGCTCCAAACGTTGACGTAAACCGCCGTTCGTCAGAGAAGTCTCTAGAATATATCGCTTTAAAATCGCTTAAAGAGAGAAAGAGATATACCATTCAAAGGACCTCTTCGGACACCTTATGCTGAAAGTTCACATTTTCAGAAATGGGTGTCATAGAAAAATGGTGCATCTCTTCCATTTCCTATCAAGTCTTACTTTATGGAGAAACAAAAGAAAAGATTAACCTTTCTATGAGATGTGGGTAGAGAGATCACTTTTCCCTTCCTCTTTTACTATCCTTACAGAATCACTCACTTACATAATTTTGGGGTGCCGAAGAAGAAGGAAGGATTATATCTTAATAAGAAAATTAAATTTCATCATAAACTAACTAAAAAGACTGGTTATTAATTTCATCATCTTATTATAAAATCATTATTGTCCGTATTGTTCAATCGGCATATGTTATCAATGTTAATTTTGTGCTTTAGTCGTTTTAGGTTCATTTGTTCTTATTTTGTTAACAAAAAAAAATGTTATCTGTAGGAGTAATCGATATCGAAAAATCGTCTGATATACCCTTATAAGAGAAATGGAAATTTTGGTTACCCCTTTTTAGTTTCTCATACTTCTCTCATTTTAATGAAATGTTGTTAGACGAAAATGCCTTTAATAAAATATAAAAATTCGAAAAATAAAAAAGGATATGTGCATTTACCAAATTACCCTTAATAAAATATATAATCATAACTAATTTGTTATTATTTGTTATTAGAAATATATATAAAATTACAATTAATTTGAAAATAAATAAAAAACAGAAAATTTGATATTAAAAAAAAAACGCAACGGATACACCCCGAGAAAACCACGAGAAACAGAATCGAAATATGCCTCTCCGACGCAGTCGCCGTACCCTCCGCCGTCGCCGTCCCCTCCACCGTCGCCGTTTCCTGGATCGCCTTCGCATCGCCTGAGCTGCATTGAGGTCGAAAATCCATGTGAAGGAATTTCTAGCAGTTCTAATCAGGATTAGCAACCCTAGTCTGAATTCCGAGCCTAGGATCTAAGGTTCATGTAATTGAATCTATCAGATCTCGAGATTACCTGATGAATATGCAGTGGAAGTGTTTGCAGATAATCGAGATCACGAAGCGCCTCAAGTGTTGCGCCTCTACTGGTATCCACACGCACACAAACTGGACCGCAGGGATGCTAGTGCCTTACAGAGATCTAATCTCCAGAGAGGTTTCTTTCTATGTTCTGGTGGCTGTGAATTAGGTTAGAGACGAGTTTAGGTCGACCATATATCTTATATATGTCGGCTTAAACTACAACGGAATTAACAAACGATTAAACTGAATTAATCTGATTAATCCGCGAGTGCATCGATCGATGCACTAACTGCAACGATCGACACTCCCCAGAACATTGATATCGAATGCATATCAAATATGCATTCATTGGATCATTACATTAATGATCAACCTCGTCTATGACGCCCAGTTTGCTTAGGTGTGTGACCCTGTAGGATCATATAACACTAGCAATGAGTTCTCAACTCATTGATCATAAGTGGCTTCTAGCAAAGCGTTATGACTACCTAGTGTTATGTGATTGTCTCATCTCGACTATACGACTTTTACTTAGAGCAAGTACAGTAGATTTCAGGACATTCCCAACAATCTTCCACTTGTACTGGAATCATCTATTCCTTTAATTCCTTTGTAGCTATATCTCAATCTAGCATAAGGCAAGCACTGTGTCATCCTTATTCAACCAGATTACGTTTATCGAATCCCGATTTGCACTGATGAAAAACAAACGACTGACAATCACCTCGTTTGAGCGCGGCCACGCATTTCCAGTATCAAATCTTCGATAGGCCCAGAGATATTTAACTCCTGTTATATAGGAGGTACAAATCCCATCTTGTTCCATCCATGTCTCTTTTATATTTCATGATACGCCTAATCAGTGTCTTTATGATCACCAGTTACGGCTGACGTTTGACAAAGTCAAGACGAACCAATCCATATAAGAGAGGACATGATGAACTCAGGTCTAAGAACTACTCTCTTTAGTCGTAATGAGAAACTCTTATGACACTCATATAACATCTTGTAGAGTTCTCATTAACGGGTCAAGTCCGATCATGTGTTCTCTATCACATATCTATGTGATTGACTTTAATACACTTTTTAATGACTCCATGAAACATGGTCATCAGTCACCTCACATACTAGTCTCACGTGGTTGTTAATGTCCCACGTTAACAACCTCGACCAGGGACCATTATAATTTATGTCATTTATTGCTTATAGGGTTTCATGATCAAGTCACATACTTGATGGCCTATAAAATGTCATAAATTACTTTGGGACAATATATATACATATTTAATTAACACAATTAAATAATGCTGAAACAATTTCATTAAAATAACATAACTATTATGTCTTTGTGAACATCATGTCATAACTAAAACAAATACAACTCCCACTGAAATCAAGATCATATCTTAAGAAATCTAATGCATACAACAGTTGTATGAAACTCATGCTTAGGCCTTGGGAGAGGCTTGGTCAGTGGATCAACAACATTCTCATCCGTCGGGACTCTGCTGATCTTCACATCTCCTCTATTCACAATATCACGGATAAGGTGATATCGCCTTTCTATGTGTTTGGATTTCTGGTGTGATCTAGGTTCCTTTGCTTGCGCAATGGCTCCATTGTTGTCACAATACAAAGCCACTGGCTCAGAAATGCTAGGAATCACACCAAGTTCAGTGATGAACTTCTTGATCCAAACAGCCTCCTTTGCCGCTTCAGAAGCAGCGAGGTACTCAGCTTCAGTTGTGGAATCTGCTACAGTGTCCTGCTTGGAACTCTTCCAGCTTACTGCGCCGCCATTCAGGCAGAAGATGTAACCAGATTGCGATCGGAAATCATCTTGGTCTGTCTGAAAACTTGCATCTGTGTAACCACTTACTACCAGCTCATCACTTCCTCCATACACCAAGAATTTATCCTTAGTATTCCTCAAATACTTCAGAATATTCTTGACTGCTGTCCAGTGACTTTCACCTGGATCCGATTGGTATCTACTCGTCATGCTTAAAGCACAAGCAACATCTGGACGAGTACAGAGCATGGCATACATGATGGATCCCAACGCCGAGGCATAGGGAATCCGACTCATGCGATCTCGCTCAGCAGGTGTCTCAGGGCACTGCTTCTTGCTGAGACTTATGCCATAAGACATTGGTATGAAGCCCTTCTTGGAATCTTGCATTCTGAACCTGTGTAAGACCTTATCGATATAAGTGTCTTGACACAGTCCAATCAACTTGTTTGATCTATCTCTATAGATTCTTATTCCAAGAATATACGCGGCTTCTCCCATGTCTTTCATTGAAAAACAACTTCCGAGCCAAGTCTTAACAGACTGTAACAACGGAACGTCATTTCCGAGAAGAAGTATGTCATCTACATACAACACGAGAAATGCAACTGCGCTCCCACTAGTCTTCTTGTAAACACATGGTTCTTCTTCGCTTCTAATGAAATCAAACTTTTTGACTGCTTCATCAAAACGAAGATTCCAACTCCGAGATGCTTGCTTCAATCTATAAATGGATCGATGAAGTTTGCATACTTTCCTAGCTGCATTTGGATCGATGAAACCTTCGGGCTGTGTCATGTACACATCCTCTTCCAGAATTCCATTAAGGAAAGCTGTTTTCACGTCCATTTGCCAGATCTCATAATCATAATGAGCAGCTGTTGCTAGGAGAATCCGAATGGATTTAAGCATGGCGACAGGTGAATAGGTTTCTTCATAGTCAATACCATGAATTTGTTTGAAACCTTTTGCCACTAGCCTTGCTTTATATATCTGAATATTTCCATCCACATCAATTTTCTTCTTGAAAATCCATTTACACTCAATGGGTCTTGCACCATCGGGTAAATCAACCAAAGTCCATACTTGGTTCTGTGTCATGGATCCCATTTCGGATTCAGCGGCTTTCAGCCACTTTGCGGAGTCAGGGCTCATCATTGCTTCTTCGAAATTCGCTGGTTCGTCACTGTCAATGATTAACAAATCATGACAATTGGTTACGAGAAATCCATATCTCTCGGGTTCGTGACGGATCCTTTCGGATCGGCGAATTTCAGGCTCCACAGGCGCCGTCTCTACAACTCTTTGTAGATCCAACTGTTGCTCTTCCTCTACGGGTTGAGCATTTTCCTGCGGTTCTCGAACTTCTTCGAGTTGTACTTTACTCCCACTGTTTCTATTGGAAAGAAACTCTCTCTCAAGAAAAACGCAGTTCCGAGCAACAAACACTTTGTTCTCGGATTGGTTGTAAAAGTAGTATGCCTTGGTTTCCTTAGGATAACCTACGAAGTAGCATTTATCAGATTTGGGCTCGAGCTTATCTGTAATTAATCTCTTAACATAAGCTTCACAACCCCAAATCTTCAGGAAAGACACATTCGGAACATTTCCAGTCCACATCTCATGTGGTGTCTTTGCAACTGATTTTGACGGAACCCTATTTAGTGTAAACGCAGACGTTTCTAGAGCGTATCCCCAAAAGGATAATGGAAGAGTTGAGAGACTCATCATTGATCGAACCATATCTAATAAAGTCTGATTCCTCCTCTCAGACACGCCATTCCATTGTGGTGTTCCAGGAGGAGTGAGTTGTGAAACAATTCCACAATCTCTCAAATGATCACTGAATTCTTGGCTTAAGTATTCTCCTCCACGATCTGATCGAAGAGCCTTAATACTTTTGCCAAGTTGATTCTGTACTTCATTTTGGAACTCTTTGAACTTTTTAAAGGATTCCGACTTGTGTCTCATTAAATAGACATAGCCATACCTGCTGAAATCATCAGTGAAAGTAATGAAGTATCGAAAATTTCCTTTGGCACTTGTGCTCATTGGGCCGCATACATCTGTATGTATAAGGCCCAACAGGTCACTGGCCCTTTCGTTTGATTTGTTGAAAGGGGCCTTAGTCATTTTGCCTAGTAAACAAGATTCACATTTCTCACATGATTCATAATCAAATGAGCCCAAAAGCCCATCACTATGGAGCTTTTGAATCCGTTTCTCGTTTATGTGGCCCAAACGACAATGCCATAGAAAATTCTGATTCGTGTCATTTGATTTGAATCTCTTGGGGGGATGTATTGAACTATGGATTTTAAGAGAGTCTGAGGTTTTCTTAAAATTCCATGTTATTCAACTAAGGATTTTAAAATGTCTTACCAAATCCAGTGTTATTGAACATGAGATTTATTTAAAATCACTCAAAATCATTTACAATCCTCTGTTATTCAAACAACAATTTGTTAAAATCATATCAAATCCACTGTTATTGAAAATGTTTTAAGTATTGGAATTTTAATGTCTGCAGAGGATTTCAGAAGATTTTAGAAGACTTTCTTAGTTAAAAATACAAAGATCCAAATCTCATGGTTTTAGGTGGGATTATAGGGAATTTTAATACAAAATCATAACAACTTCTTTAAAATCACCCAAAATCATTAAAATCATCTAAATTTTTATTAAAACTCAAATCACTCTAAATGCCCAGTTCAATACACCCCCCTTGGTGTTAATGTTATAGATTTCTGTGCTTTGGTTTAGAACATAAAGCCCATTCTCTAATGGGCTGCTACCATAATACATATCATTGTAATCAAAAGAACAACATTTATTCTTAATTGAAAACTGATATCCTTCCAAATCCAAAACAAGAATAGAAATAATATTTCTGCTTATAGCAGGTACATAGTAGCAATTATGAAGTTCTAAAACCAAACCAGAAGGTAAAGACAAGTTAAATGTTCCTACGGCTAATGCAGCAACTCTTGCTCCATTCCCCACACGCAGGTCCACTTGTCCCCTTTCCAACGTCCTACTGTTGCTTAGGCCCTGCATATTTGTACAAATATGAGCACCACAGCCGGTATCCAATACCCAAGAAGTAGAACCAGAAGTGGTAACATTTACTTCTATAACATAAATACCTGAAGATGAAGTCTCGAAAGTCTTCTTCTTCTTCTTCTTCTTCTCTTCCAAGAATTTGTTGCAATTTCTCTTCCAATGCCCAGGCTCTTTACAGTAATGGCACTTATCAGTCTCAGATGGGCCCGGCTTGGGCTTCGGGGCTGGCGCAGGCGTGTCCTGGTTCTCAACCGGGACTGCCTTGCCCTTTCCCTTGCCTTTGCCTAGTTTCTTAAACTTCTTACCCCCTTGTACCATAAGTACATTAGGAGTGCCCTTCCTGATATTAGGCTCAGCTGTCTTGAGCATGCCATGCAGTTCAGTCAACGTCTTCGTCAAGTTGTTCATGTTATAGTTCATAACAAACTGATCATAACTTGACGGCAGTGACTGCGGAATGATGTCAGTAGCCAACTCTTGGCTAATGGGAGCATCCAGTCTCCCCAGGTTATCAATATAACCCATCATCTTAATGACATGAGGACTGACCGGACTGTCCTTTGGTAGCTTGCATTCAATGAGAGATTTAACCGTCTGGTATCTCTCAGTTCGTGCTTGCTCCTGAAACATGATTTTCAGGCTAGTAATCATCTCCACTGGCGACTCCACGTTCTTGTATTGCTTCTGCAAGTCCGAGTTCATGGTAGCCAACATGAGACAATTCACATCGACCACATCATTGGAATGCTTGTCCCAAGCACTCCTTTCTGCATGTGCAGCATTGGATCTCGGTTTTTCAGGGAGAACATTTTCAAGGACATAGTCCCGCTTCTCCTGCTTGAGAACAATTCTCAAGTTCCAATACCATTCGAGAAAATTCGATCCATTTAACTTGTCCTTCTCAAGGACGGATCACATGGAGAAAGAATTATTATGAGTAGTAGTCATAGCTGAGAACATAGAAAAGAAAAAGGTTTAGTTATGATGTTCAAGAAATAAGAAATCTTAACTTTTAAGAAAACTCGCATTATATTCAATCAATGCTTCCTCAGATGAATATAATGATCCAAGATCCATACTTCACTAAACTTGAGTGAGCCACTGGCTATCACCCAAATTTAGCTATATAGGTAAGCAACAACTTTGCTAGTTATATCCAATATAACTCTTGGTTGTGGATCGACATCTCATGTCCAATCCACCTGATGTCTCTGGGCCCAAAACGATTTTGATAGCCCAGTCAAGCAAACCAATCTCTTCAGTCATGTAATTGTTGATGCCTTGCACTGCAAGCCCATTAACACGATTACTTCCTGCCTTACTCATGTAATCGTTGATACCTTGCACTGCAAGCCTATCGTACAATGAAATGAGTCTTGACAGTTGACAAGATTGGAAAGACATCAAGTATCACTTGATATTTGGTTGAGGAACAGGACCATTTAAAACGTTTAGTTTTACTATGTTTTAATTCTTATAATTAATTAATCCGCGATAACCAATCAATCCAATTGATCCGGTTTTGAATGCCGGTAAGCATCGATCGATGCTACGTTAGCATCGGTCGATGCCAACCTAATCAAAACAATCGCCATCAAACCATTCACAGTGTTCGACCATTATTAACCAAGCTCGATAACCGGTCCAATCCAATTGAACCGATCCAACAATCTCGCGAGGCTGTGTCGATCGATGCAACAATTGTATCGATCGACACTAGGCGAAAACTAGGTTTACTCGGGTTTTCGCCCTACATCGATCGTTGCCGGATTGGCAACGATCGGCACCATGCGAAAAACCCTAAATTTTATTCGGGTTTTCGCCCTGCATCGATCGATGCCGGATTGGCATCGATCGACACCATGCGAGAAAACCCTTAAATGTTTTCGATCAGAACCCTAAACTAGGTTTTCATGAAAACGAATTTTAGCATGCTTGTATCAATTATACAAAGATCTAGATTCAACTAATCTAATCATCATGCTACAGATTCAATGGAACCCTAAAGCTCTGATACCACTGAAGGAATTTCTAGCAGTTCTAATCAGGATTAGCAACCCTAGTCTGAATTCCGAGCCTAGGATCTAAGGTTCATGTAATTGAATCTATCAGATCTCGAGATTACCTGATGAATATGCAGCGGAAGTGTTTGCAGATAATCGAGATCACGAAGCGCCTCAAGTGCTGCGCCTCTACTGGTATCCACACGCACACAAACTGGACCGCAGGGATGCTAGTGCCTTACAGAGATCTAATCTCCAGAGAGGTTTCTTTCTATGTTCTGGTGGCTGTGAATTAGGTTAGAGACGAGTTTAGGTCGACCATATATCTTATATATGTCGGCTTAAACTACAACGGAATTAACCAACGATTAAACCAAATTAATCTGATTAATCCGCGAGTGCATCGATCGATGCACTAACTGCAACGATCGACACTCCCCAGAACATTGATATCGAATGCATATCAAATATGCATTCATTGGATCATTACATTAATGATCAACCTCGTCTATGACGCCCATATTGCTTAGGTGTGTGACCCTGTAGGATCATATAACACTAGCAATGAGTTCTCAACTCATTGATCATAAGTGGCTTCTAGCAAAGCGTTATGACTACCTAGTGTTATGTGATTGTCTCATCTCGACTATACGACTTTTACTTAGAGCAAGTACAGTAGATTTCAGGACATTCCCAACACCATGTACATTTGAGCTAAATTTGTGATTTAGGGATTCATTGGAAATTGATGAATTTATGGATTGAATTGGTCTCGGTTTTACCGTTTAACCATTGTCATGGATCGATTTCTCCTATAAATTGGTAACAAATGCATTTCACTGGTTGAATCGTATTGCATTATAAGTATATTGGGGTAGTAGTACTGTTAGATGATGTATAACTAGTAAAATTGGTATTGCTGTAAATCATGAATTATTGATATTTGTTTGACAGGACATAATGAGCAGGAACGTAAGCATACATTTTAAATGCCAAGATTGCATGTATAGTATAATGTTGAAGACATCAGTGGAGGAGATAACAATGTCAATGATAGAAGCTAGGATATACAAGAAGCTTTGTTTAGATTAAAGTAACGTTAAATTGCATTTGAGTTACATTCCTCTGCTGGTTAGATGTGAGGAATAGTGGATTTTCGTGATGATGAGGATCTGTTTGTTTATCTATCGTCTGTTGATAAAGAGAACCGTAAATGTATTTTGTTTGTGGAGGTGTTGACTGCATCTGAGGGTTCTCCTACATCGGAACTGCTCGAGCCACAGTCGAGAGTGGAGAAAAGTTCTTTTGGTATGAACTATGACGAGTTGCATCGAACTGATGATGAAACCGTAGAAATAGGACCCAAGGCCATTGCGTTGTATGAAGAGAAAGGACAAGAAAATCAACAAGAGGAGGTAATAGAGAATGATGATGTTACATTACATGATAAATGTAAGACTCAAAAGGGTAACGATATTGATCCATCGAATATGTGTGATGAATGTAAGACTCAAAAGGGTAATGATATTTATCCATCGGATATGCGTGAGGAATATGTTGAGGAACCACCTTCTATTGAAGTTGTTCGGTTTGTACAGCCATGGGAAGATGGTTTGGGTTGGAGTGTGCACCAAGAATTTCCAACTTATACTGTAATTGTAAGTTGGTAGATAAAGTCGCATTTGAGAACTACTTTGATTATATTATAACACATTCTGATAAATGGTGATGGGTGGCTAAATGTGCTCAACCAAGCTGTAAATGGGGTTTACGAGCATCAAGGATTCAAAATACAGATGTTCTCTATTAGAACGTACAGGAAGATGCACACATGTAACCGGACTACTAACATGGATCATAGGAGAGGCTCATCGCAACTAGTTGCAGATCTTATGATGAATATCCTGGGAAATACGAAACTCATGTTCCTAATCATCATTGATCTTGTCAAAAGAAAATGTGTTGTTGGTATATCATACTCCACTGCGTTACGAGGGAAAATTAAAGCAGTCTGTGATATGCGTGGTAGTGCAGAAGATAGCTACATGATGATGTATTGTTATTTATTCATGTTGGAGCAGGTCAATCCTGGGACAATAACGAATGTATAATTGGATGAGGCGGGAAAATCCATGTACTTATTCATAGCATTGGGAGTAAGTATTGAAGGGTTTCAGTGCATGAGGAAAGTGATAATGATGAATGCAATTTTTCTAAAGAATGGATATGGTGGTGTACTAGTCTTCGCCATAGCTCAGGATCCTAATCGCCACATCTATCCCATAACGTTTTGTATACGAGACGGTGAGAATATTGCTAGTTGGGCCTGGTTTTTCGAGCAGTTTAAAATGGTTGTACCCGACTCTCCCGGATTGGTATTTGTGAGTGACAGAAATGCAAGCCTCATCAACGCCGTAGCTAATGTGTATCCATGAACTCATCGCGGATACTGTTTATGGCATTTGTCTCAAAATGTAAAAGGTCATGCTGGTAGCGGAAATAAATTTATATGCGCATTTAGATTCCAGGAGTGCGGTAAGGCTAACACGATGGATCAGTTCAACACTCGTTATGAGTCGTTTAAGGTGAGATTTCCTTCCGCCTACAAATATGTGGAGGAAACCACCAATAAAGCAACATGGGCAAGAGTTTTTTCTCCAGCTGACAGATACAACCAAGACACAAGCAACTCTGTGGAATGTCTGAACAAAACCTTTAGGGAAGCGAGGAGGTACTCCTTAATACCCCTGCTCGGCACGATCGTGAGACAATTTTCTGTTTGGTTTAACGAGCATAGGGTCTCAGAAATGGCTGACAACAAACTGGTGCCTCTCGTTGAGATCTTCGTGTACGTTAACTGAATTCATCATTTTCCCACCAGACGCTTCTACTTTATCCATTCTTGAGTTAGATTCTCGCAGTAACCCACTCTTCTCAAACCATTCTGGTGTCACAAAGCAATGTGATGTACGGTGTCAAACAACACGTTTGTTTCTAAACTTCCAACAATCAAGATCCCTACATTCCCCTAGAATGCTAAGAACCCTACATTTATGCATGCAATGCTATGCTATTTATTCCAAATCGTTAGCCGGCTACCACATATTCAACAAAGCCAAATCCGATGGAGTTCGTGATCGTGTGCTTGATACCGAAATAGAGTTACATCAGTTATCCTCAAAGTATTATTTGACGGAGTTGTGGGCATTGGCATATTGCATGTCGATTTATATAGTACCGGATATGTCTACATGGAATATCTCGGATTACATCAAAGAGAAGCAGATCTTACCTCGGGATCGCATCATAAAGAAGGATCGAAAGAAAGTACTAAGGTTTCCATTGAGCGGAGAAGGGGGCAGGGGAAAAGGAATAGAACACAGAATAAAAGGTGGCCAAGAACACTATCGTGGATGGTATTTGGCGACCACTTCTAGCTTTATTTTGGCTTTTAGCTTTTTTGGTATGTAAAAAAAACTAAGTCAAGCTAGTTTCCGTTATATTAGTTGACTTTGATTACGTCAAACTGTGTACTACTAGTATTACTGCGTAATGCTGAAATTAATTGATTTGAAATTAAGAGTAATGTTGACAACCTAAACCAAAAAACCATATAAAATCACATGTGTTATTAAAACTAGAATAATGTAAGTAAGCAAATTTTGACAAATTTAGCAAATATGTGTCGCTATGAAGTAATATCGACAATACATTCCTTGTACTTCTAGGAACACTTTCTATTTGACACACCAACTTAGGAAGGAAAAGTTACCGAAATCTACATTTCAATTATATTAATGCATAGGACAATCCTGATTACATGTTGAAACAACAAAATAAACTGTAAAACTAGAAAATTAAAGTTTTAGCGTAGGTTATACTAATTTAATTGGTAAACACCCAAAGTAGAACTATTTGGGATTTCTGTACAACTATTATCTTACGTAGAACTAAGGGTTTTTTTGGCAGGAAAATTAAAAATTTAGGAGGCCGAGGCGCCAAAACTCGGTTATTTTTAACATTTAAGATCTAGCTCTCCCTCGACTCTCTCTCTCTCTATCTCTCTCTCTCTCTCTTTCTCTCTCTCTATCTCTCTCTCTCTCTCTCTCTCTCTCTCTCTCTCTCTCTCTCTCTCTCTCTCTCTCTCTCTCTCTCTCTCTCTCTCTCTCTCTCTCTCTCTCTCTCTCTCTCTCTCTCTCTCTCTCTCTCTCTCTCTCTCCTTGGTTATGGATCCTTACGAGGAAAGGAAACACATGAAGCAATTGAAGAAGCATTACGACATGTTGTTTTTCGTCGTCGATGGCCAATATGGAATCCCTAAACGTTGTCCATGTGGTGGACGAGTAATTCACGAAGTCTCTCCTACTCCAAAGTAGCTGAGCGATTCTGATACTTTACCAGGACTAAGATACTTCACTTGCAATCAATTTAAGGTAAATCTATATGAGATTCTTGGTTGTAGAACTAGTAATACTATGTTAAACTAAATGATATTATAGGTTGTAAAACTAGTAATACTATGTCAAACTAAATGATATTGTGGGATGTAGAACTAGTAATACTATGTCAAACTATATGAGAATCTGTTTTTTTATTTGTAGGATGAGATGGCCTTCACTTTCGTCAGCCATGGGTTTTCGATGTCGAACAGGAGATTGAGATGTTAACTAAGACGGTTGATGAGCAGCATGGGATGATTCAAGACATGCGTACTGAGATTGCCAAGCTTAAGGCATTAGTGGCAGGGCTTACTAAGGATGTTTAACAAGTTGTTACTTCGGATTTGTGCTTTTTGTTTGTTATTTAAGAATTATAATGTTATCTGGATTTGGGTTGTCAGATTAAAACATGTTCTTTTTTTAAAAGCAACAATTCATTGGCTATTTGTTTGCTTTTTCCGGATCTAGGCCCCAATTTCTATTTATCATATTGGTGGATTGTCTCTAGTGGTTCTGCGTTCTACTGTGAACAATCCGTTTAGCTCAGTTCTAGAGGTGCTCTTTCTCATTTGTTTTGGGATTTGGGTGCTTGTCTTCGTCTTGCTTCTAATGGTGAGGTTGATTTGTGTTGCGAGTGTGCTTGTCCTCGTGTTTGGTTGCTTCAGTATAGATCATGCGGTTCTTTTTCCGTTTTTCGGTTTCGGATCTCCGGCTCAATCTTTAGGATTTGAAGCTTCAGCTCTCCTCGCATCAAGTCGTCAGCTGTCGTTCGGTTAAAGCTAGTTCCTTCGACGCTTCGGTCTATCTACATACGGTTTGTCTCGTGGCTTCTAAGATGTGGAAGCAAAATAATAAGTCTCAGTGGATGAAGTCTAATAAATTTTGACTTTGGATGTTTTAGTTATCTTCCCTCTTGATTCGTGGTGGCTCTTCGTACTATGGTGTCTTGGTTTTAGGGTTTGATCTGGCTTTGTTTTTATATGTGGTGTTTAGTCGTTTGTTTGTATTGTTTGTTGCTTTAGCTCCGGGGTGTCTCTTATATTTGTTAGCTTGTTGCTCATCCGCTAACTTCAATGCTCTGTAGGTTCGTGTAATCCGCCAGCTTTGATTCCAATAGTTATGTATAGCCTTAGTTTATTTTATAATGAATGAAATTTTCTATTGAAAAAAAAGAGTAATAGATGTCAAGGAGATTTATATCTCTGATGGTAGAGGGCTCGCTTAACATGCAATATGGTTTAGGGGATCGATAACCCCGCATCTCCATTTCTCTTTTTATTTTTTATTTTTTTAAATTCAGTTTTGTTACTCGATGAAAAAAGTCAACTATCGAATGATATATTGCTCGGAATTTTTGCAAGTCGAAAATATGAAAGTGGGAAAACGTAAGTCCCAAGAAACAGTGACCTAAGGTTTCTAATTTCTCATGATGTTTTTCGACGGCAATTTGGACTAAAAATAGCGGACTAAATTATCTTCCGACAGCGACAGATAACAACTCATGAGCTAAAGAGACCATCTTTTGACTATAAAATATGTACGCAGAGGTAGCGAGATTCAACAGAGGAAAAAGGCAATACCTCTTTGTTTAGTTTCTGGATAGAAAGAAGAAGAAGATGGAGCCGAAATACGATCGAGCTAGTGAGGTAAAAGCATTCGACGAAATGAAGATCGGAGTGAAGGGTCTCATCGACGCCGGAATCGAAAAGATCCCGCGTATTTTCCATCACCCGGATCTCAATCTAACCGATCCAAATCCACCAACGATGATGATGATCCCAACAATCGATCTCGGAGGTGGCGTGTTCGAATCCACAGTCATGAGAAAGAGCGTGATCGCAAAGATCAAAGAAGCTGTGGAGAGATTCGGGTTTTTCCAGGCGATTAACCATGGGGTTCCGATCGATGTGATGGAAAAGATGAAAGCTGGGATTCGTGGGTTTCATGAGCAAGACTCTGAAGTGAGGAAAAGGTTCTACAGCCGAGATAGTACAAAAAAGGTTACTTACAGAACTAATTTCGATCTTTATAGCTCTCCATCTGCGAACTGGAGGGATACTTTAAGCTGCTTTATGTCTCCCGATGTTCCAAAAACAGAGGAATTACCAGAGATTTGTCGGTAAGATTCTAAAAATCCAAACTTTATATTTTGATATTTATTGTTGATGGGTTTTATTGGTCGGAATGTTCTAGGGAGATCATGTTGGAGTATTCAAAGCGAGTGATGGGATTAGGGGAGTTAATCTTTGAGCTTTTATCAGAAGTTTTAGGGCTGAATCCTAACCACTTGAAAGAAATGGATTGCACAAAAGGTTTATTGTTGCTCTGTCATTACTACCCTCCTTGTCCTGAGCCTGATCTAACTTTCGGCACAAGTCCGCATTCAGACAGATCGTTTCTCACTATTCTTCTTCAAGACCACATTGGTGGGCTTCAAGTTCATCAGAATGGTTACTGGGTCGATGTTCCTCATGTTCCTGGAGCTCTTCTCATCAACCTCGGAGATCTCTTACAGGTGAGTTTATTATTGTGACCTAAATTAAAGCATTAATCTATACTCATATGTCTGAATATTGGTTTACAGATTATAACGAATGACAAGTTTGTGAGCGTGGAGCATAGAGTTTTGGCTAACAGAGGTAAAGAGCCTCGTATTTCAGTCGCGTCTTTCTTTATACATCCTTTACCAAGTTTGCGAGTATATGGACCGCTGAAAGAGCATTTGTCTGAAGAAAGTCCTCCCAAGTATAGAGACACTACCGTCACTGAGTACACGAACCGATTCGTAGAGAGAGGACTTGATGGGAAGTCTGTGTTGCATCAGTTCAAGATCTGATAAAAGCTTTGGACTTACCATGACATATCCAAAGCCTTCTGGGGTTTTTCACTTGATTGATGTGTACGCTATAAAAGAAGATTATTGCACACTCAAACGGATATATGATGCTGCATTCTAGGCTACTCTTAGCTGCCCGCTTTGGCTAGTATCCAAACAATTATTGTGTATCCGAATAATGTGGACGATATGTTAAACCTTTTATATTCTATTTGCCATAAACTTAGATTTTCCTTTTCTAATCATCAAACTGATCTGATGGGAACAAGCCGCCCAGGGCATAGCACCATAAAACATTGGATTTTGCCCTGAAATTTTAAAGAGCTAATATATTTAGGTTTTATGGTTCCAAATTGTTAAAAAAAAATAAAAATAGTAAGATTTACACTTAAATATTTATAACCCCTAAATTCAGAGTTACCCTATCTATACTATTAAATCAAAAGTACAAAATAGAAAATGTCCAAATTTTTTCAATTATTTACAGCCAATGTCACTCGTTTTCTTTATTAGTTTTCTCCATAATTAAGGGCAAAAGTGTATTTAAAATTTTGTAGTGCATTTAAAAAAACTATACACAAGCATACACAAGAATATTTCAAATTTTTAATAATTCCTTTACAAACAACATTAATAACTAGAATATCTTCCATTTAAACAAAAAAAAATATTTAAAATATTATTTATAAGAACTTTCCAAATAAGTTGATCGCATAATATAAATGCAATTAAATACTTTCGAAAATCATAATTAAATATAACAATAATAAATTTATATAATACTTACTTTCGCAAATCTCATCTATAATATTTTATGAAAATATTCACAACTTTATGAAACTATTGTTTTGCTAATTTATCAAAAGAAAAAATAGAAGCTTTTTATTTGGTTTTGATTTCAAAATTCATTTAAATATTAAAGATTTTATTTAACAAAATCTTAACAATATCAATTTAGTTATGGATAATTCTAATATTTCTCGAACTTATGGAAATATTCGAAAAGATGATAAAACTTATATTAATTCAAAATTTTAATTATGGAAACAATATTATTATACGAATGTTCTCCAGTTTCATAGGGATTTTTTAAATTGAATACAAATCAATTTATTTAAAATTTTTAATCTTATTATTAAAGGAGAAGTACAAAATATAATTTGCCCTTAGTTTTCACTTTAATTACAATCATGTCATTTAATTTCTTTATTAATTTTAATGCTAAATAATTTCGAAAATATTAAATAAAAGGAAATATATTTATGGTTAAGATATTTTCGTTAATCATAATATATTTATTTTTGGAAATTAATTAATTCAAAATTAACTAATCATATTAGTAATAATATTTATTTTGTAAGTATTTAATCTACAAATATTTTATAAAAAAAATTAACTAACACAATCGAAATCAAAAAGTATTTAAGATACAACTATCAGTATTTAATTAATATTAAAAATTTTAAATATTAATATTATAAATATGATTTGCATATTAATAAATAAAAAAAATTTTACATACGTATTTTATATTAATTAGTTAAATAAAAAATATTATATTTCCAAAATAAAAACAATCTCCCACCTTAAAGTAAACTATTTTTCTTATTAATAATTGAGAATATTTTATATATAGTTTTATTTATATTAGTTAAAAGCAAAAAAAAAGTAAATCTATTTTAGAAATTAATTAGTTTTTGGCATGTATAGAAATTTTTGACCCAATCATTAATTGTTTGACCCAAATTTACTAGATTTTCAAAAAAATAAATAAAGCAATTCAATTTTAGAAATTAATTACAACTAATATTTTTGGAAACATTAACAAAAACAAAATTTAATATTTTTAATTTATTATTCTTAATTATTTGACATTAAATTTATCATCATTAATTTTAAAGATACAAAATATATAAACAATAAATCTACGCAACATATTCAGTATAAATCATTATTATTATTACATTCTTAATATCTCATTTTTTATAAATTATATCATGTTAAAAAATTACAAAAGACCAAAAAGAGAAAAAAACTAAAATACACAAAACATATAGTTTACTTAAATGAATTTTTAATTTATTTAATATATTTGTATAACATAAAATGCTATTTTTATGTCCAAATTTTTAGTCTATACTATTAAAACAAAAGTACAAAATAGAAAATGTCCAAATTTTTACAATTATTTACAGTCAATGTCACTCATTTTCTTTATTAGTTTTCTCCATAATTAAAGGTAAAAGTGTATTTAAAATTTTGTAGTGCATTTAAAAAAACTATACACAAGCATACACAAGAATATTTCATATTTTTAATAATTCCTTTACAAACAACATTAATAACTAGAATATCTTCCATTTAAACAAAAAAAAATATTTAAAATATTATTTATAACAACTTTCCAAATAAGTTGATCGCATAATATAAATGCAATTAAATACTTTCGAAAATCATAATTAAATATAACAATAATAAATTTATATAATACTTACTTTCGAAAATCTCATCTATAATATTTTATGAAAATATTCACAACTTTATGAAACTATTGTTTTGCTAATTTATCAAAAGAAAAAACAGCATTTTATTTGGTTTTGATTTCAAAATTCATTTAAATATTAAAGATTTTCTTTAACAAAATCTAAACAATATCAATTTAGTTATGGATAATTCTAATATTTCTCGAAGTTATGGAAATATTCGAAAAGATGATAAAACTTATATTAATTCAAAATTTTAATTATGGAAACAATATTATTATACGAATATTCTCCAGTTTCACAGGGATTTTTTAAATTGAATACAAATCAATTTATTTAAAATTTTTAATCTATATTATTAAAGGAGAAGTACAAAATATAAACTGCCCTTAGTTTTCACTTTAATTACAATCATGCCATTTAATTTCTTTATTAATTTTAATGCTAAATAATTTTGAAAATATTAAATAAAAGGAAAGATATTTATGGTTAAGATATTTTCGTTAATCATAATATATTTATTTTTGGAAATTAATTAATTCAAAATTAACTAATCATATTAGTAATAATATTTATTTTGGAAGTATTTAATCTACAAATATTTTATAAAAAAAAAAATTAACTAACACAATCGAAATCAAAAAGTATTTAAGATACAACTATCAGTATTTAATTAATATTAAAAATTTAAATATTAATATTATAAATATGATTTTCATATTAATAAATAAAAAAAAATTACATACGTATTTTATATTAATTAGTTAAATAAAAAATATTATATTTCCAAAATAAAAACAATCTCCCACCTTAAAGTAAACTATTTTTCTTATTAATAATTGAGAATATTTTATACAGTTTTATTTATATTAGTTAAAAGAAAAAAAAAAGAAAATCTATTTTAGAAATTAATTAGTTTTTGGCATGTATAGAAATTTTTGACCCAAGCATTAATTGTTTGACCCAAATTTGCTAGATTTAAAAAAAAAATAAAGCAATTCAATTTTAGAAATTAATTACAACTAATATTTTTGGAAACATTAACAAAAACAAAATTTAATATTTTTAATTTATTATTCTTAATTATTTGACATTAAATTTATCATCATTAATTTTAAAGATACAAAATATATAAACAATAAATCTACGCAACATATTTAGTATAAATCATTATTATTATTACATTCTTAATATCTCACTTTTTATAAATTATATCATGTTAAAAATTTACAAAAGACCAAAAAGAGGAAAAAAAACTAAAATACACAAAACATATAGTTTACTTAAATGAATTTTTAATTTACTTAATATATTTGTATAACATAATATATGCTAATATGAGTTTTAATTGTTGTCAAAATATCATTAGAATTAATTAGAACTGAGAATTTGGTTCAAAACTTGCGACCCTACCTCATTAAATCCACCTCGGGAGAAGTATATATCTAATAATTAAATTTAAAACCATTAAATTAAGGGTTATGAGGATGAGAATTTTGAATATGACGGTTGGGTGATCTTTTACTTTTGGTAAAACGGGTTGCTAGAAACCACAATTTTTTATAATTAAATTATAAATATTTAACTAATTTTAGAATAAATATTATATAATTAAATATATTAATAAAAATATTATTTTTTAATATTTATTTAATGTATATAATATTAATTTATATTATTAAAAAATCTATTATAACATAATACATCTATACTGTTAAAATAGAAGCAAAAAATTAAATATACCATTAGTTTTCTGGTTAATTACAATATATACCATTTAATTTATTTATTAATTTTAAAATTTCATTAAGACTATAAATGTTTTTCCATTTTTTCTTTAAAATATTTATATTTATTCTAAAATGAACGTAGATAAATAATAAAACACTTCTTTTTTCCTAAAATATTTACAAAATCTAAATCAATGTCAAAAACACTTATTTTCTTTCCGATTAAATAGCAAATAAACTATAAAACCAATTAAACACAAAATCTTCCAAAATATTATTGAATACCTAGATAAAGATCTAAACGGTAAAATAAAACTTAAAAGCAAATCTAAACTAAATGTAAATAAAACAAATCTACAAAATATTCTCAATTCATATATATGTTTCCATTTAACTAAAAAACAAATCTTCTATTATATAATATATTGTCGAAAAGATTGTATTTTTTTCTTCTTCTAAAAACGTGTATAATTACGTTCCAAATATATCTATTCAAAATAATTAAGTTTAAATATATATATATATATATATATATATGTACACATATAATCTACGCTTTTAAAACATATTATTCTGATACTGTTTAGCGACTACTTCTATAAATACATTACCTACAGCTAACCTAAACCTATATTAAAGCTATTTTATATAAAAATTAATTGTCTTTGTTTTATTTACTATCAACAACCTATTATTAAGAAAATAGGTTCTATTGTTGTTTTTACTAATTTTTCTGATGTCAAATCTTTTTAAACAGGTTGGCAAATATGTACCAACGTCCTCCAACTTTTTAATACACCACTAGAGATACATCAGAACTCATTTGATTTGATGACACAATAAGTAAAATAATATTGGAATGTTTCTTATGTTAACCAAATTCTCATGCTAAACATCCAACGATTATTTTAATGTTAACGTTATCTAATCAGCTTTGTCTTTTTGACTGCAGGGAATAAATATCCATACAACATGTATAAAGATAATCAAATCAATAAATCATCACAATAAACAAAGGTAAATATGGAATTTTTCTAGACCTCTATAGGAATTGATGTTTTATGCTCGCTAATTTTGTCATACTTATGTTTCTTTGTCTCAGCTTTTAATCTTTACCATGTTAAAATAAAAGCAATACAATAAAGAAAAAGATTTTTAACAATTTTTCTAAGAGGTATCAAAATTGAAATTTGAAAATCACATAAGAATTTTAAAGTTCGATAGGGAAGCTGTTCGCTCTTACCCTCGTGCAAGGTATATTGAGATTATAAAGTATAATAGGATCGGTTTACTGATCCTATTATTGAGTCCTCCGCTACTATTATTGTCTCTCGAGAAACGGCATAATAACAAAAAAAATTATCATATAGAGTTTACTAAAATTATAGTTTAAAATATATATATATATATATATAGAGAGAGAGAGAGAGAGAGAGAGAGAGAGAGAGAGAGAGAGAGAGAGAGAGAGAGAGAGAGAGAGAGAGAGAGAGAGAGAGAGAGAGAAGGAAAAATGAAAATTTTCCTTTTATTTATCAAATATTGAAAATCTTATCAAATTTTTCAAAATTTTCTAATAGCAATAATTAAAATATTAGTTTTTAGTTTTTGCTTCAAGTCTTTTTTGTAAAATAAACATCTTTATTGTTCCATTTATATTGTTAAATTAAATTCTAAAAATTAGTTACTTAAAAACAAAACTTATAAACTATTAGATTTATTTTCAATTTTAACATATAAATTAATAATATAATAATTAGCGTTTTTATAATTTTACTATCTACTAATATTACAAAACAATTATAAACTATATAATAATAACATCACCTAGACAACCAAATTGTCAACAAATCTCAAACCTCCACATCTACTTATGAAAATATATAAAATAGAATATATTAGCATTTATAAATATATATTACACCCGTCCACGGGTAAATGAAAACCATCATATTTTAAATATTTTGTGTCATAATATGCTCAATAATATACATTTGTATAAATAAAATATAATTTCAACCCATAAACTGATAATTTAGAAACTAAAATTAGTTGAAAATAATAGAAGTTGTTATTTCCAAGTAAATTAAAATTCATTTTTACAATAAAGTATAAAACTAATAAAGATAAATTTTATAATTTTTTATAAAAAATTGCAAGTCTAAAAAAAACTTCCGAACATAAAATAAAAATATACATAACAAATTACTTATATTTGGATTAATAATATATATTCACCACCATATTACATATATGCTTTATATATTATACTAACTACTCCATAAAGATAAAAATGCTCAAATCTTAAAAAACAACAATAAAATATATATTTTAAAAATAAGATAGATTACTTTTACAAATATAAATCTACATGCTATAAAAAACATAATTGTGCGTCCTTGGCGTGAATCATTATCATTTACAAAAATAAATAAAAAAATAAGCTATATAAAATCTATATATATATATATATATATATATATATGTTCAACATATCTCAAACATCTAAATTTAATATTAATAATATGTTATAAAAATATATTATCATTTACAAATATATTATTTATACAAAAAATATCAATAAACATCAACTTCCAAGCATTTGACTTTGACAAGACGGTTTGACTATAAGAATATGTGTAATCGAAACAATGAACATGTTGGTATTGAAACGATGAACAGGTTGGAAACCGTGTTTATAATGATATAACTAAGAAAAGACTTGGAATGTTTAGACTTTGGAACCAATTCCGAGAGGAAACTAGTTCAGTCTTCTAAACAGGTTCTCAAAGTACAAATCGGAACAATGAAAAAGAAATTACAAGAGCTGGAGTGTAATAAATTTGGGATCCCTTCATAAATGATCTTGATAGATCTTATCGAGTTTGTGGACTAAAGGCCAAACAAAACTCCTCTTGCAGCTTCTGGTGAAGATATGACCAATGTGTTTTAAACTTCCTAGCTTAAGACTCAGGATTGGTCCATAAGTTTTTGAGAGGTTTGCTAAATTAAAAGTGATGTGGATTATCTCTGGCTATGTGAATGCTTCCGATGATGGGTGACCGTGGAGGTCCACGATGCAGCACAGTGGCCCCACGAGATAAAGCAAAAGAAGAAGAATATGAAATTTGGACCACATCTTGCTCAAAGAAAAAGAGAATTGGACCTATTCACAACAGGAGCCATTAACTTCACCAGTATAATGATAGAGTCAGGTGGCAGCAAGAGACTAGCCAGAGATAGAAATTGATATAAATCGAAGTTGGACGGTTGAGGACGGCTAAGTGCATGAAACACGTGCAATGGCTAAGTGCATGAAACACGTGCAATGGATTTTTCGAGACTGGTACGGTGGTACCATAATAATAATTGGTTAATGGACTTGTCGTAGGTTGTATAAGTGAGGTTAATGCTATAAAACAATTAACAACCGACGATAGTTTTTGACCGCAAAACTTACCGTCGTTTCTAAAGCTGACTTAGAAAGATTTTATGTCCACTACTACAAGATTATTGCGTATTGATAGCAGTTAAAGATAACGTTTTGATTGTTTCTGCTATCTTTGATCCTTAGTATGTTTTTAGATAGCGTTTGAATATTTAAAAACGCTATTAAAAAGTATACGAGGCAAAAAATGAATTAATCCGCGATTTTTTGGTTTGGCGCCTGGTTTTTAATAACATATCTAAAATAAATGCGCTATTAATCATTCAGCGGGACAAATGTTTTTGGTTCCCCGCCTGTTTGAAAAAAAAACATAATTGAATATAAAAAAAGGAAAAAATATTTATAAGGCAAAACTAAGAGAGAAAAAAACCCAATTTTTCCAAAACCTAGCTCGAAGACATCTTTGCATGTCTGTGAATCTCACTTTCAACCTCGAATTCTCACTTTTTCTCGGATTATCTCTTTCGCCATTAAGATATAAACCCTAATCCGACACTCTAACCACTTCCAAGCATTTGTCTTTCTGTATTTTGGGGATTATCGAGAATTGCCCAAGAACGAAGCAATTCTCTTCGTCACTGCTGAGGGATTCTCGAAGGTTAGATATTCGATACTCGACATGAACATGGATTTAGGGTTTTACAAGTTTTGTACTGATACGGCTTGATTTTTTGTTCGGTTCTTAACATGCAGATTTTTGGGTTCGAAGATACGGAAAGGTATATAAAATCGAGCTGGGGTTTAGTTTTGCGCATGTGTTCTACATATATTGTTTCATGAACTTCAATCGATTTACTGCTAGATTTTATAATGGTCATGCGATTTTTGCATTATAAGTGTATAATCGATGGTTCTTTATTTGTATGGAGCTTTGGTTTCAGAACTTGAGCTTTGTAAAGACATGTCACCCTTTCCTTGTTCTCTTTTCTGTTTTGGTTGACATTTTTTGTATGTCTAATCTGTTTTCTCTCATTATATTATATGTATGTTATCTTGGTCGTGGAGCTTTGGTCTTGATTAATCATGGAAAATTCTTGGGTTTGGCTTCCAAGGTATGGAGTTGTTTCATATTGTGATTGATGTAATTTAAATTGTTTTAGTATACCACTGAAGTTTTGGTCTTGTTTCTATATCACAGGGCTAGTCTTGAATACCACAGAGGGGCAACAGCTTTTGTGCAAGCATCATCCTTGAGATTGGGCAAACCTAGTGACATGTTCTGCCCGTGTATAGACTGCCGCAATTTGTGTCATCAGCCGGTAGAGACAGTATTGGATCATTTAGTTATTAGGGGTATGGATCAGAAGTACAAGAGGAATACATATTGGAGTTTGCATGGGGATATGAAGATTGATAAGTCAGCTGAGGATCCGAGCTCTGAATTCGAAGCCTTTGACTTGATTAGGACAGCCTTCTTTGGTGATGACGGTATCACACAGCATCAGAATGGGGATCATGCAGATAAGTTTGAAAGCAAAGAAGAATCCGAGTTTAAGAAGAAGCTAGAAGAAGCAGAAACTCCTTTGTACCCATCATGTTCCAACTACACCAAAATAGCTGCCATTATGGGACTATACCGTATCAAAGTGAAGAGTGGGATGTCTGAGAACTTCTTTGACCAGCTGCTGAAGTTAGTTCATGATATGCTTCCTAAAGAAGCTGAAGTTCCTGCTACGACGAAAATTGTACATGGAATTCATAACAAGGATGGAGAACATGATGAGAATCAGAATCAAGATGAGGAGGCAAACGCAAAGCAAGTCGATGATGAAGAGTTATCAAATCACGATGAGGAAGAGAAGAATGACAAGGAAAACGACGAGTCAGCTAATTTTAAGCATGATGCAGAGGGGGAGAGTTCAAAGCCAAAAGAGAAGGAGAAATATGCAGAGGAAGAGAGATCAAAGCAAAGAGATAATGAGAACACAACAAACAACAATGAACAAGAAGATGCAGCAAATGTTGAGCTAGACACACAACCGGAGAACAAGAAAAGGAAAACAAGAGGACCAACAAAGATGCGAGGAGTTGCTAAGAACCAAGAAGACAAGGTCGACGTCGAATTCACATCACTAGGGGAGCCTGTGGGAGAAGGATCAATCACATTATCCTCTTTTCTTGGTTCTCTGGTGAGAGAGCATGTTCCAGTACTGCTTGATGATTGGAGGCATCTGGATGATCCCACAAAAGACATTATATGGGAGGAAATACAGGTATAATCTGGTTTTGAAACTTAGTGTTTTTTTGTACGTATTGTGTAAATCATAGTAATAGTTTGAAACTTATTGTGTTTGTTGCATGGAAGGTTCAATATCAATGAAGACTGTAAAAAAGATTATGTTTTTAGACAGATGGGATGTTTGTGGGGTGCTTCTAAATCCAGACTTACTTCAAAAGTCCGAAATACAAGTAGGACGCAAATACCATTGTTGAAACCAAAAAACATCCAGTTCCTCTCGGCATGGAAAAACTGGGTGAAGAATAGAAACAGCGTCGAATTTAAGGTTATGTATCCTAAAACTTTCTTATGTTGTTTTCTGATTTTGGAACTCATTGAATAGGTTAATGCTTTTGTAGGTTCAAAGTGATAGATATAGAGAGCTGAGGAGGGCGCAGATTCCCCACACAACCAGCCGCAGAGGAATGGATCGTATGGCTCATGATATGGTACATTGAGCACTATTTTTTATTGGTTATATTCTTGATTTGAGGACAATAATTATCTTTGTTTGTTCTAGAAGAAGAAGAGTGATGATCCTTCAAAGGTGAGTAGAAGTCAAGTGTGGATAGCATGACATACTCATGAAAATGGCGATCCTGTGAGACCTGAGTTTGCTAAAAAAATTGTAAGTAAAGTATTTCATGTGTCTTTACTTATGCTCCAGTGGATTATAAATGTTTTCGAGTTTTTTTTGGAACAGGAACAAATCAAATCTATTGACAGTGAGTTAGGTTCCATAGCTAGTACTAGTATTAGGGAAGATGCAGTGAGTCAAGTATTAGGGAGAGACAAGGCTGGAAGACTTAGAGGAATGGGTAGAGGAGTTACTACAACAAAGATTGCTTTCCTGCAGGCTAGAGACGCACATGTGCAGAAGCTAGAAGCTACCCAGACAGAAATGATTAACACTATTAAAGATCTACAAAATGAAATTCGTGGCTTAGCCAAAGGAAAGCAGGTTAGTTAATCTACACTAACACTATTTACTATTCACAGTTTGTATTCTTTAGAACTTTACTAACTTATTGTGTACACAGTCTGAAGATGTGTGTATGTCAGAGGCAAGCACACCTACCAAAGTAGCAACTAGGTGTCAGTTACTTAACTGGTGCTAAAATAACGATGTTGTTGCCGGGGAAGGAGAGGTCTGCTCAGTTGAACCGATGTATAAGATTGGTCGTATCCTCTTGGCCCCAACGCTGTTGTTGTTATCGTCACATCTGTATTGAAAGAAGATGCATTTATCTGAAGGCCAACAACATCAGTTCAATGTCTAGGACAAGCTATGGGTACAAAAATTGCGTGGCCAGCTGATAGAATCATCTTGGACAATGAAATGAACTCCCCAGCTGATAATCACACTGCAGGTTCATCGGTAATGTATTCTGATTTTACAATCTCATAATGAGTTTAGTATATTGACATGAATTCTCAGTTCTAATACATAGTATTGTATTTATGAGTGAACTAGGTTTCACTAGAGAGAGTCACCATATATGCTTGGAACTCAGATGATGTTGTAGTTGCTGAAGGTTCTTTGTATTCAACTGATCCAAAGCAAATGGCCAACAACATTCCTCTCGGACCTAATGTTGCATTCGTGAAAGTGGAGAAAGTGATTGTTAAGGATTCTTATTTGTGGAGACCTATTAGTGCTGAAATGTATTTGATGGGTAATTCACTTCATGAGTTTATCGTCTGGCCTATTGATAAGATAGAGCTTACTAGTCCTTCAAAACAAGCATCACCTGAACCGGTATCATCTAAAGGAGTATCACCTAAAACAACATCAGCAAAAGCAGCATCACCTGGGACTTCGGTTCTTCGGTTCGGTTACGGTTCGGTTACTCGATTTTTCGGTTTTTTTTTGTTTTTACAAAACCTGCCGATCGGTTTTTTTCTTCGGTTCGGTTCGGTTTCAGTTCATAAAACTTTTGTTTGGTTCGGTTCGATAATTTCGGTTCGATTTTATATTCCAAGGCTATATGTATATATATACATCAAACACACAAACACAAACTAATAAAAGTATATATATATATATATATATATATATATATATATATATTGGAAGATTGAAACTTTTATGAAAATCAAAACTGATCGACAACTACAAGTCTACAATAATGAATAATAGGCCAGAGACTTCGGTTCTTCGGTTCGGTTATTCGGTTTTCGTTTTTTTTTTGTTTTTACAAAAACTACCAATCTGTTTTTTTCTTCGGTTCAGTTCAGTTTCGGTTCATAAAACTTCGGTTCGGTTTCGGTTCGATAATTTCGGTTCGGTTTTATATCCCAGGGCTGTGTTTTCTCTTTAATCAGTTGCCAAATGTTTTTTTTAGAATTTAAACAAAATAAAAAAACAAATTATATGAATTTACGAATATTATAAATAATATAATCGAGATGTTATAAAAACTAAATAGATGTCAATATAAAAATGATGTTAATTCAACATTGAATAACAGAACCGAAATGCTATTAAAACATATCAAATAGCATCTAGAGAAACGCTATATTAAAATTAAATAACATAACAAATCAAAAAAGTGATATCTTAATTGTCAGATTTTTTATCGTGGGCGATGACATAGCGCTTACTAAAGTGATATCGTATTGATTAATAGCGTTTTCCAGACGCTAATAATACGCAATAATCTTGTAGTGGTCAGAAAAAGTTTCATTTAAAAAAAAAAACAAGGTAGATTTTGTTCAAGTCATTTTGAAAAGCTATGTGTATATATTTTTTTTTTTTTTTGAAACAGGCTATGTGTATATTTTGCAAACCCAAGATACTAGAAACTGAAGTTTACGATAAAACTACCAATATGCCTGAAAAATCATATAACATAAAAGACGATGAAGCATGTTGTATGAGGCACTAACACATTTGATAAGGACCCATATTTAAGCAAAAATAATAAGAACTAAATATTTTCAACAACTCAAAAAATTATTTTACAAAGATAGAATAATATGCGTTACTCAAAACTTGAGTTCCATGAATTTTGTTGTTATTTTGCTCTAAATAGTTATTATTGTATTGAAGAAAAATAGAACTATAGTAGTATTGTAAAAAAGAAGAAAAAATATCCTAGAATTATTGTATATTCTAAGGGGGACCTCTACCCCCCCCCCCCCCCCCCCCCCCCCCCCCCCCCCCTTTTGGGTACCACGTTCCCTAAGACAAGCACTACATGTGTTCAAGGACGATATATCACATAGGTTCTGACATAGACATCAACTAAAATGTTGAGCAAAGAAAGTGCAATTATTTCTATTTTGAATTCACACACAACTACATTTGTCTTGTATATATACGGAGAGGTCACAAAGCTCTGATACAATACAGAACACACAGGTCTGTCTCTTCCTTCAATTTCCTTTAAATTAAAGAAAAAAACGAGAGACACAATGGCGGGAAAATACGACCGTGCTGGTGAGGTAAAAGCATTCGACGAGATGAAAATCGGCGTGAAGGGTCTCATGGACGCAGGAATCACACAAATCCCTCGCATTTTCCATAACCCGAACGTCACTGTAACAAACACTAAACCCTCCACGACAGTTATGATCCCAACAATCGATCTAGGAGGTGGCGTGTTCGAATCCACAGTCACACGAGAGAGTGTAGTTGCCAAAGTGAGAGACGCGGTTACGAGATTCGGGTTTTTCCAGGCGATCAACCATGGGATTCCACTTGATATTACGGAGAATATCATAGATGGGATTCGTGGGTTTCATGAGCAAGACACAGAAGTGAAGAAAAGGTTTTATAGCAGAGACATCACTAAAAAGGTTAAGTATAACACTAACTTTGATCTCTACAGCTCTCACGCTGCGAATTGGAGAGATACTTTAACTACGGTTATGGCTCCTGATGTTCCTAAAGCAGAGGACTTACCAGAGATTTGTGGGTACGTAACACTTACAGCTTCATGTAATGATTTAATGGAAGACAACGTAGAATCCTTAGATTATTCATGGCTTTTTCGAAAAGCCAAAGAAATCTAAAAAAGACTACGAAAATGCCGAAATAAGCCACGAAAAAATCAATAGCTACAGAAAACTAGCCACTAAAAAATGTCATGGCTATAACGTTGTGACTAATTTTTGTGTGGCTATATGATCTTTTCATAGATATTTCATAGCTAGCTACAGAAATTTCCAATTAGTTGTAAGATTTGACTTCTAAGGAATTAATGATAAAGTATGGTGGTAAATGTTTCAGGGAGATCATGATGGAGTACTCAAAGAAAATGAAGAAGTTAGGGGAACTACTCTTTGAGCTTTTATCAGAAGCTCTTGGTTTAAAACCTAACCACCTCAAAGAACTAGACTGCGCAAAGAGTTTGTCGTTGCTCTCTCATTACTACCCGCCTTGTCCAGAGCCTGACCGAACCTTTGGCATCAGCTCACACACAGATATATCTTTCATCACTGTTCTTCTACAAGATCACATTGGAGGACTTCAAGTACTCCATGATGGATACTGGATCGATGTTCCTCCTAATCCGGAAGCTCTTATCGTTAACCTCGGAGATTTCTTACAGGCAAAGATATTATTGCATTCTTGATTGTTTAACTAAATACACGAATCAATCCATATTCTGACAAATCTCAGTATCTGTCTGTGTTGATGGTATCTTGCAGCTTATATCAAATGATAAGTTTGTAAGTGTGGAGCATAGGGTTTTGGCGAACAGAGGCGAAGAACCGCGCATTTCGACAGCAGCTTTCTTCATGCACACCTTACCAAATGAACAAGTATATGGACCCATTAAAGAGCTTTTGTCTGAACAAAACCCTGCCAAGTACAGAGACACCACCACGACTGAAATGGCTAAGCATTACTTGGCTAGAGGACTTGATGGGGCCTCTCCTTTGCTCCATTTCAGCATCTGAATAATCTATAGACTTAAACGACCAATATCTTAAAACGCTTCATTTTGTAGTTCTTGAGTTGACATATATTATGTGTTGGTCTCTTGGTATTCGGAGACACAGGTAGACCGCGAGTTTTCAGTTGCATATTTCTTCTCAATCAGATAACTTCTTTCTGAACAGAATCAGCCTAAACGTATGTATCAATAGTAGACGGAATACGAATCTAAAATACCAATCAATTGACAATTAATCATTCAAGACTTGCAAAAAAAGTGACACTGAATCTATTATCATGTGAGATAATAGAAATGAAAGACGAAATCATGAACCACCATGTATAGTTTGCTATATAGATTCTTCTACGTATCATATGGCTCATGAGTCATGATAACCATTCTGTACGAAAACCAGTACTGTCTCAGTAGACACTAGTACACTTACACGATGTTCAAAAGGAAACGATTGACGTGGATTGCGCTGAATGATGCATCTGTGATATAGCTGTGTCCCTTTCAGCCTCTTCCATTATTTCAAGTTTTCTGCATAACAACAGTTTTATGCACCGTCGGTTAACTACTACCATAGTACCATTGAAGTCCAAAATTGTTTCATTTCGAATTGCGTACATTAGTCGGACTGCCAAGGGAAGAAGATCGAGTATACCTTGAAGGGATGAACCCTTGGCTACCTTCTTCTGAAAGTGCTTTCTCCAATCTCTCCTCGAAAGTTGTTGCGTGCCAACTCACTTTCTGGTCCTGCAACAAGAAAAGTAAACTCAGATGTGTATATTAAACGAGTTTAAGATGTGAAGAAGCCTAGAGATTAAACAGGAGATTACCTCTTTGTATTTGTTTGTAGAGTTTGGTATCCCGTTACCATCCCACCATTTGGGTGAGATTTGAGATTGCTCTTTCTCATTCCAGTGAGCTGCAACCATTCCAATAATAGGCCTGTCCCTAGAAGTTATGCTAGATAAAGCCGCCATGTTATTGTTACTCTTCTCTTCACTCTGCTTCACCCAAGGAGAAATACTAGCTGAGCTGTCTTCCAACTTTCCTTCACTGGTTACTGAGAAAGGAGATTCAGTTTCTGGCTTGAATTTGCAAGCCTGCACTTTAGATTGCTGTAGTCTCTCATCTGAATCTTCGGGGAGCTTACTTAGTGAAGCAATTTCAGTTTGATTGGAAAGTGAATGCACAAACTGCGACCTGACTTTGGGACTCCCTTTTATTGTTGATTCCATATTTGCAGGAAAGATGGTTCCATGAGTTTGAATCTCATCAGATAGCTTCAATGCGGTTAGATTATGCGAGGTTGCTGAGAGATTACTTTTTCCAGCCTTCTCAGGTATCTTTGAAGTGCTGTTCTTGGAAGAACAAGAACAGTAAGATTGATCAAAATCACATTCAAACCGCACTGACTTTCTCTTTCCCTTGATGTTTCCAGCTGTGAGTGGCACCTTGCTGGTTCTATCCACCTCATCCCTGAACGCAGTACCAACGCTTCCTTGGCTTTCTTCACCAGCATCACTATATCCAGTGGAGATCTTTGCACTGTTTTGGGAATCGGTTATGCAACTGATATTGACAAAGGAAGAAAAAGAGTGAATTCCAGATCCATGAAACCCTCTAGAACTTCTTGGGTGGAGTAATAATCATGTTAGGATATATGCAGTCATTACTTTTCAAACGCTCGGAATAAAGAGATACTTGTTGAAAAAGGTAACATCTAGCACTTCACCTGCTAGGAGTTTGCTCTGAAACCTCTCCACAGGGTTCATCTGTTTTCTCATCCAAGTGAAATACTGAACCAGAATGAAACTGGGAAGATGTAAAAGGTTTTCCACGTTGAGGAGTTTCAAGTTTTTCGGTTGCTTTCCTAATTTCAATCGGTGTCGCTGGTGCTGTGACGCAAGCCTTAAGAAACTGATCCTGTAAACCCTCAAGTAAATTAAAAAAGGTTGGGTTCTCATTTTGAAGGAAGCAGCAATCGAATTCTATTGATATATGAGCAAAACAAATATATATCAATCTAACTTCAGGAGAGAAAGTCACACGAAATTGCAGATAATATCTAAGTAAAGATGAATACACTATTTCAAGTACGTACATTTCCACACACTTTCACAATGAAGCATGGATAAATAACTAAAAAGCTACATTCATCTAAACAAGAATTTGTATGAATATTTTCTTTACAAAGAATTTTGAGTTCTAAACACCAAAATCTAAACTAAGTGGGCACAACAATATAGAGGAGACAATAATCAATTATAAGGTCGAAAAGGAGAAGAGAAAAAAGGCCAAAGGCTGTGAGAAGTATACAACACATTCCTTATAGAAACAAGTCAACCTCACTAATAAAATACACAGAACAATACTTCTCATCCCACGAGCGAGACATTATGTTCAAGTTTTACATTAGTAAGCAAAACAGACATGAAGTGTCTCATGCAATCGCAGAGATAGATAAAACATGGAAGCTAACAGTGATTGGAATCACATAATTCTCAAGTACTGTCTGATATTAACATAAGAAAATAGAACCATTCTTCTCATTCCAGAAGCCAAAATTCAAGTCATTTTCTCATCACTTTGGCTCTCTCATTTTCTATTTTTATTGGCATTACTATAGTGTGATATCACAAAGCAAGCAAAGAATTAACATGAGGTATCTCTAGCAACATAATCATGGTCTCCAAACTATAAATGAATAGCAAAAGCTTAACTCCAGAACCAGAGCAAAGTCGGAAAGAGCTAACTGGTTCGAGGTGCCAAAACACGGAAGCTGTTAGGTATGAATTTGATAGTAACATACCTCATCCTTGAGATCTTTATCGATTTGCATAGAATCCAAACCAGATCCTTCTCTGTCATGACAAGGTGACGAAGCTGCTTTCTCTAGTGAAAGAAAACCAGAAGAAACAAGTAAGACCTTCGTTCAAACCATAACAGATATCTAATCAAAGAAGAGATCTAATACCTTGAGAGAGAAACAAATCTGACAAACGATTCTTCGAGTCATGGCCTCTCTGAAACCACGAGAAAAACATGCAAACATTGAACGATTTCCATATAATCGTGGTCAAGAAGAGTTAACAAATACAAAATCTAGCTCAAGTAGCCTAACACCAAATCAAAATAAGAGAAACGTTTATACGCGATTCCACTTCCGAGAATTGTAACGGCTTAATTCGACACTGAAATTCAAAGAAATCTGAAAAACAAGGAAGCGGAGAGAATTACTTTGGAAGGTTGAGAGACGGAGTCTTCGGTGGTAGATTGCTCGGCTCTGGTACGGAAGCAATCGAAGAGACAACCCATGGCTTTCGTTAGAGAAGAATATGGAATGAATCAATGTTGGTGCTTCTCTATTATGAAGCGGTCTTTCATGTCTTTGTTTGAATTTTATTGGTGGCAAAAAGGAACAGCGATGGAGGAACCTACAGAGAGATTTTTTTCCGAGAAAGTTGAGAGAGATGGTGGGTCTGAGTCGTTCAAATTTTGAAATCCCAAAGAGCTTACGAGGGAATCCAATCAGCTGTGTGTATGAGCTTCGATTTTGAAATGGCATCAAAATGTTGTGAAGCTTTTTAATAATTTCGTACGTTTCTTCACACTCGCCAGCGCGTGTGATCGATCTGGTTCGTCCTCATAAACTTTTTTTTTTTGGTCAACGAAATTCTATATTTGAATTATTTAATAAATGTGTCCCCCAAAAAAAATCGTTAATAATATATATGTATATTTAGATTTCGTGACAAAAAATATATTTAGATTTATTTTTTAAGTCAATTAATTCATTAAAAATAAACATAAATACATCAGGTTTTCAAAATAAAAACTAAATTGTGTGATTCTAATATGGACGTTTATAAAAAATGCGTTTTTGACATTCTTAAGAAGTTCTAATTTTGATTTCAATTCCGATCCAAAAACTTTATATTTTATTATAAAGTGTAGAATGTGCTATTCAACTAACTTGTCTTATTAATTTTCACAACCAAGTTATTTATACAACCTTATGCATGTTTTAATAAACACTAACCAAGCCAATTTTTTTTTTTTTTGGAAAGAACCTTCCTTAATGTAACTTAAACAAAGTCATAAACAGATGAGTTTAAAAGAGAGTGCAGAGCCAACATGGCTACAGAGCCTGCCTGAGCATTTCCAACACGCAGAACAAAGAAAAAAGAGATAGATTCAAAAGCACGACATAATAGACAAATGTCAAATAGAAAGTCTTGAAGTTCTACAGTGTTGCCATCTGCAGATAAAAGGGAAACAAGTGACTTAGAATCTGAAAAGAGACTTAGTCAAGTTATACCCTTCGCCACTGCATCTGAAAGTGCAGCTTTAACCGCAAGTGCTTCTATTGTAAGAACATATGGCACTGATCGTCGGTTTGAAGAGTTTTGGACAGACAAGTCCAACTCATCCCACATGCGCTTGATTTCTCGTCCCATGAAGCATTAGAGAAATAGTTAACAAATAAGGGGTTAGCCGGAGAAGGTATAAAGGCCGCTCGCTTGGTAAAGGATGGAGAGGGAGAGACTTGAGCAAGCATCCAAGCACGTGCGTTGCTGTTGCCTTGTTAGCGATGACTACTTCCAAGAAGAATTTTCCCTCAAAATCAATTTGTTTTTAGCAGTCCACAAGTTCCACATTATGCAAGGGTAGAGAGGTGTAGTTGCCAAACATGATGGTGGGAGGTTAGTCAAGCCAATTCTTATTATTTACAATTTTAGTTTGTTGTAATTTCAAGAAAACTATCTTGTTTCTGCAGATTTTCGGCTTTTGAAGTTTTCTGAATTCTTTGGATTTGTTCTCGAGGTTTCAACCGTTGTCGACTTTGTATAAAATGTATATTGGTTTATGTATTTAATAGATTTTATAATCCAATTCAAATATAGTGTTATCTAGGAAAAATATCAAAAATACATAAATTTTGTAAGTTTGGCCAAAAAATATCTAAACTACAGAGTTCACCAAAAAAAATATTTGAATTGTTTATCGACTTTCAATTAATACATGAACTTTCGGTTGACCTAGCCAAAATAACACGCCGTTATTTTTTCTAAAAAATCGTTAGAAACTGCCGTTAAGACGAAACGACGTCGTTTTGTCCAAAGATTTGATTCAGCTTAAGTGAACAAAAGACGTCGTCTTATAAAATTCTTATTCTTAAAATCAAAACCAATAGAGCCCTAAGCTCGAACTTGGGTATGATGTATAATAGAAAGGGCTTGTAACCATTGAGACAATGACATTTAATCGTTATATGCTCAACACAAATAATACTTATATTAAATTTAATCGTTTATTAAATTTAAATTCATTAAATTTATTAAATGATTTGTTAAATTTAAAAACGTTAATTAAATTTATTAAAACATTTTTATTAAATTTAATATACATTTAGTAAAAAAATTATTTTTATGTAATAAATGTAAAAACGTTTTTACATTTAGTGAATATAAATTTAATAAATCTTAAAACAAAAGCATTTAATAAATTTATCAAAATAAAAATATTTAATAAATTTAATAAATATAAATTTAATAAACAATTAAATTTAATATAAGTATTATTTGTGTTGAGCATATAACAATTGAATGCCATTGTCTCGGTGGTTACAAACCCCTTTCCATTGTCAACCATACCAAGTTTGAGCCTAGGGTTCTAGGGATTTTGATTTTAAGAATTATTCAAAACAATATCATTTTGTTCACTTAAGCTTAATCAAATCTTTGGACAAAACGACGTCGTTTCATCTTAACGGCACCTTCTAAAGATTTTTTAGAAAAGATAACGGTGTTTTGTTTTGGCTAGGTCAACCGAAAGTTCATGTATTAATTGAAAGTCAATAAACAATTCAAGTGTTTTCAGTGAGCTATGTAGTTCATGTATTTTTTGGCTAAACGTACAAAGTTCATGTATTTTTTTGGCATTTTCCCGTTTTATAATATTAGAATTTATATTCAAACCAGTACTAATATTCTATGATTTTAAAATCAAGTGTTATTCAAAAAAAAATTGTAATTGAATTTTAGTGGATTTATAAGTATTTTAAAAACCAAAATACAGAAGAGCAAATATTGAATTGAACCTTGTAATTTGGTTGAATTTTTATTATTCACTCAATTATGTAACACATAACATTCGTCCACACCAATTTCTGTTATTCTCAACTTTTGTAATCACCATTTTATATCATATATTTTCATTTAAAAAGAAAATTCCAATTTTTTAGTTTTCCATTTTTTACGATCTCTCAACAATTTTTCTGTTTTATTAAATGCTTACAGAAAGATTTACAGTCCTGCATTTTATATTAATTGGGAAATGATTTTTGCCTTATATTTACTCTTAAAATGGCTCATTACTAATTTTTTATTAATGAAATTAGCCTAATAACTACTTTAACATTAATTTATATTGATAATTTATTATGTTTTTAATTTTATTATGGAACTATACATAATCTTGGATAAAAAAATGTGATGATAAATATGAAAAAATTATGAAGATTTTTAAATTTTATTTTGGAGATATACATAACCATAAATAAAAAACAAAAAGTAAAATGAGATGATAAATATGAAAATATTTATGAAATTTTAATTTTATTATAGAGATATACATAACTTTCAATAAAAGATATAAATAAGATGATAATATAATTTTTTGAATATTTTAAAATATTAATAAATATTTTTTTGGATTTTTATATAATAAATTTGTATTAAATATATAAATTTTAAATATATATATGATAAAATATTTTAAATAAGATAATTATGTATTGATTTTTATACATAAAAAAATATATAATTACAATTTGTTTTATTACAATTAATTTTAAATATAATAATATATTTTTACTTAATTATAAATAGTCTCATATAAATTTTTATAATATTATTATTATTGTTAAATTAATTTCTTAATTTTTATAGAAATTTATGTTTAATAATATTTGTGATTGTATATGGTGCGAACGAATTATACTAGTATAATATATTTTGGTCTTAATTTAAGTAGTTTTTGTCATATACGGACATCAAGATCATATGAACCATTGTAAGAACGAAGAAAAATCATAAACGAAGAAAAAACAGTTTTTAGTTCTATTATAAAATTAAAAATTATTGTAAATCCATTTGGTTGATTTATCATAGTCCACTTATTTGGTTTCTAAATCTATTTGATTTATTTTGAAATCTACTTGTATCAATAGATTTATTAAAGATTTTCAAATCCAAAAAAGGATTTCTAAATCCATTAAACACAAAACCAATTCAACTTTCAAATGTCTTAAAGTCTTTCAGGTGACCAAAAAACAAGTTATACATCATGACATATAATAAGGCCGTAAATGGATTAAATATAATGGGATTAATGGAATAATATGGAATGAGATAAGATGAATGGGATCTAGAGAAAAATGGAATAAATTCATTCCATTCATTCCTCATCAAATTTGTAGAGGAATGCTTTTCTTTGAAATTTAAAGTGGAATTGATGGAATGAACATTACATTCTATTCCATTCCAAAAAATAAAATTCAAGACAAATAGTAAATATTTTATGTAATTAACCATTCCACATCATTCCATTCCAAAAAAATGCAATCCATTTACACCCTAAGTATAATTGTCCTTAGCTATAAGCCTATAAGATTTGAGTAGGAGGGCAAGTAATGGGCCTCGAGGCTTAAGAAGTCGGCCGAAGCATATTCCTCGAGTTTTACAGCATCCAATCAATTATTTTTATTTCTTCTTAACATACACATGTAAATCAATTTGCCTGCAAAGAAAAAAGAGAGGAGAAGGCGGTTTATAATACAAGCAAGCTTTGAAGGGCAAAAAGCAGAAACTCATCGAACAATTACAACACTCCACCTTCAAATCTCACCTACAAGCCGTACAGTTTCTTCGGTCTCTAGTGTTTTTGAGAGACATAGCAAACCCTAATAAGCGATGGGGAACAAGAGGTTCAGGTCTGAAAATGCTGGCAAACCAACTTCCGTCGAAGCTACTAGGATTTGGGCGTCTAAGGTCATCGAAGACTTTCGAGCCTCCGGGAACGAAGGTGAGTTTGCTCCGGAAACCAAGTCTTCTTGCGATTGTATTTCAATTCCTTTTTGACCGATTCTTCCCGGAAATGATTTATGAGTCTTTGAGCCTCAAGATTTATTGAATGTTTTACCCTGTTCGATTGAAATGCGCTTACTTTTTTTCTTTCTTATATTGATCGAGTTTCATTGCATTGTGTAGTTTACACGTTTGAGCATAATCTTTCAAACAGCGAGCGTGGCGTAATTCATCAGATGTGCAGGAAAATGGGTATTCAATCGAAAAGTTCTGGGTGAGTTCATTGTACTTTAAAGTGTTTTGGGTTTAAGAAAGTATCCATTTTTATGGTGAGAGTCTAGTCTCTGATGCTTTTGGTTGGATTAGGCGTGGGAATCAAAGGCGTCTTTCCATATTCAAAAGCAGGCACAAAAATGGAAAGAACAAAGAAGCTAAGGGAAAATCAAACAAAGAGAAGCTCAGATGTGTCTCATTTCCGCCAGGGGCTGATGCTATTCTTGAGGAGTTGTTTACTCACTATCCACCTTGTGACGGAGATACTGCTGCAACATCATTTAACAAGTACTTAGGCCACAACGGTAAACAAGGGCAATGGAAAGATGATTTTTTCCGAAAACCACAGATTAGCGGTGACGAGATCTTAGAAAGGGTGGCATCTTTGAGTTCCAGGCTAAGGAAAGATAAAGCTCTTCAGGAGGTTAGGAATACTCAGTTTTTGAGAATTTCTGATTTTGAAAGAACTTTAGTATTGGTTCTTTGTCCAGAATACGAACTGAGAAGTTATGAATCATGGCAAGTAGCGGATAATGAAGGGATTTTTTTCTTCTTTTTATTGATTTTTGTTACAGATCTCTAAGCTGCGGTCAAAGCTTCCCATTACATCTTTTAGAGACGCAATTACATCTGCAGTGGAATCCAATCAGGTTCTGTGAACTTCTCTGATATGTTATTTGTTCTTCTATTCAAAATTCGAGATATATATTGTATGAGTATGCATCCAGTATTGATTTCCATTGCTTGGAAAAAGGATTCATTATATTTTCTTATTCTCCAGGTTATTCTCATTTCTGGTGAAACTGGTTGCGGAAAAACTACTCAGGTGTTTATTACCCCTTTCTTGTACTCTCAGTAGAATCATCTCCTTAATGATTTTAGTAATTGAACCCTTAGATTCGAGGGTCAGGCTAGCAACATTCTTTTCCAGGGCTTCATATTTATTTAGCTCTATATTTTAGAGATAGTATGTTGTAGTATAAGGTTTTGCTAAATGTGAGTCTGGGGTGTGATTTTTTCCATATGAAGTGTTCTCCTTCTATAATTGCCCTTAATTTCTCATTCTCGAGGTTTCTCAGGTGCCTTCATTGTTAATGTTTTAGGTGCCTCAATATCTTTTAGACCATATGTGGTCAAGCAAAAGAGAATCTTGCAAAATTGTTTGCACCCAACCACGTCGTATCTCTGCAATGTCAGGTTGATACTTTTTCTTATTCAGCTACAATTTTCGTTAATCTTTTGAAATTACGGGTTTAATACACATGTAAGATGTGTACTGCAAACCCCTTGCTTAATGTTTTTCATCTTTATTTTGAAGTTTCTGAAAGAATATCCTGTGAAAGAGGTGAAAGCATTGGAGACAACATTGGTTACAAGGTAAATAATCTTTGTAGGGTGGACCCTTGTGTTTTTACATGATGGTGGATGTGTTTCAATATTGTCGAGAACTGCCCCATTGACGCTGTGTTGCAATTTCAGGTTAGACTACAGAGTAAAGGTGGAAGGCACTCATCAGTTGTTTTCTGCACCAATGGCATTCTCCTGCGGGTGCTTGTAGGCAAAGGCTCTGTTAGCTATGTCTCAGACATAACTCACATCATTGTGGTACTTGACATCTTCTTATTTCATCCACTATCATGTGTTCATTAAGTATGTGTTTCATATCTATGTGCTGGAGTTCGCAGGACAATTAAATTTTTTATAATAATGAAATTCTTAACTGTCACTGTTGCATGCCTTCTTTTTATTGTTTGTCATTATGTCAGATTCTTCACTTTTTCCCTTTGCTGTTAATTTGATTCTGTGGCCGTCTACATTAATCAGTGACCTGAATTGTTACTTTGTAGGATGAAATCCATGAAAGGGATTGCTACTCCGATTTCATGTTGGCAATTATAAGGTAGTTTTCCTGGCTTTCTTGAACATTTGAGTTTTTCAACTTAGCAAGGTGTTTATCAAAGAAAGCAGTTTTAAGTGACCTAAGAAACTGATGTTAAGGCTAGTGTTCATTAGTTGCCTACCGTAATTCATATCCCATACTGGTGCACATGTATTTCTGAAGCTGCAAGCCGTCATAGGAGATACTATTTCTTTTTCTTTGAGTGGATGACAGATTCGTATTAATGTGCAATGCTTTTTCTAATTTGCAGGGACTTGCTTCCATCAAATCCTCATCTTCGTCTGGTAAGTTGTGCCCTATGTTCTTTGAATCTTTTCACTAGTATGATATACTTATAACAAGAGAAAAAAAAAAAAAAAAAAAGGAACCTTAACATCATGGCCTAGGAACCTGATATAGCTAGACTTGGTGACTTGGTAAATGTCTTTTGAGTATGACCTGACTACAGTATTATTTAGCTGTTTTTTTAAAATTTCTGGACCAACAGATTCTAATGAGTGCTACACTTGATGCTGAACGATTTTCGGGATATTTTGGAGGTTGTCCTGTTGTCCGTGTCCCTGGATTCACTTATCCAGTTAGTTTCTCTTCTCTTTCTCTCTTTCTCAAACCTAGTAATTCTGTTGTGCCCAAGTATAATCTCCTTGCTTTGTGTCTACAGGTGAAAACTTTCTATTTGGAGGATGTGCTCTCTTTTCTGAAATCAGGTGGAGATAATCATCTAAGCTCTGCCAACTTGAGTATACCCGACCAGAAGCTTGATTTGACGGATGATGATAAACTTGCTTTAGATGAAGCAATCATCTTGGCTTGGACAAATGATGAGTTCGATACCCTTTTAGATCTCGTTTCTTCTCGAGGAAGTCCTGAGATCTACAATTATCAGCACCAATCAACCTGGTTAACACCACTTATGGTCTTTGCTGGAAAGGGACGGATCAGCGATGTCTGCATGCTCCTCTCATTTGGCGCAAACTGGAACTTAAAGTCTAAAGATGGTATGACAGCGTTAGAATTGGCCGAAACAGAGAATCAACTAGAAGCGGCTCAAATAATCAGGGAGCACGCAGAAAATTCCCAGTCTGATTCTCAGAAAGCACAACAGGTGCTTGATAAGTACATGGCGACAATCAACCCGGAGCAGGTCGATGTGAGTCTTATACAGCAGCTAATGAGGAAAATATGTGGTGATTCAGAAGATGATGGTGCCATTCTTGTTTTTCTACCTGGATGGGATGATATAAATAAAACAAGACAGAGATTACTTGATAGCCCTTTTTTCGCTGATAGTAGTAAATTCAACATTATATGTCTTCACTCAATGGTTCCAGCAGGGGAACAGAAAAAAGTTTTTACTCGCCCTCCTCGAGGTTGTCGCAAGATTGTGCTTGCGACCAATATTGCTGAGTCAGCAGTTACCATTGATGATGTGGTTTATGTGATAGATAGTGGCCGGATGAAGGAAAAGAGCTATGATCCGTACAGTAATGTTTCAACTCTCCAATCTTCTTGGGTATCGAAAGCAAATGCAAAACAGCGTGAAGGTCGAGCAGGCCGTTGCCAGCCTGGCATTTGTTATCATCTCTATTCTAGACTTCGTGCAGCCTCTATGCCAGAGTTTAAAGTTCCTGAAATTAAGAGGATGCCTGTAGAAGAACTCTGCTTACAGGTACTGCTCATTTCATTTTATTTGTTGATCTATGAGGTGAGCTATTATTGATGATTTCCCTTTGATATTCTTTTCAGGTTAAGATACTTGATCCAAACTGTAAAACAAATGATTTCCTTCAGAAATTGTTAGACCCGCCTCTTGATCAAAGTATTGCAAACGCCTTGAGCATCCTACAGGACATCGGGGCCCTGACGCCTGAGGAAGAGCTGACAGAACTTGGAGAGAAATTTGGTCATCTCCCAGTTCACCCTCTTATAAGCAAAATGCTTTTCTTTGCTGTTTTAGTAAACTGTCTGGATCCAGCACTTACTCTGGCATGTGCAGCCGACTACAAGGAGCCGTTTACCATGCCTATGTCGCCAGTTGAAAGACAAAAAGCTGCCGCTGCAAAACTTGAACTTGCGTCACTCTGTGGTGGCGACAGTGATCACCTAGCAGTTGTGGCTGCCTTTGAGTGCTGGAAAAATGCAAAGGAAAGGGGTCTTTCGGCAGAGTTTTGCTCTCAGTACTTTGTCTCTCCCAGTGCTATGAAGATGTTGGATCAAATGCGTAGCCAACTTGAGTCTGAACTTAAAAGACATGGCATTATTCCTAGTGACATCTCAAGCTGTAGCCAGAATTCCCGTGATCCTGGTATACTCCGTGCTGTCCTAGCAGTAGGATTGTATCCTATGGTTGGAAGATTGTGCCCATCTTTTGGTAATAATCGAAGATCTTTAGTAGAGACTGCCAGTGGTGCTAAAGTTCGTGTGCATTCGCTATCAAACAACTTCAACCTGTCGTCGAGGAAGTATGATGAATCCTTAGTTGTTTTCGATGAGATCACACGGGGAGATGGAGGCATGCACATAAGAAACTGTACTGTTGCCCGTGATCTTCCTTTGTTACTGGTTTCAACAGAGATAGCTGTAGCTCCTACAGAAATCAGTGATGTTGATGATAGTGATGATGAGGAAGAAGATGATGAAGAAACAGGAGAGGAAGAAGGAGATAACAGTAATGAAGACGGTGTGGATAATAAGGCAGAGAGTAAGCGTGGAGAGAAAATGATGTCTTCACCTGAAAATTCAGTCAAGTTAGTAGTTGATCGGTGGCTGCCTTTCAAAACCACAGCCCTTGAAGTTGCTCAAATGTACATTTTGCGGGAGCGACTAACAGCATCCATTTTGTTCAAGGTGAGTTTATAATTTGTTATGCTTAAAACTACTCCTTACTTAAAAGGGTTTTGTATTTGATTTTATTTAAACTTTCCGACCCTTTATTGGCATTTTATAGGTAAGACATCCACGGGAAAACTTGCCGCCTCATCTTGGGGCTTCTATGTATGCAATAGCTTGTATTCTCTCATTCGATGGTCATGCGGGACTTTCATCTCCATCGGAGTCTATTAGGCCAAAACATGGGATGTATGAAACCGGAGGATGGGAAGAGAAACCAAACACTTTCCTCAACTCTCTGTTTTGGTCTCTGAGTCTGAAAGAGAACAAGCCTTCTTCTAGTCACACGAATAGGAGTCGACAGCATGGCTTTAGCACTGCTCCAACAGAAGCTGCATCAATGCCTAGGCAGCAAAACAATAATCAAAGAAAGCCCAAATCAGCCAACAATGCTGATCCTGGTAAGAAGAAAGAGAAAATGTTTGTTAATCACACCAATGGGATTCACCAACCTGAAGCTGCATCTACCGCTAACAAGAAAGAGAACATGCCTTCTTCTGATCAGGTCTATGTGAATCAGCAACCAAACACAGCTCCAAGAGAAGCTGCTGCATCAATGGCTAAGCATCAAAGCAGTAAGAAAACCAAGACCAGGTCAGCAAACAACTCGGATTCGGGTAAGAAGAAAGACATGTATGTTCCAAAGGCAGATCTCCATAAAAGGCAACGCGATGACAAGGCAGACCAGAAGGGAAATGCATGAAGAGCCTAATGGTTTTTGTTTTTGACTTTGGGTCCCATGAAGGGGGAGATATTGATGTATTCTATGTTGGTGGTTCTTGGGCCTAATGTTTTAACATCATGAACCTGACTTTTAACCGGCTTCATGTTGCGACAGTTTCTAATTTTTCTAGAGTATTATAAAGACTCTTCTACCAGTTTCATTTACCTCAAACTAAGTTCATCACTGCCATGTGGCACGATGAAGCACGTATACAACCTTATCACGACATCAAAATTGAAGATGCCCGCAAAATCCAGAATCCAAAAGCAGCCAATGAACAACTCTTTACATCAACTCTTTGCACAAAAAAAAAACATCTTATTTAAAAACACTCATCACTTCGGTCTTGATTAACTCAGGTTGAGAACAAGAGAAAGAGAAGAGAGAGAGAGAATGGCCTACAGCGCGTGCTTCTTTCACCAGAGTGCACTTGCTTCCTCCTCCGCACGATCATCTTCCTCCCCACCGTCTCTTTGCCACATGTCCTTCTCGAGACCCGTCCATTTAGTATGCAGAGCTCAACAACAGTCTCAAGAAGACGATAACACCGCCGTATCTCGCCGTCTTGCCCTCACTTTCCTCGTCGGTGCTGCCGCCGTCGGAACCAAAGTATCTCCTGCTGATGCCGCCTATGGTGAAGCCGGTACGACCCTTAACGAAAAGACCCCTACTAGTTCTCTCTACACATCTCGATCATATTCATATCAATGAGAATCTTGAAGCAATTTTCTTGATTGTGTTTTTGCAGCAAATGTATTTGGTAAGCCAAAGACGAACACAGACTTCATGCCGTACAATGGAGAAGGGTTCAAAATCGAGATTCCATCAAAGTGGAACCCAAGCAAAGAAGTTGAGTATCCAGGACAAGTCCTAAGGTTTGAAGACAACTTTGATGCGACGAGCAATGTCTCTGTAATGATCACCCCTACAGACAAGAAAAGCATCACTGATTACGGTTCTCCTGAAGAGTTCCTATCTCAGGTTTCTGCTCTGTTCTTACAGCAGTCCAATCAGATGAGAATCGCCATAACTGATGATAATGTTTCTGGTTTCTGCAGGTTAATTATCTCCTTGGAAAGCAAGCCTACTTTGGAGAAACCGCCTCTGAGGTAATTTCCATTTTTGAGGTTATCGAATTAGTACACAAGAATCAAAAAGCTCAAGAGTGTTTCTGATATTTCTGTAGGGAGGGTTTGATGCAAATGCAGTAGCGATCGCAAACATTCTGGAGACATCCACACAAGAGATTGGTGGGAAAAAGTACTATTACTTGTCGGTTTTGACAAGAACAGCAGATGGAGATGAAGGTGGGAAGCATCAGCTAATAACAGCCACTGTGAATGGTGGAAAGCTTTACATCTGCAAAGCACAAGCAGGAGACAAGAGGTGGTTTAAAGGAGCTAAGAAGTTTGTCGAGAATGCTGCTACTTCCTTCAGCGTCGCTTGAACCTAACTAAATCAAAAACATATTAATGGAATGCTCTGTTATTTTGTTTTCTTTTTTTCATTCTCTTGTATAAAAAAAAATGGATCAAGAAAACAAAGAAGCATTTGATAATATGAGTTTAAAACCTCTCTGGTTGTTACTTGTTAGTCTGGCAGATCTTGTTCATTTGTATGATGGATGACAGAGAGAAAGAAACAAAGAACTCTGACAGCTTATAAAAAACAAATAGCTCTATGGCTTATTATTAAGAGAAAAGTCATAAAATAGCACAAAAAACATATCTTATCATAAATATAGCACCAAGGAAAATAAATCACATTTTTAGCATTATTTTAATTACAAAGACTTTTATAGCATTATATAATTTAGGGTTTAGGGTTAATTATTTAGGGTTTAGGGTTTAGGGTTTATTATTCAAGGTTAGGGTTTAGTATTTAGGGTTTAGGGTTTAGTATTTAAAATTTAGGGTTATGGCTAATTTAGTGACAAAACATGTTTTTATGCTATTTTTATGATTTTTCTTCCTTGGTGCTATGTTTTTTGTGCTATTAATGCGATTTGCCCTATTATTAATTAGAAGAATTTATGAATATGTTGTAAATTAACATATGAGGTCCCCTATACTGAAACATTGGTGTAGCTGAGCTATCCGTTCTCTAAATTAAAAACAGAGCTCTCAAGGCAAATAACAGAGCACATGTGGATGTAAGAATGCTGATAACCTAACAAAAGAATGTTTTACCTAACGGCAATCGGAAACTGGACCCAGAGAGAGAGCTCGTAGAGCTTCCAATTTATCAGCTGTTACACAAGCAAAAAAATCCAGACAATGCAGACCCTGTTCTTCATGGCTCACAGAGATTTTGTTTTACTGAGGTTCTCATCCACCAACATATTCAAAAACTACCACGGAAGCTTCAAACTCTTGCCGTTAACATGTACAACCAAGGCTAGATAATGATGACTGAGTCACACTCATGACGGTGAGAGATAATGAAGCCTAGCCAGCAACTTTTATCAACGCTCATGGGGCACAGTTCTACACCCTGATATGTCACCAAAAGGCAGAAACAGCACTAACCTTTTGAACCTCTGCATTGTCAGTGCTCACACTTGATAAAGACGCTGACCACATCAAAACAACGGAATTCTTTACGCAAGTTGAGGTGCATCTGCAGCCGGTTGAGTTAGATGTGTTTTTGGAGTACATAGATACCCATGTTTCAGCATCTTTCCCATCACTTTCTCAGCATTTGACTCCATTCCGTGACTTTTGTAAGCCTTATACATAATTGCAAACGTTTTAGTTACAAGCCCATAATTTGTCTCTCCCATCTCATCTACAACACCTTCCATATCTTCAAAGCGTTTTTGGGAGCCATACATCATTATCTTACAGTGGTAGAGAGATCTGCATAGTTTCCAACCAGCAGACTCGGCACGCTTGACGAAATTAACAAGACTGTCAACTTCATTACACCTGAAGTAAGCGGCAGTGATTGCCCGCATAATACTTGATTTGTTAACAGCTGTGTTATGCTCAAATGCCTCGTCGATTCTCTTCTCCATTGATTCCAGAATGTCTTCTTGAGCATATAGTCGAATCAAAAGCACATTCAACCAAGGATAATACTCCTCCCCAGAGAGAAGGCTCAATAAATTTTCAATTTTTTCGACTCTACCCTCGACAGCTTTCTTACAATATGCACAGATCATGGCTCTGATCAAAGGACCTCTGTTTACACCAACCTGGTCTTTAATCGATTCATACATTTCTTCCATCTTATTCAAATCCCCTGAATTTGCATACCCACGAAGCATTAGTCGATATGTTTCGGTGTCAGGCTCAACTGGACCTGTCTTCATTTCTCGAAAAGTAGCTTCCATTTTATCCCAATTCCAGGCAGTCACATAACCAGCGATCAGACAGTTGTAAGTGCTGGAATTTGGAGAAAGCTTTCGTTTTTGCATGTCGTCTAAAGCTGTTTCCATATTCTTAACCATCAGAAGTCGACCGTAGACCGATATTAGAATGTTATAAGTCACGATGGTCGGTCCACAATGCGTTTGCCTACAGAAATCTCTATAAAGTGACTGACATTGGTCGGCAAGCCCGTTGTACATGTAAGCACTCATCAAAGCATTGTAAACTGAAGTTGTCTGGCTTCGTTTCTTAGCAGCCTCATTGAAAAGAAAGACTGCAAAGTTTATGTCCCTAGCTCGACCCGCAATTTTGATTCCTTTTGCATACTCCTCCGATGTCAAAGGGACACAACAATCCAATTGTCTTCTTCTCCACTCTAAAACCTGAAACAATCAAAACCTAATTAACATAAGTCAACAAACTTAGATGTCAGTAACAATTTAATCTAGGAACAGCCTAATGTATAACATTCTGGTTTAACTCAATGATGTTTTGTTCTTACACACAAGAATCAATCCAATAATGAAATACTAGAGATGGAGCAGAGGCAAGATTCAAACTCTTTTTAATACGCAAAAAAAATGAAATGAAACCTGAAGAGCTAAGTAAGGAAGCGGAAAGAGTTGATCCATAAGCTCGACGATCCCAGCTCCATCACGATAACTTCTAAACAACCACTGCCCTTTCTGATCCAAAACGCTCTCAAACTTTTCCTTGTTGTTGCCTATCGCTAAAAGCTCGT